>QEPC01013355.1:562273-640059 GCA_003113815.1 Sphenodon punctatus | reverse complement strand
GTTCCAGAAGCTTTGAGGCAAAGGGAAGGAGGGAGACTGGCCGGTAACTAGAGGGGTCAGATGGGTCCAGGGTGGGCTTTTTGAGGATGGGGGAGACAATGGCATTCTTGAAGGCAGAGGGGAAGGAGCCTGTGGAAAGGGAAAGATTGATGACATGTAGATGTTGAGGGGTGTGTGACAGTGGGAGCAATAGAGGTCAGGAGGCGGGAGGGGATTGGGTCAAGGAGGTAGGTGGAGGGGTTGAATGAAGAGAGCAGAGCGGAGATTTCCTCAAGAGAGGCAGGAGGGAAGGATGTGAAGATAGAGGGGGTAAGGGTAGGGGGTAAATGTTAAGTTGATAAATGGTAATATGGGAAATGGTAATATCTGGTGTTTTGGTTTGGCAGCCATCAGATAGTTATCAGAAAGAGTCAAAGCAATGACTGACCAGAAATTGGAGTAAAGGAATGACTGCACCAAACTGGTGGGTTCTGAGTCTGGTAGGACAGTAGGCAGGGCAGACAGTAGGCGGGCCCAACAGTAGGCAGAGCCAACCCAATGGTAGGCAGGAAATTGCATACTTACATGATCAGTGGAAAAGAATAAGCACGCAACCCACCAGACGGCATTCAAAGAAAGACACACCAAAATTCATGGAAAATACAGGAAAAGAGGATTATGTGGAATGCTAACATGCACACCATAAATGCTGCAATTGGTCCCCGGGAGGGAAAAGATGCCCCACCTCTAATATAGCACTTTCAGTCCTTCCTACACCTGAAAGATCCCAGACCAGTGAAGGAAATAAACAATACATGGAAAAATCTGTAAGATCCCAAATCTGAAGGAGAAGCGGTGGCCGGGAGAGGGGAGGGCAAAATTCAAAGTGGCTAATGTAGCTATTTCTGCCTTCAAAAAACTCTAACGCCACACAAGGCTGTGTGCAAAATCAGCAAATATGTTTTTTTAAGTATCCTTAGTCACCAAACTTTGTCACCAAATATATTTTTTGCAAAAGGTTCTATATTTTGCCTGTTACTCTTGCCACAACAATGGTATATTCTTTTAAACCAATTTTTGGCTGCTTTCAACTTCTGACATCATATATCCTAAATGTGTCATTCTTAACAACTTTAATAATATGTCAAAATCTACATGTTTCCTGCATCCATCCCAGAGAATGCCATCTCTGCCCTTCCCCCAGAGAACCTGCCCCTCAGGAACAACTATTGGGAACTTCTACATCTCACACCTTTAGTGACTTTTGGGTGGCATGCACAATCAGCAAGGCAGCATGAATAAAAGCAGCAAGAAGACTGGACAAAATAAGAATTTATACCAACCTGTACTCAAAATTCAGCACAAGACACCTTCCGGCTTCCGTAAAGATTATGATGAATCAATTAATTATTTTTCATATTTATAAGCTTCTTGACACTCCCTAATTCCTAATGAGAGTAAGAGGGCTGAGTTTTCCACCATAATTTTTTTTTCCACTATGAGCCCACCAAAATATCTCAACCAATTTAAGCATTCAAAGTTCGACTTTCTCAAGCATCAAATCACACAGGAAACAAAAAATGCAAATTATCCCGGTTTTACTTGCATGGACACCACTGTACAGAAGTAAGTAAATGTTGCTAGTATATCATAGATCATTTTCACAGGGATGCCCCCTGCCCCGCTCGGTATTCAGGCAGGTGTGCTGGGGTGTGTGTGTGTCTGTGTATACAGCCAGCGGTAGGTGGGGGAATGGGTGTCCGCTTGGTGTTTACCCATGTGAACACCAAGTGGGATGGGTGGAGCTGTGTGCCTGCTCCCGCGCAACACCCACCTTCACACATCACCCACTCATCTTCACCCACTTCCACCCACGGAGCCCTCCGGAAAACTGGAGGAGGCTCCATGGATGGAGATGGGTGGAGGTTTGTGTGTGTCCATTTATATGAACACCCCCCCACCTCCACGCACCATAACAAAACACACATCCCCCGCCCATCTCTGTCCGTGTAAAAAGGCCTATATTCAACACAATTACTTTAAAGCCAAACAGAAAACTGTTTATTAATGATCTTTGACAACAAACAATGCTTGTTGTTAACAAAACTCAACATTGGCAATGCCCAGCTCATAGAATAGAGGCATTCTCTTTCCCTCTAGCATGGGCCAAATCAGAAGCAGCAGCTGCAGCAGAAAGCAAGGAAAACTTTCACAAACCCACCTCATTCTTGTAAGTAAAGATTTTTTTAAAATGCAAGAAAAAAAATCCTGAATTGGTTACTTTATAGTACAACACACTAGGGGTGGGATATCTGGCAAAAAACCAGTTACCGGTTTTACCGGTTACCGGTTTACAAAAATCCGGTTTACCGGATTAAAACCGGTTTACCGGTACCAGATTTATTCCATTGATTTCAATGGGGAACTGTCCCCATTGAAATCAATGGGGGAAAAAAAATACATCCCGCCCCTCCCAGGCTGTGCAGGTGGAAGGGGGGAAACCCCTACCCACCCTGCCCAATCTGGATTTAAAAATATTTTTTTTACCCTAAGTCCCTACTAGTGCGGGCTCCGGGCCACCACCGGCGACCCGGAGCCCGCACCAGCAGGTACTAGGGTGATCCCTGGGGTGGGGGGGTGGTTTAACACCCCCCCACCCCAGGGAATCAGCCTACCTCTCCACCCAGGGATCGCCTACCTTTGGTGCTCTGGGCGGCGGCGGCAGAGGCGGGGGGCGGCAGCACGTCAGTCCGGCAGTTTCAGCACTGGCTGGTGGCTTCAGCAATTTCTAGGCCTTCTGGGGAAACCCAGAGGTTCCCTGGAAGGCATAGTAAGTGATGAAGCCACCAGCCAGTGCTGAAGCCGCCGGACTGACGTGCTGCCATCGCCACCTCTGCCGCCCGGAGCGCCAAAGGTAGGCGATCCCTGGGTGGGGAGGTAGGGTGATCCCTGGGGTGGGGTGTGTGTTAAACCAACCCCCACCCCAGGGATCACCCTAGTACCACACTACCTACCCGCTAGTGCGGGCTCTGGGTTGCTGGTGGTGGCCCGGAGCCCGCACTAGCAGGGACTTCAGGGGAAAAATAATTTTTTTTAAATCCAGGCTGGGCAGGGTAGGTGGGGGGGGGGGCATCCCCCCTTCCACCCACGCAGCCTGGACTGGGGAGGAAAAGTGGTTGGGGTTTTTTGTTTCTTTTTTTACATTGCGGCCATTCATTTCAATGGCCACAATGTAAAAAAATCCAGCACGGGGAACTGGTACCCCCAAATACCAGAGTAATCCGATACTGCCTGTACAGCAAAATACCAGCAGTATCGGATACCGGATGTACCGAACTTCCCACCCCTACAACACACAGCTATGCTCCAGCTCACAAGATACCATGGAGGATGCTCCCTTTCCCCGAGGGTTCTTCCTTTTCTTTTTATAATTTTGGGGTTGTGAACATTTCCCTGGGAAAGGGGGGGCATCCTCCATCTTTTGAGTATGACCATTGCTCCTGTGTTGTACAAAGTAGTCACTGCCTGCTATCACAAGACCATAATCCCTAAACCACATTATTAGTGAAAAATCAATAACCAACCCATAGATTTAAAATAATTAAATGATTAAATAAATAAAAACAAATAGTCCTTCTCCTCTTACCTGGCCTCAGCTCAGACAGAGCCGGGCCTGATAGCCAGCCCAGCTAGCTTCCCCGTCTCTGACAGCTGTCCAGCTCCATCCCAGAAAAAGCCAAGGGGCACTTGCTGCCAACTTGCCTGGAGGAGCCAGCGGCAGAGAGTCCAGCCACTGCAGCAGTCAATGCCACAGTGGGACTGCTTCGTCTTTGGCGCGGTCTGGGAATGCTTCTGTCCTCCCCAGCTCAGTCAGAGACTCACAGTCACACACTTCAAGTGCCTAGTTGCACCCCGGCTCTCCGGCCTTTTTTTTCTGGCCAGAGATTGGCCAGGGTGATAGCTCTCTCACCCAGAAATTGTTTTTTGATTTTTTTCAGCAGGCTGAGCTGGAGGATGCTATGGACCTCCTCTGTGTCTGCCCCTTAAAATAAAGTGAGCATGTGCAAGAGGGGGAAAACAGGGCAATAAGGCTCTTGCCCTCTCTCACATGCTCAAACTTATCCCAGCCAGGTTAGCCCCCTCCCCCCCTGGGCTGCAAATTGAATCTGGACTCGGCATCACTGTGCTGGGTGCACTCCTCCGGCTTGATCTACTGCCGGCCACATGTGCGCTGTGAGCTCCTCTCCACATACGGTTGCCCGGTTCACCCACCAGCCTTGCGCTGTGCCCATGCAGCAGAGAGACTCCTCCGAGCAAGCAAGGCCACCCGGGTAAACAGTGAAAGGTGTGTATCGGGCTCCACCTCCAGAAGGGTGGTGGGCAGCACAAGGAATGGGATGGGCTTGGAAAGTGCCTGGTTCTGGTTCCAATGGTGAAATTGACAGGCTGCTCACGGAGAGAGGAGTGAGCCCTCAAGCATCACTGCCGGTGGGGTGTGTGAGGTGTTTAAACTTGAAATGCCAGCTCCACCGAGCCAAAACCAGCAGTGTGGCAGGTGCAGGAGCTGAGGAAGCTGCAGTCCAGCAAGCACTCATGCACTGGTAAGTGCATTGGCGGGGGGCCTGGCATGCATGTGGGGCACCACCTGGGAGCTCTCAATGGCTGGCTGCCACTGACCAAACCAGACCAAATGGCCAAACTGCACCGAACTGAAAATTGGTTGAACCAGAAGAAACCAACTGGACCAAAGGATGACTGATCCAGAACAAAGGAACAACCAGACGTACCGAAAAGAACATGAATGATCCAAACCGTATCTGGCAGCATAACCGGCGGCAGACTTGATCTAGTGGATTCACATCGGATCACCTGAATCTGATGTATACTGCATTTATGTTGGATAGTCCTTTCACATCTACTGCCTGATTTCCTTTAAACACTGTGTTTGTGTGAAAAATTAAAAGATAATGTCATGTGAATTAAAGGCCGGAACCCATGTTCACTGCATTTTCCCTGTTGACGGCAATGGGAAAACCACTAACACAGCAAACACGGGTCTGCTTTTCAGGGGTAATAATTCATGTGAAAAACCCGAAGACTTCAATCCTCGAAACATGTTCTCCAAAGTAGCCGAATTCATTTCCAGAGGTCTACTCCAGAGTAAGCAGCTCAAGACTTGCATCCATAGATACCAACTACGCTGTTGACTTTGTTTATCTTTTCCTTTAATTGCTGTGTAAGTGTGGTGGAAGCTTTAAGAAAATCCTCAATAAATCTTCAAGCTGACCTCAGAAAAGGAAACCTGCTCTGGCGATGGAAATAGAGCTAAACATTTCCACCCAGTTTCCAAAGTGCAGTAAGGAAATCTGAGCTATTTTGTCTAGATGGCTGGAAGAAAAAGGGAAAAAAAAAAAAAAAATCCTCTCCCCTCCGCTCTGCCTTCTACCTGCCCAACTGGTTATAGAACCAGACAGTTTACATATGTGATCCTTCCTATTTAGAAAATTAATGGTGTTTTCTGGCTCCAAATCACAGCTTGTGGTGCTCTGCGGGTGATGAAAAACTTGGCCAGCCTCCGCAGCAAAGCAGCCATTAGAAAATTAACCCTTGGTGGCAAAAGAGCAAAGGTACCCAAGTGAGGTCCACGAGAAGTGGCAGGCTGTAGCTTTCAGGTGTCCCTACATATGTTCGTAGTGTAACAACAGCAAAAATGGTCCCCCCAGAGAGTCACGATCAGGCATGTTTGTAGTTGGATACTGTGGAGAGGGCATGGCCATAGCACTTGGCAGCAAGCACAACCAATATGCCACAATTTTCATCGCAGATGAAGAGAGATTATGAATCAGAGCCTTCCCTCGAAACTCTACGTGATTACCGTATGCAGAACGGTGCGTCGTTCAGACCCAGGTTTTTCTGTTGTTGTGTTTTTACCTTTGTCCCAAACAAGACTGGCACATGTAAATTCCTCCCTTTGTCACACGTTAGAAATCTCCAAGGACAAAATGCACAGTTTGAAGAATATTTTAAACACATTGTGTCTGTCCTCTCACGTTTTACTGTGGAATCCTTTAAACACATAAAATGAGTCGCCAATCAAATGTACTTATTTGGGTTTTCTCATTTGTTTATTTATTTATTAATTATCCACATTTTTATCCTGCCCTTCCCATTAAGGCTCAGGGCTGGTTACAACACATAAAACCATATTCAAAAATCCACGAAATGAAACCAAGATTTAAAATACCCAAATAAAGGGTATTTTCAGATGTGACGATACCATCGGTGGCTACACTTTGGCCCTTTTCACACAAGATGCCCCCACTCGTCTCCACACAGTTTTACTGCATGGAGATGGGTGAAGGTGCCTGTGGGAATGCCATGGGGGAGGAGTGGAGGAGGTGCGTGTGCGCTCCCACACTATACCCACCTCCACCCATCTGCATCCATTACCCACGCATGGAACAATGGACTCCAACGCCCGATGCTCCATGGGTGGAGATGGGTGAAGGTGGGAGGAGGTGGGTGTGCACCCCTTTCCCATGGACGCTCACCCACCTCCACCCACCGCGGTCCATTTAAAATGACCTTTGACCTGCAGGGCCACTCGTGGTCCTGTCAAGTCTGGAATGGTATGTCAGTTGTTTCCACGGGCTAGGGTTTCCACAGGCCATGGCGACTTTTAGCCAGGGCTGTAACTCAGATTCATTGACAAGGCAAAGCCCAGGCTACGCACTGCCATGTCTTGTGGAACACCTCTCCGGACCAGGGCCATCACGTCTCATGGTGAAAATACTCCAAAACAAATAAAAACAAAGCAACTCCCTGATTCATAACTCTCCCACCTGTCTGCCAAATGCCTGCCCAACCGAAAAATGCCTTACATTGCATCCAGAAGATGAGCAGGCTTGGACATTGCAAACCTTCAAGGGAAGAGAGTTCCATAATTCCATAAAATCCCTGATTCAAATACTCCACCTCTCCAAAATTGGAGAGGTGCAGGAAATTGCCAAAGGAATAATCAGTTCGGAATGAAGGTTGCTTTATACTGCAAGGATGGGGAATCATTTCCCTCCTGTTCGCCGCTTTGAAGATTAGTTTAATCTCCCCAGGTTGGAGGACAGAATAAACCAAGTCTAAGGAATCCTTGATGGACAGACCAAATTTAACCTGTGGTTGGTTTCTATTTGGCCCCTTTCCAGATTCCTGGTTCTGGCCCCTGGTCTACATATAACCTATGTCTGTGGGGGAGGCAGGAAAGATGAGGGTACACTGAAATGAAACGAGGTTTGGATTTTGTACTATGTGGCTGTTTTTGGTTTTAAGACCAAGATTGTGGTTTAATTTTGGTTTCGGCGTTTGTTTTTTCACGTTGATTTTTTCCCCGATGCAAAGAAGCCGGAAAGTTAAACCAAACCAAAATTAGATCCGAAAATCACGAAGAACCAAAACAGAAAAAAATGAAACAGAAATTCGTCCTGGAGTCTCATCCCTACTCCTGAGTAATATCCATAAATTCAAGCTAATTATTGGATTCTCAATGAGCACTCACACCATGTACGGATGCCTGATGGGTTGCCTGCAATTGTGATATTGCCTGGGAGTAGTAAAAGTTAAAGTAAAAATAAATACCAGTGTGGGGATGGGGGGATGACCTTGCCATGCTGGGTGGCGGCAGGAGAGGGCTCCTCATGGTGGAGGGGGAGCCATAGGGGGCCACTCTGCAATGAGGTGATGGAAGTTAATGTGGGGAGGGGAGTGTCTCCATGCCCACTGGCTTGAGCTTCTTTCCTTCCTGGCTGCTATGGTAGCCTCTGTCTGGGGAAATCACAGCTGACTCAGGGCTTTTGGGAGGTTTATTTCCCAGTTACCCAGACTCTCCCACTCACATTTCCGGCCTTTAGAGAGATAGTGGATGACTAGGGGCTTCTGGGAAGTGTAGTAACAACAAAGCTGCTTGAGCATTAGGAAAAAGCCAATGTGGGTTTCCTGGGAACTACACTTCACAGAAGTAGGGAGGTGCAGAGGGGGGGTAAAAGGTTCCATTTTCATTATTAAAATTGCATTCATTTTCGTGATTTTTTTAATTTATTTTTTTGAGTTTGTTATTTATTTTCATTGTTGATATTTCTGTTATATTTCAACAATTTCTGGTAATTTACAGTATTATTGCCATTTCTTGGTAATTTCTGGTATAACAGTAATAATAGAAATTCCCAGAAATCACTTGAAATTACAAGAAATTACGAAAAATAATGAAAATTATTTTTTTTGTTATTTTCATGTTTGTTTCCATTATTAGAATAATGAATATGAATTGACAATTTTGCTTTCATTACTGTAATAACAAAAATGAAATGCACACCCCCTACCCAGAAGCCCTGAGTCAGCCACCATTTCCACAGGCATGAAGGGTGCCATGGCTGCCCGGGAGGAAGGAAATTCAACCTGACCAGCATGGATACATGCCCCCTGGACCTCCTGCTGCTGCCCCCAGCACTCACATCTTACCCTGCCTCGTGCTTCTCTTTCCACTATGGCCCTCTAACACTGGACACTCTAACACTGGGCATTTTTACACACACCTTAAATTGCTGGTTTTTCAACCTTCTGGATTTACAAGTCCACAGGTAAGTTCCAGATGCATTATTCACTCACACACACACTACCCTGAGGCAGTTCCTGGATGCATTCTTCACACAAACACTGCCCTGAGGAAGCCTAAAGTAGTCGCAGCTGTAGATGTGAGGGGCTGCCATGGAAACCAAGTGACCACAGCTGGCTGGAGCAAAGCGGTTTACCAAGAGAACTTTTTACACACAAAAGGTCTGGGAGAAGTTCTTTGCAGAAGTTCAAAGAGTCATGGGTGCCCTGCAACATGTATAATAAAATGTAACACCCATTCCATCAGTGTTAGAGTGTGTGAAAAGGGCCTAATGAGGAGCTCCCCCACCTCCCACTGCTGCCAGGAGTTCCACTCCAACCACATGTGCTCCCCAGATGTTTTTTTTTTTTAAACTTGGCACTAAAGTGAGTACCCTTTGCGTACCCCGAGGACAACTGATGATGCCCAAATCTTCAGGCACCACAGATTCGTTGAGTTCACTCATTCATACAAAAAATCAAAAACCAAAATTTTAGTTGCCAGTTTTTCAAACTTAAAGTTACCCCTAAGCCCCAAAATAATATCCAATTTTTCTTCTGAAACCTGGGATGAAATCAGGATGAAATTGGTATTTCAGCGTTTCAGTATTTCAGGTACTCAGTCGAAAACCCGTTCAGGTGTTGATTCATATCCAAAATATTCAGTTTGAGTCAGTACTGGTAAACCCATTTTTGTGAATACTCATTTCAGCTCTGCCTATATTGTAAGCCCCTAGGAGAAGGGACCTGTCGCTATTGTAATGAGAGTTCATCCCAGGTGAAGCACATTGATAGTTCATCCCAGGTGAAGCACTTTGAAGGTATGTAATAAAAATACCTTCCTGCATTCACTGAGGCTTATCCCGTGTAATGTGGATCCCGTGGAATGTGGATCCCGTGTGCACCCCTGCATGTGGGTTCTGCACAGCACAATGTGCCCGCAATGGAGGGGAGCACGGATTTCGCATGGGTGTGCGTGGGATCCGCAGGCATGGGATCCACCCTACTGCCTACATCCCTTTCCCCATCTCCCAAATGGAGGGAAAACCAAGAACCCTGGACCCTATACAGTCTTGCAAGGCCCCTGAAAGTTGCAGCATATTTATGAAATTTGGAAACCCTGGAACAAACATTTTGAAAAGCCACCCCTCTGGATTGTAGTTGGTGAGGATTCATGATCGAAACCACAGTGGGCATGAGTGGGTGCCTCCCATTTGAATGCCACAGTGAGTGGGAGTGAGCGCGCTCCCAGGAAACTCGCATGCCCACCCACCTACGCCCACGCATGGAGCAGCTGGCCAAAATGGCGGTTGCTCCATGCGTAGGGATGCGGGGAGGAGGGATTGGTGCATGCCCATGTGCACGGACCCCACCCAACTGTCCGCGCTGCAGCATGCACAACTGCCCGTGCAGTCGTGGCCCATTTGAAAAGGGCCTCCGATTTTTGTGTCACTTTTCTTCCTAGTCGGTTAAAATGCAGGCGTGCTTTCCTCATGAGTAATTTCCTGGCGAGGTAGGAAAGCATCCAAATGGAATTGATTTGTAACTATGTTCCCACCACAGAGAGAATATAAAAGGGGGCTGGAAATCCTGCTTTTAATGTCGGCTGTGTCACCACAGTTTTTCGGCGTATCCTTATTCTGCAATATTAAAGCTGTTTTTATTTTTAGGCTGATGACACCGGAAACCACAGCTGTTAATTTCGCTGCCTCTGAATTTGGGACTGTTTGGTATTCAGCAAAATCAGGCTATATTCATTGGACACACCAGCTTTAATAAAAACCAGGGGTAAATAATGGCAGCGTGCTAACTTTCCAGTTTACTCTGACAAGAAATATGCCAAAATGAAGACCCACGAAATTATAGATGATGCATTTTCAATTAGCCTTTGTTAATGCTATTAATAAGATTAATAATATATAGTAAAAATGCCAATAAGCTTATCTAGTATGATTTTTAAGCTGCCATTTCATGTTGTGACCTACGGGCGGCCAGAAAACTATGTACTCAGAAACATTGGGTGAAAACAAACATGACGCTAACCACCCTTTAACCACCCTTGGTGGTCATTTATGCATGTTTCAGGACTGCATAGAGCACCAATATAGCCCTGCAACATGTGTAAATAACCAGCAAGGGTGGTTAAAGGTTGGTTGGCGTCATGTCTGTTTTCACCCAAAGTTTGTTTTGTGCAGTTTTTATTTCCAAAAGACAGATGAATCAGGAGGCAGATGAGGCGTTAATCTAGGGAGTTCCCCAAATGTTTGCTGGTGTGACCCCATTTTGAGACTGAAATATAATTGGATGGCCCCAGACAGCCACAAAGACATGCAAAGTATACCAAATGTGAATGGGATCATACCCCCACATGTAGATGGTGTGCTCCCACCTGGAATTAGAGGTGAAAATGAATATTCAATGAAAATACATTATTGAATTTGGCTGCTTCAAACCAAATATGGTAAACAAGAGTTTTCATCCCCCTTTGTCTAGCAATCTGTTTCAGGGTGGTTTTTTTTTTTGGGGGGGGTTGTTCTTTGTTCTGGGCTTTTGGGGGATGGGGTGGTTGTTTGGCACATGTACAATAGCCTAAATTGTGCCAAATTACCCCACCCCCAAAAAACACCTAAAAATGAAAACTCTCAAACCCCAAACAAAGTTAACCAAACAATAATAAATGAATACCCTATTTCAGGGTGCAGATCCTTGCTGGATGTTCAGATATAAGCGAATAAAAATAATATGCTATTTGTTTCAGTACTACTTAGGAACCAAAAGAGAGCTGAAACAAACATCCAATGCAAATATTGTATTAGGCAACTTCATTTGTTTGAATTCAGGACAAATGAGGTGCTGTTAAACTCTGCTTTGTTTTCCTGTTTCAAGTATTTGTTTTGGATTGGTAACTCAAAATCTGAAAGTGCATTTTCTGCTCATGGTTAATATATCCACATTTCTGAGTAGCCGGGACCGATCAGTACTCGAGTACCAGGTTGGGCCCCTGAATTCCCCAAAATGTCAGGTATTACCATTACCAAGTTACCTATATACTGTTTTACTGATCAATACAGGAATCAGGACATAAAGTCAAAAAATTGCTAGCAGAAGTTTGAAAATCGGGACAAATATGGTAAATTGGTACATTGGGAAGCCTGTTGGGCACTAATTGGGTACTGATTAGTACCCAATGTTATCAGGTTGGGTTTAGTACTGCAATATTGACAGGTACATCCGTTTGGGGAGGTACTGATTTCCTCTCTAGTTACTCCATTCGTGTTATTTTGACTATTCCGGTCGTTTTGGTATTAGTACTGTTATAGCATCAAATAGTTCTGAAATAATAGTTCTGAAATATGATTATTATTATTATAAACATTTATATAGCGCCAGTCGTGTGACCTGGTGCTGTACAGAACATAGAATTAGACGCGGTCCCTACCAAGTGAAGTCCCAAAATGACCAAAGAATATCATGAAAATTAAAGTTATGCAAAAAAAACCAACCCAAATTGATGAAAGAAACAAAGCTTCCAAAATGAAGTACAAGGGTGGGTTTTCAAATTTCCATTCAGCTGCAAATATGTATTTGAATATTCAGATAGCTACTGGAAATGCAAATAATATCTCTGAATACATAATTAGCTACTTGTTTCAGCACTAATTCCAAACCATCCATGTGGGAACTTCTTATTTTTTGCACCTTCTCAATGATAGCTGTACTGTAAGTCCTCGCAAATTAGATTCCTATCAACCCACAATGATTATAACTTTGTGTTATGTATATACATACATACATAACACAATGTATCATTCAGTTCATAAAGGGGTCACTCACCCCAGCCTGCATAATATGAAATATATATCAAAGAAGCGTTCTTTTCACTTTTAAAAAACATAATGTACAACACAACAGTGACCGGTGTTAACATAAAATTAATTGCACCGGTGAGACATTTCTTCCCAAAAAGCAATAATAGTCAGGGTTTTGCCTGGCCAATGTAAAAACCCTCTGGTATACTAATAAAATGAAAGAGGTTTCTCAAAATAACATTGCAAATAATTAGGTTCTCCTGTTCCAAAGGACCCCATGTCGCTTCTCTTAAGCAATCTTGAGGGGGGTGGGATGTGATTATTCCTTTGGTCTTAATAAAACATAATTGGGGAGAAAGAAAACTTTAAGAACGACATCGGGCTAATGGCTTTCAGTTTTAGCAATCTGGTTTATGTGCCAATCCTTCTTCAAGTGACGCCTGCAGAAACGTTGAGAGGACGAGGGAGAAAGGGGAGAGCTGTGTCCATGAAATGATGTTGTTTGTTTGCGTTGTTTGAACGCCCGATTGTGGTTTTATTGTGCTTTTAACAAGTGGCTGACCATTAAAACTTTGGCACAGCCCCCGCCTTGTAAATCCACTGCCCTCCCATCCCCACCAGAAACCGCATGCTCCTACTGTGCTGCATTCATAATCAAATTAGTGCACTGTGAATAGGTTATAAAAACTGCGCTCCGGTTTCTCCCAGACTGGATATCTTGAGTCCCCAATGGCCCCTTTTTTTCCCTTTTCCACGCAAGACACAAAGGCATCGACAGAGAGGGAGAAATCTTTACCTTCATTCTGCACCCGTTCCCCTAGGTCTCGGTACTTATTTATTTTATTTTATCTATTCCACTTGACTCCCTCCCCGCCCCCCCAAGAAACAGTAAAGTCCTGGAAAAACCAGCAGCTTCGGAGAGAGAAAAGGAGCTAGTAAAGCTGGGCAGAGTCAGTGCTGGAGATAGTTGTCCCAGCTACGAGATAAAAGCTACATTACATGAAATTAATGGAGGCTGTCTGAGACATACATGAATCACTGTTTCAACACTAAGAAAACAGCACAAAAGAAGAAAGAAATCGGAGTACTAACTATATCTTCAAAGGTCTCCTATTTACTCTGCTGCACTGGGTACTGACATGAGAAGGGGTGGAGTATATATATATATATATATATATATATATATATATATATATATATATATATATAAGAAGGGGGGG
This sequence comes from Sphenodon punctatus, assembly GCA_003113815.1. NCBI lineage: Eukaryota > Metazoa > Chordata > Lepidosauria > Sphenodontia > Sphenodontidae > Sphenodon > Sphenodon punctatus. The sequence continues at coordinate 626,411 of QEPC01013355.1, read as the reverse complement.
AGAAAAAGGACTGCTGTGATTGAATGAATGAGACCATATGAGCTATATTGGTGCCGTATGCATTCTATTTAGCTGATATCAAACACAGTTTAATGAAAGTTAAATAGTTTCTGAGGAGTGCATGAGCTGGAACAGATTAGATTCCACCGAGGGGGCCGTCAGCGTATTGTTGCTCACATGTATTCCCTGCTCACTGCTGCCACAATTCCAGCGCTCCATTAGCAAGACACAAAAGACTTATGCAGATAGCAGGGGCATAAGCACGTACCGCCATGTTGGGAAATAAATTTTTTTTAAAAAGCAAACGAAGGTTTTGTTCAATGTGTTCATCTGAAAATAGATCTCTGTAATTAAAAAAAAAAAAGTGATGATAAGAGAGGCAGAAGGAGAGGCTAGGCTTATTTATTTATTTATTTATTTGTTTGTTTGTTTATTCCCCAGGAAAATATGTAAACTACCTTTAGGAAGACAGATATCGCACCAAGTAATATAATGAGGATTTGATCTTCCAAGGGAAAATGACAAGGCTGAATGCTGTGCCCTTTTGATCTGAAAGCTACATTGGGTCTTAAAGGAACAGGAATACTTACGTTTGGATTTCATCCCTTGCCCCCTTCTCAGGAAGTTAGAGTGGAATGTGCTACGGGGGGCGAGGGAAAAAAAATCTTCTCACAAAATAACATTTCTCCTACTCCCCTGACTTGGGGCACTTTGACACCCCCTCCCCTGTGCATATTTTGGCTGCAAGAGGGAATGCGCAACCCAGGATATGTGTTGGGGGTTCCACAGGTCTGAAAGCTCCCCCACGCAGCTTTGCCGGCAAACACATGAAATCCGCTCACAAGCTGGATCGTTCAGTGCCGGCATGCCCCCCCGCCCGCCTTCCTCTGTATGCCGTGTCTGATGCTCAGAAAAGCATCAGACACGGCATTGAGTCTTTGTGCGCATGCGACCCCTTCTGCGCATGCACACTTTGGCCAAGAACCCGGAAGTGCGGCGTAAAGCCAGCACTTCGGGGATCCGCTTCGGAGGGGGCAGGATCGCCTACCCAGTCTGACGCAGGGGAAGATCAGAGTTAGCCGTTTAAACGAGCACCAAGAAATGCGGCTGATCAAAGGATCAGCTGCATTTCTTGTCTCGTTTAAAAGCGCCCACAGAGCTGGATTCCTGCTCTGTATCTCTGCATGCATTTGCCGGAAAAGCTGCATAGTGTGTGTGTGTGTGTGTGTGTGTGTCCTTTCAGACTGGTGGAACTCCGTGCATATCCTAGCTTGCACGTTTCCTCTCACAGCCAAAATATGTCTGAGGGGGAAGGTGTGAAAGAGGTCTTATTTTTAAGATGTGGAATTCGTTGTTGAAATAGTGCCACACGGTCCATGCCGTTCTTAACGGCGTTGTCACTAAAGCACACACACACATACACACACATATATATATATATATGTGTGTGCGCGTGTGCGTGTATTTATGTATATGTATATATATACATATACATATATATATATATATATATATATATATATATATATATATGTATATGTATATGTATATATATGCATATATTAAGCACGGCGGTGTATTTAGATATCAGATGGCAACTGCTCCGCGATTAACGGGTTTTGATTTAATCTGACAGGGCTAAACTTGAACCATGAAATCTCTGCTTTCACAGGAAAATAGGACTTGCCATACTGGAATGGACCATTTTGTCCAGGTAGTCTGGTACTCTACCTCTGGCGGCAGAGGTCTGTACCTGCTGTTTAGAGGGACATTAAAAATAGGACTAAAGTTGTTAGGAGATGTCATGTGAATGGATAGTCCCTCTGAACACATAACCATCACTGGAATTACTTCTGTCAGGTACTGATTTTAGCTTTAAAATGGGGAAAATAAATATGTGAATGTGTAAATGCTCACTTATTTTATAAGCCAGCTGCGAGGAAGGTGGTGGCATAGGTACAGATAAGGAGGAATAGAATCCAGGAGCCTTAGCACAGCTTCCCCAAAGAAGCTACAGAGCCACAGTGACAGAGCCCTTTTATGGCTCTATCGAAAAGCTCTTTATGTGTCCAACAGGCCAAGATTTTCTCTGTGACTGAATGTGAAAGGGATTTAGCATAGGGGGCAGGTGTACCAGAGCTGAAAGTAGTAGCATTAGCTATCTGAGGTTGTTGGGGCTGATTCCATGGTCATGGTAGGGATGGGCGAACAGAAACATGGCTGATTCCATGGATTCATGGATTCATGGTAGGGATGGGCGAACAGAACCAAGTTTGGAAATTTGGTTCAGTTTGAAAATCAAGTTCGGTTCGGAAGTTCGGTTCGGTCGACCGAACTATTTGAGTTTGGTCCGAACTCCGAACTTCCGAACAGAGTTCGGAAATTCAAACCCCATTGAACTAAAAGGAATATTACCTTTTAGGGATGGGTGAACAGAACCAATTTCGGAAATTTGGTTCGGTTCGGTTCGGAAATAGAGTTCAGTTCGGTAGTTCGGTTCGGTTGACCGAACTGGTTGAGTTCAGTCCGAACTCTGAACTTCCGAACATGCATGTGGGTAGTTTCCGCATGGCACAGTGTGCCTGCAATGGCCCTCCGCCTAATTCCGACCATGGGGAGGTTGTTGCGCCCCGCCCCCAGACCATGGGGATGGAACTGGACACAGAGCTCGGGTGGTTGCAAAAAGTTGCAGCACACCCAGTTCCTGGCTGCATCCTGTGTCGGCGGGGGTTGCCCGGGTAGAGGGTTTTAGGGACAGGTTTAGAATACCGGTAAGTGGAGTATACCATGGCAGGATGGCACCTAACTTGAAGTCCGTGGAAGGCATGGCGGAGGTGGTGGCCAAAAAAATCAGGAAGGCAGTTGCAGAAGGGAGAATGGCGGGGCCCTTTGCGCCCCCCCGGCTCCCAAACATGATTTTCTCCCCACGGGTGCGGTACCCCAAAAAGCCACAGGCAGTTTCGGCTAATACATCATCTTTCCTATCCAAAAGGGCACTCAGTGAACGATGGGATACCCAAAGGCTTGACATTGGTACACTATGCATCCTTTGATGCAGCAGTAGCTCTAGTCAAGCGGTTTGACAGTGGGGCTTTACTGGCAAAATGTGATGTCAAGTCAGCATTTTACCTGTTGCCAGTCCACCCAGACAGTTTTTGGCTTCTGGGCTTCCACTTTCAGGGCGAATTCTATCATGATAAAGCCATGCCAATGGGATGTTCCATCTCATGCTCGGCATTTGAGCACTTTTGTTCCCTAGTGGAATGGGTGGTTTGGCGCGCTGTGACAGGGGGTGGCATTACAAAATATTTAGATGACTTCCTCTTCATTGGGTGTGCCGGCATGACAAAGTGCTTGGGATTGGTCGAAGTTTTCCAGCAGGTGGCTAGCCACCTTGTCATCCCCCTGGCGGCAGAAAAAAATGAAGGAACGAGCACCATCCTCACATACCTGGGCATTGAGGATGGGTGATTTCAGACGTTACGGGGCCCTTTGGCCCCGTACCGAAATCACCGGAATCATTCCCCCCCGGGATCACCCCGTAACGGCATAGCAGACGTGCCGGGGAGATCCCGGTGGGGAATGTGGGAGGGGGTGGGGCCGCATGGCGCAACGTTCAGCCGCATGGCCCCGCCCCCTCCACGCACCCCACCGCCCGCCCTCCGGGAGACGGGCGGGCGGTGGGGCCTAAGCGGCCGCCATGTCGAGCCAGATGTGCCGTGGCCCGGGATCCTGCCGGGGATCCCGGGCGGTGGCAACCGGCCAGACATGACTTTTTTTTGGTCCCCGCTGGGGATCTTTTTGACCACGCTTCCCAGGACATTCCCCCGGCTAGCCCGGGAAGCATGGTTCAAATTGACCCCTTGCGGGTATTGACCGTGGCGAACATCTGGCGGCTCCCAAACAGACGTTCGAGACACGGTGACCACAGGTGGGTATTCACCGTGGTTCACCGTGATCTCGTAACATCTGAAAATACCCTTAGATACAGGGGATGGGGTATCCCACCTGCCCAAGGACAAGGTACAGGCACTGCTTCTTAAACTGGAGGATTGCAGGTCTGCAGTTAAAATCACGGTGAAGTAACTGCAGTCTTTGGTGGGTAGCTTGAACTTTGCATGCAGGGTCATTGCCCCGGGTAGGGCATTCATGTCACGGTTGTACGAGAAGCTCTCCGGTGAAACCCCACCCCCCCATTACCATGTGTGGGTGACCAGTGAAATGAAGCAGGACCTAGGGGTGTGGATTAATTTTCTAAGGGACTTTAATAGGGTGAGCGTATGGAGAGAGCAGTTTCTTTTGGAAGCTGAGTTACAGGTATACTCGGACACAGCGGGATCTTTGGGGTTTGGTTTGTAATACAGGGAGAAGTGGTGTGCTGCCAAATGGCCCCAGGAATGGACAGGTAAAAGTTTAACAAGAGACCTCACATTCCTGGAGTTGTTTCCCATCATGGTGGCAGTAAAGTTATGGCACAAGGACTGGACTAACAGAGCTGTGCTATTCTGGTGTGACAACCAGGCTGTGGTCCACATAATTAACAAGCTGTCATCTCGTTTCCGGTGGGTGATGAGTTTAGTCAGGCATTAGTCACTAGCTGCCTGTGGAATAACATACTATTTCATGCCAAGCATGTTCTGGAACTCGAGAATGAGATTGCAGATGCTCTTTCTTGGTTTCAGATGGAGTATTTCTGCATGCTGGTGCCTTGGGCCAACCCGAATCCGGAGCTCATGCCAGCGGCCTTGTGGAGCCTTGGATCATAGATCTCTGCACAACTGTGCAGGGCTCTTTGGCAGTCTGGACCAGAGCAGCCTACATCAGCACCTTTCAGACATTCCAGCATTTCCGGGCCAGGCAGGGATGGAGATTGGGGTTCCCAATCCCTGAGGCTCAGGTTTTACAGTTCGCCATGTCCTTGGGGGGGAGGGGTTGCCCCCTAGGACAATTGCAGGAAAACTGGTAGCCTTGGTATTTATGAGTCAGCTTGCTGGTCACACAGCGCCAGACAGAGTTTTCTTTTCACACTGATTAATAGAATCATGGTCACGAGAGCAGACGACTCCCTCCGACACCAGGTTACCTATCACTCCCCCTCTGTTAGCACATGTTAATTCGTTGCACATGGTATGTTATGACATGTTCGAAGAATGTATGTTTGCTGCTCTGTTTAAAGTAGAATTTTTTGGAGCCTTTAGAGTGAGTGAGTTGGTGGCGGAGTCAGCACAGGACAGATCGGGAAGAGCGTTGGTAGTCCAGGATGTGGTAGTCGGCACCCATGAAATCCTTATTCAATTATGAGTATCCAAAACAGATCATTGGGGTAGGGGGAGCATGATTAGGCTAGCAAGGGCTTGTGGTAACTATGGAATATGCCCAGTTTGGGAAGTACAAGCATATTGGAAGATCTGGCCAGGGGGAGTGTGGGCATTCTTTTGCCACATGAATGGGCAACCCGCGACTAGGCACCAGTTTGTGTCTGTCCTTCGCACAGCTTTGGCAAGGCTCCACGTACCATTTAAAGAGTACAGGTTGCATTCTTTTAGAATAGGGGCAGCCACCTTCACAATCCAGATGGGATTGGTGGGAAGGGACATGCAAGCCATTGGCCGCTGGAGGTCACGGGCTTACCGGGCGTACGTGAGAAGGGACATGGCGTTCAGCTTGCAGTAACTCCTTCTGTTTGTTTTTTATCTCCCTGGCAGGTGTGGCCAGGAGCCAAAGAGCAGAAATCTGGATTCGGGGCACAGTTTGGTGTGATGGTCTGTCAAGGCCGCAAGGAGTACCAGATGGGGATCCCAGCTAGGGCTATCGGCTAAAGGGGTGATTTACTGGCAAGGAAGGAGTGGGATGAGGTGGCACCAGCTCCTGCCTGGGCCCATGTTGAGCATGGGGCGGCAAGCCGAACATTTTGGTTGTCCACTTGGGGGAAAACAACCTGCCAAAACTCAAAGGGGTTCAGCTGATTAGGGACATAAAGAATGACTTATGGGGGGTAAAACATATATTTCCAAGGGTTAGGATAATCTGGACAGAATTAGTGGAAAGGGTCACCTAGGGGGGAAGACGTGCAACCTAAAAAAATAGATAGAAGTAGAAATACAATAAACAGGGAAATTAAGAAGTGGTTAGCGGGAATTGGAGATAGGGTAATTAGGCAAGATTGGATTTCGCATAGGAACCTAGAGTATTTTAGAAAAGATGGAGTATACCTGTCCCCGGATGGCAACGACATGTATTTATGAGCTTTGAAGGCTAGTTTATCTGAGGTTTTAAGATAGATGTGGGGTGCTGGAACCATCCAAAGGTATCGGCATTTCCTTGGTGGCGGGGTCCAGTATCGGGCTAAATTAGGATAAGTAGCATAGGAGTCATCTCCTTAAGAGATGTGGAAGCCACACCTATTGTAATTGGAGGGTATGGCAAACGAAGTGTGGTTTCCCTGGGAAGGGTGACCTGGGATGGTGGTAGGGCATCGTATGGCCCCCACTGAAGGGCACCTTATTCCTTACTCAAGTCCGGAGGGACTATGTCCCCTTTGGCCGCGCACACAGTGCTGGATGAAGGGGAGACATTGGTTGTTTGGGGAGGTTATCGAGGGTATATCGAAACCTCCCCTGAGTTAATGGTTAACAAGTTGATATTTGAATACTAAACCCTGATTGAAATAGGCGATGTCACCCCTCACCTACTTGGTTTGATTGTAATCTGGATTAATAAAGGGTGCGGCCATGTTAAATCTATACATTCATGTCCTGTCTCATTTGGGATGCATCAACAATGGTGTTATGCGTGGCTCCTGCATGGATGTGTAGGTGTGCCCAGGATCTGCAGTCCATGGGATAAGCCCCATTGCCTTTATTTTTGAATCATCTATGGGGCTTGATTGGTACCTGACTACTGAGTCAGGCACCCGATTACTCAAAAATGCCAGGTATTACTCTTACCCACTTATCAATTTATCACTTTCCCGATTCCTAAATGATATGAGTACCAGAACTCGGGAAAATCAGTGAAGTCAGTAAAATGGTTCTGGAAGTAGAAAAATCAGTACCAGAAATCAGAAAATTGGGATGAAAACTGGTTTATTGGGAACTCAGCTAGCCTGTTGTGTGCTAGCCGGTTACTGATTATTTATTTATTTATTTATTTATATCCTGCCTTTTCTGCTCCCAGCAGCTCGAGGCAGCTAACAATAAAAACACAGAATAAAAAAATACACCAGTAAAAAAAGGTTAAAACACTACATTAAAATTCAACTAAAACTGGGGGGGACTAATCAGCCTGCACCACCCTAACCCATCCCACCAAATGCCTGGCAGAACAGCCAGGTCTTGCATCTTCATCGAAAGGAAGAGAGGCCCGAAGCCAACCTGGCCTCCGCTGTGAGGGAGTTCCGCAGCTTAGGTGTGGCCAGTGAGAACACCCTCTCCAGAGTCACCTCCCGGTATACCTGGGGGACCTTCAAGAAGGCACCCCTGCCCGATTGCAGAGGCCACTCCAAGGTCCAGGGAATCAGGCCATCCTGCAGGTAGTCAGGGCCCAAGCCAATTAGTAGGGGTGGGACTACTGGATCATCCGGTATCTGATACTGCCGGTATTTGGTGTACCGGCAGTATCGGGTTAAACCCGGTAATCCAGCCCATTTACCGGATTCCCCTGTACCGGATTTTTTACATTGCGGCCATTCAAATGAATGGCTGCAATGTAAAAAAACAACACCAACCCCTCCCCCACTTTACTTTCCCTCTCCAGTCCAGGCTGCGTAGGTGGAAGGGGGAACACCCCACACCCACCCTGCCCAGCCTGGCTTTAAAAAAATTCTTTTTCCCCGAAGTCCCTGCTAGTGCGGGCTCCAGGCCGCCACCAGTGACCTGGAGCCTGCACCAGCAGGTACGATCCCTGTGGTGGGGGGTGGTTTAACACCCCCCACCCCAGGGATCAGATAACCCTATCTAGTCCTACCTTCCCACCCAGGGATCGCCTACCTTGTGCTCCGGGCGGCGGGGGCGGCGGGGGCCCAACTCCGGCAGCTTCAGTGCTGGCTGTGGCTGCCGGCTTCAGCACTACTAGGCCTTCTGGGGGAAACCAGAAGTTCATCGGAGTGTGAAGTGCCCGGAAGTGTCACCTGGAGCACAAGGTAGGTGATCCCTGGGTGGGGAGATAGGGTGATCCCTGAGGTGGGGTTTGTGTTAAACCACCCCCCACTCCAGGGATCACCCTAGGACCTGCTGGTGCGGGCTCTGGGTCACCGGCGGTGGCCTGGAGCCTGCACTAGCAGGGACTTCTGGGGAAAATTTTTTTTTTTAAAGCCAGGCTGGGCAGGGTGTGTGGGGGAATTCCCCCCTTCCACCCATGCAGCCGGTACCGGTAAACCGGTACACAAATCCGGCAATCCGGTTTTTTAAAATCCGGTGACCGGTAAATCCAGTAGCCGGTATTTGACCCGATGTCCCACCCCTACTATTAGCACCCTTTTTTACCAATTCCAACTGCTATAACTATTTTTTTGTGTAATCTGTTTGGTTGTAGGGGGGACCAGCAGTTTCTCAGTTAGCTCCGGTGGAAGAGCTTTGGGAAGGAAATGGGGTGGGTATATATGACAGGTTTACCCAGTTTTAGCTCTATTTTTTATTTTTTTAAATTTATATCCCACCCCTCCTGCCCACAGGGCAGCCCAGGGCGGCAAACAACAATCAATAAAACAATAATAAAAAAATTAAAACAATTCTGTGGGGAAACCACCCACCACCACCCCTTGCCAAAAGCCTGACGGAACAGCCAGGTCTTACATACGCGCTGAAATAGCAGGCGAGTGGGGGACAACCGAGCCTCCTCCAGAAGCAAATTCCACAGCACACGGGTGGCCACCAAAAAAGATCTCACATCGGTGCCCACCTGCCTCACCCAGGGAACCTCCAAAAAGGCTCCCACAGACTATCTCAAGGGTCACACGGGCACATGGGGAGTGAAGCGGTCCCGCAGATAAGCAGGGCCCAGGCCATGAAAGGCTTTAAAGGTTAAAACCAGCACCTTGAACCTGGCCCGGTGCTTTATAGGCAGCCAGTTCAGAGCCCAGAGCACTGGTGTCATGTTCCCCCTGCGACCCGCCCCGGTAAGGAGATGGGCCGCAGCATTCTGCACCAGATGCAGCCTCCGGACCAGCTTCTCAGGCAGCCCCACGTAGAGCGCATTGCACTAATCCAGCCTTGAGGTGATGAAGGCATGGATGACAGTGCCGAGGTTGGAGTCTGAGAGATATGGCCGAAGCCGCCGGACAAGATGTAACTGCCGAAATGCACTCACCACCATGGCCACAACCTGAGATTCCAGGCTGAGCCGTGAATCAAGGAGAACACCCAGACTCCGCACTTGAGACATCATGGGAGGGAAAACCTCCCCAACAAGAGGAGATTCAACCACCCCCAGGTCCCCCAAGCCCTCACCCACCAAAATCACCTCTGTCTTGTCAGAATTCAATTGCAGATGGCTCAACCTCATCCAAGCCCCTACAGCTGACAGGCACTGGGAAAATAAGGAGACTGCATGGCCTGGGTCGATGGAAAAGGAGAGGTAGAGCTGAGTGTCATCAGCATACTGATGACACTGCATGCCCTGAAACCCCCTCACGATCTCCCCTAAAGGCTGCATATAGATGTTAAACAAGAGCGGGGAAAGAATGGCAACCTGCGGGACTCCACACATGAGGTCCCAGGGGGAAGACGTACACTCCCCCAAGACCACCTGGTGAGTTCTCCAGGCCAGGAACGAACGAAACCAGTCCAAGGCCATCCCGCCAATCCCGGCACGGTCCCGTAGGCGAGTCACCAACACCTCATGATCAACTGTATCGAATGCAGCCGAAAGATCTAGCATAAACAAACATCATTCTGTACAGCAAACACCCAGGTTAATGAAGCCTGGCGGGGGGCGGGTCTGCTCAGTATACGTTATTGGGATTTTTTGACTACAACAGGAGCAATGTCTCCCCTCCAAGCCCACCTATTGTTACAAAATTTTAGATTCCCACTTACATATAGATCACCTCTACCAAATTTGGCTGAAATAACCTGTAGATGGGGGTGTGCAATTTTGTATCATTTAATTAATTAATTATGAAAAGGAAATGGAGTCTTATACGTTTTTGTAATCAAGGTAACAAAATATATGAATAAGCAAACAACATTCGTTAGATTTCATTTGTTTTCATTTTTATTTTATTTTATTAAAAATAAAAGCACTCTGTATGATCAAAATGGCTGTCAGGGCTATTCTGTACACAAGGACTTCGTTACCAAAATGGCACCAGTAATGTTGGTCCCATTTTGGGAAAGGGCCACACATGCAGAATGGCCCAGTTGCCATTTTGCACATGCACAGCAATTAAAAAAATTAATATTATAAATAATAAAATAAAACTGCGTAAAAAGGTAGAGTTTGTAAGGAAACCTCCCCAAAACGAAGGGGGTTTTGAAAATGAAAACAGAAACAAATGATGTGCCTCAGGCACACCCCTGCCTATAGGATAAAAAGTGAATATGGGAGCGCACATGCCAGTGTGTCCGTACATACACACATCCAGTTCTATAAACCGGTGGTTCCTGATAGTTGTCTCTTTGTGACCCCATTTTGAGACTTAAATATAATAATCCTCCCAACCCAACAACATTCAAAGTCTATCAAACGTCAATGGGAACATGACCTCAATTATCCTCACATACCTCTCTCCCCGCTCTCCCACCTGGGAGTCTCCTCCTGCTCCCCAAACTGCCTCCATCCTCCTCCTGTGCTGCCCCTATGTCTGGGCCTCCCTCCTTGAACACATTCGTTCTGCTTTCAAGAATAATCTCCCTTCAAATTCCTCCTGAAAACCTACCTCTTCCATCAAGTTTTTCCTAGCTCTTCATCCCTACAGGCTGCTCACTGATGATTCCTTGTCTCCCCTCCTAGATAAACTGTCCTCCCCTCTTAGATTAACTATAACAATGATACTCGTGTGTAGCTGCAACTTCTCAACTTCATAAATGCATCCTTGTCGCTTCCCCTCTCCCTTGTCTCTCCGAGATTGTAAGTCCCTATGTGGAGAGGCAGTAGAGTAGAAGAAAGAACAGCAAAACAGTGGGAGAAGGGACTTAGTGTGGGCCCGAGAGTCTTTCACAGTTGATTCTCTTTACAATGAAGTTTTGTAGTAGGGCTGAAACAAGGACCCGTAAAAACAGGTCTATCCAGCGAAATTATGGTAACCGGCTTGACTCTGGTACTAACACTAGTGTCCAGTTTACCAAAATACCATTGCCGTTGCCAAATTTTCAGTTTTCTATTATTGATTTTCCATTTTACACCATGTACCGAGATAGGAAAATGGTCAGGAATATTCCGAAAAACACAAACACACACACACACCAGTAAAATGGTAAGTCACAATTGTACAGTTAAGTGGAAAATCAGCCAGTAAAATGGAAAATCAGCAACTGGATAAGATAGATAGATAAATCTTTATTGCACGGTCATTGACCATGGCAAAAATTTTAAACATAAAACACAGGTTCCGGGAAGCCAAGCACATCGCAAAGGCATCCACGAACATACAAATAAAATCTATGTAATAGTATAAACTAACAATGAAACTAAGGCAGGGAAAAAAGGAAACCCGGGCATTTCCCCCCCATCAAGGGAAATATCCAAACCTATGCGAGGACCGTCCCGCACAATAATCCAACTGGAAGGTGCATTTAACATTGGCAATGCCTAAATTCAAGGAAATTCTTCAGTCTGTAAAATACTTGCAGGAGAAAAGAGGTAGTGTAAGAAATCACCTGTCTATCTTCACTAACTAATAGGAGACCCAGAAGGGTTGACTCTGATCTACCAGGGAATAGATTAAGCAGGGGTTCCAGCAGTTCAGTTCTAAGGGAATCGTATAGGTGGCAGAATAGAATAATGTGCCCAATCAATTCAGCAATAAATAATCGAAAGGGCACAGATGCTCGGCAAAGGGAATGCCCTGGAAGCGCCCCTCTAGAACCTGTGACGGGAATGAGTTTACACGGGCTTGAAAGAAAAGGTGCTTAGCTCTGCTAGAGATCGGGGATGACAGATATTTGGCCATCTGTCCAACACTGGGAACCCAGGAGAGGTACATAACCAGATGGGGGGAGACAGCGATTCTACTCAAATCGTTTTGTCACTCGATATCACTCATTCTGAGTAAGACCTCCTATCAGGGAGTTTATGGGATAGATAGTTCTTAGATACCCCCATTTGTGTCATAAACACATCCATGCCAGCTGCCCAAGGAATAACAAAAGGGTCTTCCTCCACTTCTCTGAGTAGCAACGAGCAACGGTTCAGCAACAACTTGCACCAGAAATGAGCGGCCAATTCCATGGCAGATAAACGCCAGGATTTTTGGCCCAGCTCAGTCCTGGCTACAACAGAAGGCACACTTTTTGGATCTCCAAAACTTTTCATCAGGAATTTGGATTGGGTCAAATTGACCCTATGAGCCAGGTCGGGCACCCAAAGTTCTGCCCCATACAATAATTTTGATTTCACCTTGTTATTAAAGACCTGGACTTCCAGCGCTATGGCTCTCTGACCATGTCGCCTGAACAGGGCTTGAATAGCATGGGAGGGGCCCTAACTAGCAGTTAAAGCTCTGGTAACATGCTCCCCCCACCTGCCGGATTTGTGGAATAAGAGGCCCATGTAACGAAAAGATGCAACCTGTTCTATTGTATGCCCTTCTACATGCCAATTCAATTCAATTTATTCCGGCACGGACTTTCGCCTTGGCCAACAAAAACATATAACAATACAACAATACAACAAAACATAAATAGCAACTAAGTCGCTAAGAAAAACAAACATTCAAAAAATACAATACTACTAGTATTTATCAGAAACCCTGACTTCCAGCATTATCCAAATAGGCAACAAGCAGAAATAAAATTAAATTTAGCAACATGCTCTACATGTCAGATATGGGTTTGATGTTTATTGGAGAAAACCATGACCTTGGATTTCCCATAATTGATAGTTAACTTACGGGTGGAGCAGAAAGTGGCAAAGATGTTTAACTGCCTAAGGAGCCCTACCCTGGTTTGGGAAAGCAGGGCGACATCATTCGTATATGCGAAACATCCTACGGCCCTAGAAGAGAGTCTTGGAGGGAATAACTTCGGGCCAACCATCAGGGAGAATACTTCATTGATGTAGAAGTTGAGGAACAGGGGTGCGAGTACGCAGCCCTGTCTAACCCCCTTGCAGATGTTAATGGGTGAAGTAATATGGCCAGCGGAATCAACCCTTACTAACAAGGAGGAATCAAAATGGAGGGAGCAAATAAGGCTTGCCAGCCTTTTATCAATGGAAGAGTCCCGTAACATGCTCCACAAGATGTCTCTGTAAAGGGAATCAAAGGCGGCCTTCAAATCCAAGAAGGCCACATAAAAAGAACTGTTGAGAGCTCTGTATTTGGTCATCAGATGGTACAAGACATAGCACTGATCTTTAGTAGACCGGCCCTTCTGGAAGCCGGCCTGCTCCCAAGCTAAGATCCTTACTCATTCAACCCAAAAGCCTGCCCAGCAAGAATTTGGCATAGATCTTTCCCACCACTGATAATAAGCGAATGGGTCTATACTTAGCTGGGCTGGATTGAAGGCCCTTCTTGAATATTGGAATGACCAACGCCTTAGCCCAGACCATGGGTACTCTGCCCGAAATTTTTATGGCAGTAAACAAGGCTGCAAGCAGGGGAATCCACCAATCCTTGCAGGATTTAATAAAATCAATACAAATAGAGTCTAAGCTGGGGGCTTTGTAGCTTTTAAAGGAGTCGACCAGTTCTTCAACCTCAAGCTCCGACACCGGGGGCCAAACAGGGAGCTTCTCCAGCCGTGGGAACAAATCATCTTGGGACTGGGTACCATTACCAGCCAACAAATTCCCAAAATGTTCCAACCAGGTATGTGGAGGAACCAGGAGAGAAGAGCCCCGCAGCTCGCTGCTTGTAGATCCCTTAACTAGCTGCCAAAATTTCCTGATGTCTTTTTGCTCAGCTGCCTGCAGCAACCCAGTCCATCTGGCCTCCAGATAGTCTCTCTTTTTAGATTTAACCAGGTTCTTGTATTCCAGTTTCACAGTCGCATATTCATGTGGCAATTTCCTCAAAGTGCCCTTCCTGTAAGTTGAATACAACGCGTTTAATTGGGCACAAAGAGATATGCACTCTTTGTCGAACCAGATTTTCCCACTGTTTACACAAGGGAGTATCTGAGGCCTGGCAAACCCCTGAATATGGTAGGAAAGTTCGGCACTCATCTGCTGAAATAAGTCCACTACTGCCTCACTTCCATTCAAGCTCAGCAGCTGAGCGCTCAGCTGAACCAGATCAGAACATGAGATCAAGTCAGTTGAAAAGACGGCCAGCTCATGATTCCAGGGGGGAACTCTATGAATCTCAAGGGGGGCTTCCTCACTGCCCGATGTCGTGGGTATTACTGGGGCAGGGCCAGCCAAATCGAGGTCAAGGATAAGAGGAAGATGATCCTACAGCAAAAAAAACCCTACCATAAAATCTGTGACTAGGGGAAGCAAAGAAGGGGAGACCAAAATATGGTCCACCACACTGGATCCCTGGGGTCCAAGAAATGTATATTCTTCCTCAAGATCTCTAAATACAGACCCATTTAAAAAACCGAGATCATAACTGACTGACAACGTGGCCATCCTAACCCCGAACGAATTAATATGCTCGTCCTTAGATTTCCTGGAATTAAGGTGGAGAGGACGTACCTCAGGGGACATATCACAATAAGGCTCCATGGCATGTTCGTCCGGCCCCAGTCTGGCATTAAAATCCCCTGTGAGGAGGGTTAGCCCCTCCGGATACTCAGTGTACAAATCCTCCAGCAGATTTTCCAAACCTACCCACATATCTCTGCTGAAGGATCCTGCGTTGCAGGGAGGAATATAAACCGTAAGGACGATAATTAACAAGGTTCCCAGCTTTGCCACAAATCCCAATATCTGCGGAGGAACACGAACTTCCTTAAGGATCATGAGGGGTAATGATTGAGCAACCAGGCATCCCAGACCTCCACGATGCCGACCTCTGGCATGTGCAGTAGTAGCTGGGAGTACCAGAGGCCTATATGCCTCTAGGTCAATGGGCCCCTTAGCCCATGTCTCCTGGAGAAGGATTATGTGGAATTTCTCAAATAATTAATTCAATCCACATCCTCCTTATGTCTCTCCCAGCCGGCTATGTTCCACGAGCACAGTCGGAGAGGATTAAGTGGGTCAGCTAGTCATAACACTGTATCAGAGGTTAACCCTGTCTCTTATACACATCTAGATGTGTATAAGAGACAGGGATTAAGTGGGTCAACTAGTCATAACACTGTATCAGAGGTTAATCCGTGACCAGGGGAATCCAGCCTGGGGTGGGGGGGTGGGCTGGGGATATAGCCACATAGCTTGAAGCCTGTACCAAACGACTGGCAGAAGCCTTAGATGGAATGATACCAGGCCCAGGGACTGCCCTGAGAGTTCCCAAAACAGGGGGCTTAGAGCAAGACTGAATCGACATAGGGGCATGCACCTCCCAGGTGTCACCAGAACCAGTTGGACCGAGGTAGCAAGATCTATAATCTTCCTTGTCAGTAGCCAGAACCTGCAGGCAGGTATTAATAGGGACTGGTGAAGGCACACAAAAGAATCACTTGGGCAGGCTAAGAAGATTGGGATTCTCCACGTTTGGGACCCTAGGAGGAAGGCAGGGCTTTAAGTTGCCTAATGCCCCAGGGAGGGAAACCTTAATGGAGAGTAAAGGAAGCACCACTGGGTCTGTAAGGACCCTGGAGACATGGACACCCCATGATCTAAATAAGTCAGAATGGGGCAATAAGCTGTCTACTACATTAGAAGTACTAAAAAATAACACAAGACGTTGACTAAAGCGAGAGGAGGACAGAAGCACAAAATGAGCAAGATGCCTAAGTGGAAATGGATGGCCCAAAATGCCTGAAAGGTGCCGACACTTATTCCACTTAGAGTTCCACACCAGAAAGTCCCCAGAGGGCAGAGCTGAAATGTTAAGGGCAAGGGCAGCACCCTCAAATTGCAGGATTTCCTTATTCTTGATAGGAGGAGCACCCTGTTTAGTCTGCTTACCACCCACCCCTACATATGGGTGAACCTCTAAGGGATATCCTAAACAGGCCTGGGTCTGGGTTTGGGCAGGGACTGAGGCACCACTAGCTGGTTTGGATGGGCCAAGTCTATGGATATCCTCCCTACAGAATTCCAGCAACATTACCAGGCCATCAAGCTACTGGGAATGGGCACCAAGCTGATTATGGAAGTCTACCAATTGGGAGTTTATTTTCACCACCAAATCCCTAATTAAATAGCACTGTTCGCTCTTAAGTTCCAGTAATGAAGCATCCACCTTTGCACCCATCAAGGAAGACGCGGGGGGGGGGGGGGACGTTCCATCCCCCAGAGCCAAAGGTGGAGAACCGGGGCAAACAGCAGGGTGGTTTTGCAGGGCATCATCTGCCTGAGCACTGTCAGGTGAAACCGCCAAGCCTGTTTCTTCCTCCTGGGTTTGGACTTCCCCGGGGTCCAACTTGGGGCGGGGGGTCGTTAGAATATTGTCTAAGCTAAGTTGTTTACCTCGGACTTGAGCTCTGGTTATCATGCCCTGCTGTTTCCTCCCTCAAGTAATGGCTCCTGCACCTCAAATACCCCAGGGGCAAAACGGGAGATAATACACTATTCTTGAGCTGAGGAAGTTCTACGGGGGAATGCTACTCCCACTTGCCCAGGAGCACCCACTCACTCCCAGGCGCCTGGGAGGAGAAGTCAAAAAACCTATCCCTCTAAATGATTCCACTGCCCCCACAAGATCCCACCCTGAAATTAGAGGGAGGCAAACGGGGTACAATGATAACAACAATAGCAACAACCTCCCACGACCCCGAAGGGCCCCAAAGGGCCTTGACCCTTTGACTCGCGGCCACTGGTAGTGTGGCTAAATAGCCCCAGCTGCTTCTTTGATGGGGGGGGAAGGTCTTAGTTTTGGGTAACCTCGCACCCCCACACTCACAAAGTCTCCTGGCCCCACAGGTGGAAGGCGGGCACCCGGGACAGCAAGGAGCAGCGGCAACAAAGTCCAGGAGAAGGTGAACGCCACGTGAAGCCAGCCGCAGGTAGCGCAGCTAAATAGCCGGGGATGTTTCTGGGATAAGGAGGGAGGGGGGGAGGGTAGGTCTCAGGTAACCTCGCACCCCCACACTCACAAAGTCTCCTGGCCCCACAGGTGGAAGGTGGGCACCTGGGCCAACAAGGAGCAACGGCAGTGGCAGCAGCAACAGAGTCTAGGAGAAGATGAGCACCGCCCCACCTGAAGCCACTGGCAGCGTGGTGTCTACTGCAGTGTCCGTCCAGCAGAAGGGCCCCCCGGGCGTCCCGGCCCAGCCAACGGCCCCAGCCAATAGACGACATGCTTTGGGTGTCGCCCAAGGGCTGGCGCCCACAGGGCCCCACCCTGGTAGTTGTTACCTGGGGAAGGGGAGGGAACAGCAGAGTGACAGCAGCCTCCTCCAGTCAGGGCAGCCCCAGCACCCCACACAGCCTGCCGCAACTGGATAATGATAATACCCAATATGTGGGTATTTATTTTTTAAGGATAGGCAAACGCGGTTCGGAAGTTCAGAGTTCGGACCGAACTCAAATAGTTCAGTCGACCGAACCGAGCTTCCGAACCAAACTCGATTTTCAAACTGAACCGAATTTCCAATCTCGGTTCTGTTCACACATCCCTATTATTTTTCCACACACTCCTTGCATATTTTATTCTGGGGCTGCTGACCCTTTGCCAGCCAGGGGCCAGTTTCTCATCTACACAACCAGGCACCTTGCACCAAGGGTCTCCAATAATTCAGTCCAAAAGAAGGAGGGAACTCAAGCAAAAACCTCATCATTTGCTCAAGTTTCTTTCCATGCTACTCCAGACCTTCCCTATTAATATTATCTGGGTTGAGGGACGTGCAGAATTTCCTCAGGCATCTCTTCCGAGTCATTTTATCATTATTCATAAGGATAAAAAAATGGCCCAAATCAAGGGAAGTTGAGGATCCATTTAGGGTTGCCTGTCAGATCCACTAAGGTAATTGGCTCCATTTCTTCACCCCCTTCTGAATTAAGATAATTTCATTAAGTGGTACTGTAGGTGTTTCACTTGTGTCACCAGCTGCCTATTAGAGGCAAAAAAGGCCATACCACATTATTTCTATCTGTTCTTCTGACATTATGTCATCATATTCAACGTTACATAATGTCAGAGGTTGTGCTGTCTCCTGTATTTAAGCCTTTTTAAATCCAACAGTTACAAAATGTAGGTCCGAGACACTTTTTTTTTTTTCCAAACAGGGAGAAAGACGGGTGAAATGCCAAATAAACTTGACTGCCAAAGCTTTTCTCACTACTCATTTAGCTTCAAACCTTTGCAAGGATACAAAATTCTACAGAACAACCAAGGCCAGGAACAAAAGTATAATGCAAAATGCACCAGTAAGAAAAATGATCAACACAGTTTATTAGGAAAGAAAAGCATTCCCACACCTCTCCTCTTTCTACTCCCTCCCCACTCCCTCCTCCCCCTCCTTCTCGCCTGTCCTCCTTCCCACCCACATCACTTGAGGAAATCTCCTCACTGCTCTCCTCCTCCAACCCTTCCAATTGACCCCTTGGCCCCATCCCCTCCCACCTCCTGACCTCCATTGTTTCCACTGTTCCTCCTTCTCTCCTGCACATCATCAGCCTCTCCTCTGTACTGGCTCCTTCCCCTCTGCCTTCAAACATGCCACTGCCTCGCCTAGTCTAAAAAAATCCACTCTTGACCCCTCTGACACTACTAGCTACCATCCTGTCTCACTCCTTCCTTTTGTTTCCATGCTTCTTGAACGTGTTGTCTACTCCCACTGCCTCGACTTCCTCTCTGTCAACACCTCCCTTGACCCCCTCCAATCTGGCTTTCACCTCCTTCATTCTACTGAAACTGCTCTCACTAAGATCACCAACGATCTTCTTGTGGCTAAATCTAATTGCCTCTACTCCATTCTTGTCCTCCTTGACCTCTCTGCTGCATTCGATACTGTTGACCACTCACTTTTGCTGGACTTACTTCACTCCCTTGGCTTCTGTGGCTCCATCCTCGACTGGTTCTCCTCCTACCTCTCTGACCGCTCCTTCAATCTGTCTCTTCAAAACTCCACCTCCTCCTCCCTTCCACTCTCGGTTGTTGTTTCCCAAGGCTCTGTCCTTGGCCCTCTCCTCTTCTCTAGATATACCCTATCCCTAGGCAAAGTCATTGCCTCTCATGGCTTCCAATATCACCTCTACGTTGATGACACTCAACTCTATTTCTCTACTCCCGCTCTCTCTCCATCTGTCGAAGTTCGCCTCACCAGCTGTCTCTCTGACAGCTCTACCTACATGTCTCAACGTCAATGCAAACTCAACATGGCTAAAACTGAACTCCTCATCCTTCCTCTCCCTCTTCCCTGTTAATCTTCATTGATGGTGAGTCAAAGATGAAGCTTAGGTTTCATTTTTGACTCACCCCTTTCTTTTAAACCCTACATCGACTCTGTTGCCAAATCCTGTTGCTTCTCCCTCCATGACATTGCTAAGATTCGCCCTTTTCTTTCTGTCTCCTCTGCCCACACCCTTGTTCGTGCCCTGGCCATCTCTCGCCTCAATTACTGTAACCTCCTTCTCACTGACCTCCCCAGCTCTCATCTTTCTCTCCTTATCTCCATACAAAACTCTGATGCCAGGGTCATCCACCTCACCTGTCATTTCAACCACGTGCAGCCCCTCCTCTCTTCACTGGATCCCCCTTCCTGAAAGAATCCTGCACAAGCTCCTAGTCTTCACCTATAAAGTTCTTTACATCCTTGCTCCCCCCTACCTCTCTGCGTTAATTTTCCTCCATATTCCAGTCCGTGAACACTGCTCCTCCTCTGTCCCCTATCTCTTCCTCCCACGCCTCCCCTGCTCCCCTAACCACCTTCGTCCCTTCTCCCTAGCTCCTCCCCATGCCTGGAACTCCCTCCATGCCCACATTCACCTTGCACCCTCCTTTCATACTTTCAGATCCTTCCTCAAGACACACCTTTTCTGCTCTGCTCTCCCTGACTCCTCGCTTCCCTCACCTAACTCCTGCTGATACCCTCCATCCAGTACAATCTGTTACCTGAGGTCTGTGTACTCATATCCTTACCACATGGACCAACCAGGCATCATTCTTGATGTAACTAAGCAAAGTGCGTGCACATGGGACCTTCCATCTCCGTGAATGTTACACTCTTTGTCTCTCCCTCTGTTCCTCTTCCTTCATCTCCCCCAGTCTCTCAGATTGTAAACCCTAGGGCAGGGACTGTGTCTATTCAATTAATTTGTAAAGCACCAGGTGCATTGCTTGTGCTATATAAATGCTTAATAATAATAATAATAATAATAATAAAAATAATAGATTTTGGTACTGGAAAGTCCAACACAACAATGGCATAATTATGCCACTCAGTCAAGTATATAGGCACAATGTCGGTGTCCTCAAGCAGGTGACAATTTGTGCACCATAGCAATTTTTTACAATGTTAATAGTAGTTAATATCTAGTAGTTAATATCTAATAATATTCAGTTCTTTTCATCCCGATGCATCTTGACTAAAGAGGCCACCTACAAAAATAGGTATACTCATCAAATATCCAGTACCCAAATCAACCTGAAACAAGTGGGTACCCATCAATACCTGATTGCAACCTGGTTCGGGTACCTGGTGTCCCGAAATGTTGATTTCCAGTCCCAATATTTCAACATCTATATTGATTTCTCAACTTCCGACACCCATTTATTAATTTTCTGACCTGGAAAACCAACATCTGGTTCCAGAAACTTAGGGTGTTTTCAGATGTTATGAGATCACAGTCAACCACGGTCAATTCCCGGTGGTGGCTGTAATCACGGCACGTCTGTTGGGGGGAACGGATGCTCCCCCCAGATGTTACCACGGCAGGGAATCACATTTGCCACACGAGCGGCCGAAGCGGTGGGACCGGAACCCGCCGCGTGGCGAAGGCAATTCCCCGCTGGAGTGAACCCCACCGTCACTTCTGGACGGTGGCCATGGCCCGGAATCCCCACAGGGATTCCGGCCTGTGGCCAAATTGGGCAAGTACTGTGGCTGCATTGGCTGCGGCGGCCGCCCGTCTCCCCAGAGGGCAGGTGGCGGGGAGCGTGGAGGGGGCGGGGCCGTGAGGCCGCATGTTGTGCCGCACGACCCCTCCTCCTCCCCGATTCCCCGCCGGGATCCCCCAGCACATCTGTTAGGGCATGACGGGGTCGTCCCGGCAGGGGATGAATACATTGATTTCGTGACGGGGTCAACTGGCCCCATCACGTCTGAAAACACCCTTAGCTTCTGGTTCTGGGAAAACTACTTCTGGTCCCAATTTTTTTAAAAAAATTCAGGTTGATTTGTTAGTTTTCTGACACAATATAATGATATATTGATTGACATACAGACCGGAAATTGGAAAATTGAAAAATCAGTATGGAAGTTACTGATTATTTGGGTACTCTATCAGAACTCAGATAGCCTGTTGGATACCTGTTGTGGTATCCAAACATGCAGGTATTACCCACAAATAGACTACTGTAACACACTCTATGTGGGACTACCCTTGGTGCTGGTTCAGAAGCTGCAGCTGGTGCAGAATGTGGTGGCCCGTTTCCTGATTGGGATGGGCCTACGAGAGCACATTACACCGGTGCTTCGCTCTATGTACTGGCTGCCGGTCATTTTCCAAACCAAATTCAAGGTGTTGGTGTTGACCTTTATGGCCCTAAACATCCTGGGACCCACCTATCTGCAGGACTGCCTCACCCTCTGGGTCCTGGATCGGCCCCTGTGGTTGGCTGGGGGTTCCCTCCTCAGCATCCCCCGGGATTCCCGGGTGTCTACCATGAGGAGGGCATTCTCTGCAGCTGCGCCGCAGCTGTGCAACTCCCTCCTGTTGGAGGTCCACTTGATTACCAACCTCCCCTCTTTCTGCAGACATTGTAAGGCCTGGCTGTTCCACCGGGCCTTTATCGAGGGAGATGGGGTGGGTGGGTATGGGGTTTTTAAGGCTATTTTAATTGTAGTTATATGATTGTGTATTTTTAATATGTTTTTAAAATGTTGTTAGCTGCCCATGAGATGTCTGAGGCAGAAGCGGGAGGCATATAAGTTTTAATATAAATAAATAAATATAAAAAAAGTAGTAAATTTAGTACCTGTTTCTGCTCTACCGTTGAGTAATTGTCTTTTCTAAAAGTGGAACCCAAGGCAGATAATTTCATAGCTTCTCAAGACTACCTAGAAACAGGGCCAGGTCTAGGCAAATGCAAAGCGTGACTACACATGGCCTCATAGGTGGGGATGTCCTCCAAATATGGGGTTCATAAATGAACCTGAAATGACAATATGAGTTTGAGTATGAAACATGGGCCCATAGTGTGCATGGATTTTGAGGTAGTGACATGGCTTTTGGGGAAGGCTTGAACTCGTATTCAGCTATTTTACAAATCAATCATTGCATAAATAGCTCTCCTGGACAGTTTCTACTAGGTTCCAAATTTGGAGATTCTTTTTGACTTGGCTTCTCTTTCAGTGGGTGCTTTCATATGTGATGGCTGCTACCATGGCCACGGGCTTCTCTGTGCTGTGGCAGGAGCTATCACTCCAACTCGGAGTCAACTCAGCTGCTAAATAATGGTTGGATTGGTCAGGGATGGGGTTAGGAGATGCACAGACATGCTTTCACACATCCTCGCTCCCCCGCAATGCATGCAGCATCGCTCCCTCCTGGCTGACTGGCAGTCAGTGATGGCCACCATGATGCCCTGCCTCTGCTTCCACTTCTGACTGTCGTGAGTAACGTAGGCTTTCAGATGTGATAGCCGACTTTACTCCATATCTGGTGGCTGGCTCCTGAACTTGGTGGAGCTTAGTCCAGGCTATGACTTGGAGATTTTCCTAAGACACAGTCTGGACTAAGCTCCATCAAAGTTGGAAGCCAGACTATGGTAACATCTGGTGGCCGCTTTCAAATATGACAGTAGCACCCAGATTAATCTGCACAAAAGCGGATTAATCCATGCCACCATCACATCTGAAAACACCCAGTTTTGACCTTCTGGATCATATCTTAACGCAGTTCTAGGATTCCTCACCCTGACTACCAGCTATGTCCTCTAGCCCTGCTGTCAAAACCTGGTTGACTCTCTGATCTGATTATCCTGACTCTGCATCTATCTTAATTCTTTCTAAATCTATAATAATTGTACGCTTGCCAAGACCACCCACAACCCGCACTTTATAGTATCCAAATCCAACATCTGAACTGCGCAGAACATGGGCAAGTAAAAGAGGTATTTATGAGTCTATGAGCTGATTGTATAATTTAAATGTTACTTAGTTATGTATGATGACTGAGATCCCCAAGTCATATTGGGGCACCCCAAAAATAAAAAATAAAATAAAATACAGGCATCAGCGTTGCCAAATTGTATGTTATTATAACCTTGCCTTCAATGAAAGTAATATTGCACAATAAGACATTAATACTGTGAATAAAAAAGTTATTTTGGAGCTAAAACAATTATCTTCTCCTATTCGGTAGGGATGGGTGAACAGAATGGAGTTCGGAAATTTGGTTCGCTTCGGTTCAGTTTGAAATTTGAGTTCGGAATTCGGTCCAGTTTGGTTTGAAATTCGAGTTCAGTTCGGAAGTTCGGTTCAGTCCAGACCGACTTTGGTTGAATTCCGAACTTCCGAAACAAGTTCGGCCATTCAAAACCAGTTTTTTTGGTGTGTGTTGCCACTAGGAATGGGCGAATAGAATGGAGTTTGGAAATTCGGTTCAGTTCGGTTCAGTTTGAAATTTAAGTTCGGTTCGGAAGTTCGGTTCGGTCAACCGAACAGATCAAGTTCTGTCCGAACTCCGAACTTCCGAACCGCGTTCGACCATCCCTGTTATTCGGTATCTAGCCAGATATCACAGTATCTATGGTATCTATATTCAGTTGGATACCGAATGGTATCCAGTTTATATCTGCAAGCTAACCAGTTAACCAAATTACTGTTTGCCAAGTTGCTGTTCAAAGCATTACCATTTGCTGCATTACCATTTACCACATTACTGCTCAATTACTGTTTTATTTTTTAAAAAAATTGTTTTACCTCTTTTCAGACTGGTTGGGTTTTGTGGTATTGTGATAATGTGATAACCTGTAATGAGGAAAATGGTAAATTGTTATTTAGGGTGAAAACTAGGGATGGGCGAATGCGGTTCGGATGTTCGGAGTTCGGACTGAACTCGGTCTGTTCGGACCTCCGAACGAAACATCTGAACTGAACTCTCGAATGACCGAACAGTTCGGTTGTATTCGGATGAGTTCAGATGAGTTCGGGAGCAGGAAAAACATCTTTTCAGGGGGGAAAAAATCCCCAAGTTTTGGTTTTGGCTAAGTTTCGGTTTTGGTTTGGCTAAGTTTCAGTTTTGTTTTCTATTTTAATAGTGCTATTTTTGACTGTTCGGCCAAGTTCGGCCAACGCAAACTCGGCAGAACCGAACCACTGAACCTGAACTCGGGTTTCAAATTGAACAACTGAACATCCGAACCGCATTCTGTTCGCCCATCCCTAGTGAAAACAGACTTGCTGAGGGCCTACTATGGACCTCCTGGGCCAGGGACTGCATGGCACATCTTTTTGCAGAACACCAGATGTGGGCCTGCTGCTGCCCTGGCCCAGGTAGGCGGCTGGCCAGGATGTAGTCCCCTGGATGAATCGGGGCCCACAGCCCAGGCCAAGAGCCGCCCAGATGGGTCAAAGCAGGTCACAGTGAGGCCGTACATCTGTTAGAGGCCCTATCCCCCACCAGGTATCAGGGGCTGCCATGCCAGGAAATCATGGCTGTTAGGGATGTGCGAACATGATTCGGGGGTTCAGTGTTCAGCCCAAACTCAGGGTGTTCAGCCCATTTGTGAACAACCAGAACCTGAACTGCCCCCCTCCTGAACCAGCCGATCAAAGTTCGGGTTCCAAAACCGTTCAGGTGGGGGGGGGAGGAGGACAGGGGGTACCCAGTTTTCCCTCCCCCCTCCCCTCTCCAGGCTGCATGGGTGAAAGGGGCGTCGGGGCTCACCTCCCACCCCCACCCTGCCCAGCTTCGTAAATTATTTTTAAAAATTAAAAAAATAAACCACCACAGGGATTGCCCTACCTGGTGGTGCCAGGGCTCTGGCGCTGGGTTGGGCGATAGCAGCAGTGGCGGAAGTGGGTCCGGCAGCAGCAGCGGTGGGTCCGGCAGTGCTCTGGAGCACTTCAGGCCTCTACTAGGCCTTTCGGGTCACATGAGCTGGAAGGCCTAGTAGAGGCCTGAAGCATGCCAGAGCGCTGCCAGACCTGGACCTGCCATGGCTACCTCTGCCATCGCCAGACCCAGGGCTGGAGCCTGACCTACCTGGTGGTGCTGGGGCTCTGGCTTCAGGTCCGGCAGCAGTGGTGGCAGTGGGTCTGGTGGTGCACCTCAGCCCTCTACTAGGCCTTCCGGGTCACATGACGGGTCACATGACCCAGAAGGCCTAGTAGAGGCCTGAAGCGCTCCAGAGCACCGCCGGACCCACCGCCACCACTGTTGTCGCCAGACCCAGGGCCGAAGCCCCAGCACCACCAGGTAGGGCAATCCCTATGGTGTTTTTTTAAAAAAAAATAATTATGAGGCTGGGCAGGGTGGGGGGGAGGTGAGCCCTGGAGCCCCGTCCACCCGCACAGCCTGGAGGGTGGAGGGGGAGGGAAAACTGGATTCCCCCTGTCCCTCATCCCCGTCCAAATGGGTTCGGCTCCCCCGAACAGGTTCGGGCCAAACAGCCAGAACCCAAACGGTTTTGTGGGGGCTGAACCCCGAACACGCCGAACACCAAATCTCCTGGTGTTTGCACATCCCTAGTGGCTGTCCATGACTGATGGTCACCATGGCTTCCCATCATGGCATGGGGTGGGACCTCCTCACCACATGTGTTTTCCATTCCCCCAATGGAAAGGGCAAGGAAGGGCTTGCCAGCCAGTCCTTCCCAGCTGGGCACGTATTTGTCATGTGCCCTACATCTGAACCTGTCAGGGGTGCTCCCCCCACTCCTGGAGGATGTAACCGGCATGCTGGCTGCACATTTGTTTTCACCCTGGATGAACAATAGGGTTGTGCCACACACACATTGTTCGTTTACATATCTGGTTTTGTTTTAATTTACAAAAATCCCTTCATTTGGGGTGGGGGTTCATAAGTGAAAATGTTCATTTTCTGATTTTTGTTCAGGGAGGGGTTGTTTTATTTGATTAAAAATAATAAAACATTTAAAAAATAATGGTTCATGTGAAAAATGGCCATTGGCGCCATTTTGGAACCATTGGCGCCATTTTGGAAAAGGGTGGGTATGCACAGAGCGGCCCCAGTGCCCATTTTGCACATGTGCAGTGATTTTTTAACTTTTTTATTTTGGTAACTAAAACAAACACTTTTCCCCTTTGTTTTCATCTATTATCATTACCCCTGTCTGTCGTTTTTATGATCTTATTACTAAAATGAACAGGCCATCATTCCTTTTAGTAATTAAAAAAAACGGAAACGAATTGCACACCCACAGTAAATATTAATAACCAATATTTCATTTTGGTAGTTAATCTCCAAGGTTACTTATTAGTTACTGTATAACCACCAAGCTAGACAATTTCCCAATCATGGGGCCAGTGAACAATCTCAAGGAGACAGTGTTCATTGTGGTTTGATTTTTTAAATAAATAAATAAATAAATAAATAAACAAAAACAAAACTAGGAGAATGATTTTTGGAGAACTTGCAACTGTTGTTCTTCAACCTGCAGGTGGCATTAGTACTAAAAATGGAATTTCTGTTTTTTCTTTCTTCAAATGTGTTTCGCAATGAAATGAACAAAGCTTTGAGTGCATCTCTAGTATGTCTGTGCGCTTGGAGCTAGTCATACCATCTGCAGATGGCATTTTTGCATGTTTTAAAATGCAAGGAAATCAAAACTCTGCCTTATCCTGCAGTATTATATTAGCTTCCAAGCAGTAACAGAGATGGAATCCTTGAGACCTTTTTGCCTCTTTTTAGGGCTGTAAAACATATTTAGCATGAATACCAAATTAAACAAATCCAGTACATTTGTGTCCATTTAAACAAACCAAATCCACATGATTATTTACTACCTGCTTCTTTTGCAGTTCTGAATATCAGTTTTAGGGTGGCTTTGTGTTCATTTATTCAGTGTTTCATTTGTCCATTTATTCAATATTTTATATATTTGATTATTTGGTATTTGATACATTGTTTCTTTTGGAAGCATTAGTGCTAAATAGAGCTGAAACAGGTATTTAAATTAGTATCCATGGGTAATACCCACATTTTCTGGTAGTGCATCAGGTACCTGGTACTGCATCAGGTGCCTGGATACCCAAAATATTGGTAATTCCCAGTCTTGATTTCACAATTACTGATCAGTATATCTAATCGGAAAACTGAAAAACCAGGACAGAAATGTAAGAAATCAAGACAGGTGGTCGATTTTCTGGGACCGGAAGTCAAATTTCTGGGACCAGAAGTCCATGTTCTGGAAAGGAAGAACAATAATTATGTGTCATACGTCGGTAACTCGATTAAAAAGGTCAAATGTTGGTACTGGAAATTGACATTCCAGAACTGTAAGTCAACATTCCAGGATATCAAGAACCTGAATTGGGTGTAAATCAGGTACCAATTGTTGTTGGGTCAATTTGGGTACCAGAAATTCAGTTAAGTTTTTGTGTTTCAGATCTAGTACTAAATAGTACTGCAGACTAGGGGGGCACAGGAGACACCCCATTTGTTTCAGTTTTTGTTTTATTTTGTTTTCATGTTCATTATTAAAAATAACTTTATTTTGGTTTTATTTTTTTAAAATCCATTCATTTTCGTAACTTTTTTCCCTTCGTTTTCAAATTATTAAAAAATAGAAAATAATAAAAAATCACTGTGCATGCACAAATAGCTATTTGCGCATGCGCAGACTGGCTGTCCTTTCCAGGAATGTCGGTGATCCTTCCACCACCATTTTGGAAAAGGGCGAACATACACAGAATGGTCTGATGGCCATTTTTGCACATGAATGGTGTTTTTGAACATTTTTTAAATTTTTTAATGAATATGAATGAAAGCAAATGTATGTCATTTGCTTAGTAATTCATTTGGGTTCTTTAGTTACTAAAATAAATGAGCCTCCATTCATTTTAGCAATTAATAAAAATGAAACAAATTACACACCTCTACTGCAGATAGGAACAAAGTACTGAATACTGAAATATCAAATGCAAGAACAGGAATAGTGGGGCCAATCTTAAAACCATACACATGGCCATGTACATGGTTCTAAACCTCGACACCAAACATGCACAAAATGTGTACATCCCATGCAGATCTACAGTATGCGGAATATGATGCACACATGAACTATGCGTAAATTGCACGCAACATCCATCCATGTACACATCCGTGTGTGTGTGTGTTTAGTAGGGATGGGACTATCGACAAATTATCGGTTACTGGTTTTATCAAATGGTTTTATCGGATTTATCAGTATTTATCGGAATTTATCAGATTAATCGATATCGGCATATCTTTTTTTAACATTGCGGATTTTTCGGATCTTTAACATGGCAGCCATTTTTAAAACGGCTGCAATGTTAAAGATCCGAAAAATCTGCAATGTTGAAAAAACGATATGCCGATACTGATATTATCTGTATTATTGGATTAATCTGATATCGTCGATTATCGGATTAATCCGATACCGATTGTCCCATCCCTAGTGTTTAGGATTGGCCCCTCCAACAATAATAGGTATTATCATTATTCAGTGCCAGGTACATTCTTGGTGCAAACGTCTTCTTCTTCATCATCATCTTCGTTGTCTTCATCTTCTTCGTCGTCATCGTCTTCTTCATCTTCATCATTGTCGTCTTTGTCTTTGTCTTCAATAATTATAATTTGGCACCCACAATGTACTTGGCACAGAACAATAATTAATTAGAGACAAATAAACAAAGTTGTTAATTTCACAATTCCGGTAAAAGTAGGCTTTGGGTATTGTTTGTAGAAACAAAAGCATAAATTATCTTCACGACTATCAGAAGCCTTTCATAGGTGATGTGAATATTTCATGTGAATGCCAGTTTTGACAAATTCAGTCTTTTCATTCTGTTTCCAACAAAGAAAAAAATGAAGTGCCATTTGTTTCCCTCTTTGTTTACCAAAACAAATGCTCATTTTCTGGATATTTTGGTATTTCAGTGTGGTCATTTCTGTTATTTAATACCCTTCATCCAGTGCTATTTGGTGTGCAACATGTGCTGCATGAAGGAGCGAAGTACCAAAATGACCAACATGACCAAACTGAAACACCAAAATAAGTGAAATAAACAAAACAGACAATGGTATATTCCAAGCCCGAATGAAGAGTGTTCTGATATTTGGTATTACACCCGCAAATGCCAGAGTATTTGGAAATATGAAATGTGACCTTTGTTTCATCCCTACTTTAAAAAAACCCAACAAAAAAACCCCCAATAGTTCTAGAATTTTTTGAACATAGCCACAGCACATAGTTTCACATCTAACCATCACTAGAAGAAAAGAGAAAAAAAAAGAAAGAGAGAGAGAGAGAGAGAGAGAGAGAGAGAGAGAGAAGCATGCTAATGTTCTGTGTGGTGAAGTGCTTGTCAAGAATGAGGGCTTTCAGGATTAACTCGTGGGCCAGCTAGTATCCAGCCACTCCCACCGAAACAGAAAACCCTTAGAAGGAGCTGCAGAGAAGGAAAAGGCAGATCTGCTAGGACAGATGTATTTTAGAGAACTGGGGAAAGTCAAAGGTTACTCTCATTGGAATGAGAGTTGTACTCATGGGGTATGGAAGCAAAGATCCTCTGGTTTCTGAACTATATGAGAAGTGGGGCTTGTTGTTCAAATATAGCACAGAGATATCGGACACATAAAAGGCACTGACCATGTTCCCAAAGGCTGAAGACCTTCTGCACAGGGCTGTGCTTGGTGACGAGGTAACACTCATGCAAACCACATGCATGTTGTATTTCAGGCACCAGTTGCACTTACACGCATGTGCAGTGGCTTGCTCAATTCCCACATGGTTTCCTCTGTCCTCCACATCACGTAGAGACCTGCTGCATGTGGGGGGTTGGGATTACATCCATTATTAATAGAGTACACTTGGAGAGGCGGAATCCGGCATTAGAACTGAACCTACTATCCAAACAATTATGCACGGTTGGTGGACTCAATCCCAAACCCTGTGCACCGCGCAAACAGAGCACGTGCATCTTGCATGCAAGCCACATGCAGATTATGTGCACAGTCATGTGGGCGAGACTATGGCCAGCACGCAAGCCATGCACAAGCACCTGCAATCCGCATGCCCATAGGGGGCAATTCAGTGGTCTGTGTATGCCGACCCCAGTGCGCAGCGCACAGCCGGGACACACAGCTGCGCGGGATGAGTCACATAGGACGGGGTTGCATTTTTGCCCCACGCTTGGCTGTGCTGTGCATGTGGCACCGCGTGCATGGCTGAGCGTGCGCGTCTTGGTTGTGCGCTGTGCGCTGGGGTCAGCGTACACAGGCTGCTGGATTTTCCCCATAAAGCATGCACGCTAGGGTTTGGGATTTGGCTTATCTGGTATTCTGGCTAGTTTTGCCATTTTTCAGTTACAGACAAATTACCATGGTAGTTAACTGCCAAACTGAATGACCAGATAATACCATGAAAGTTATCTCGTAGACCATATTACCGCAACTGTATTACCATATTATTGCTTCACCAGGTAACGAATGTTCCCATTACTATTTTAAAACCAGGTCTGAAGGGGAAGGGAATAGAAAAGGAATTATGGGTAAATAGTTAAGCGGCAAGTAGTATGCGTTAAATGATAATTAGGGCTGAAACTCAGTACTCAGGTTTTCCTCAATGTTACCAAGTACAGGCCCATTTGGTCTTGTTTCTCTGATTTCCTAATGCTCCAGGAATAGCCCCACCACTTGGGAGTTGGAAAAACCTCAGTGGAGTGCAGGATGTGGGGGGCAGTGGGCAGCACAGTCAGGGAAACAAGCATCATGGGACAGGGAATGAGGTTCAACAAATAAGGTGGCGGGGGATAAGGCTGAAGTGCCGTACCTCTGTGGCAGCATTTACCGGCAGAAAGCTCTCTTCTGCACAAAGCAGCACGAGTTGGAAGGGAGAGATTTCCGCTGTTTGCACTTGTGGCTTTCCGCAGTTGCTGCCGCTGTACTGTCGCCATTGCAGATCTCACATGGAAGCGGCAGGTTTGCCAAAAAGTTTCACCTTTCACTTAAGCACAGCAGCTTTGCATTGTGATTCATTTCCACATGGTTCCGCCACTCGGAATGACTCAGTGGCGTGGGATCCACCGCCGCAACTCCCTGACCCTAGTCTGACTTGTTTGATTAGCTTAGAGACAAAGACACAGAGAGACCGCCCTTATCTTTTGTTTCTATTTAAAGTTCATTCTGCCGCCCCTATAAACTGGGGGGCTCCTACCATTTGATCCCTTTTCTCCCCACTGTGTGAGGATGGATTTTTACTTGCAAACACTGCAATGCCAGAAGAGAGATTCCTTTCACTGAGTGAATTCGATCATCTCATCCACTCCAAAGAAAACTTCTATGTGCAAGTTACTGTGATTACAACATGATACGTATGTATTTGGTTTGCCGCCGCCTGTTGCTGTTGTTGTTGAGAGTTTTGGGTTATTAACTTATTACTGAGAGATTCATCCCTCCTTCACCTCCCCGCCTGGCAGTGCCTGCACCATCTGGGATCAGGATGGAGGGACTCAGTTTTATTATGGTATAGATGGAATGGGAAGGATGGAAGCTGGTCCCGACCTCCGGGCCTGCTGGAATGCACTTCATGCGGTGGTCCCTCTTTGACTTTGACCCTGGGCCTGGCGGGCGGGCGGTTGGGGGCTGAAAATTCTGAAGCCACCGCATCTCCACTGCATCTCCCAGTTTTCTAATGGGATGGAATGGGATGGGATGGATGCAGGTCAGTGTTGGCAGAGGGCTGGGGGCTGCCAGTCCACACGATAAAACAAATGTATTTGCTAGCTATGTGTTATGCTTATGTCTGTGGGTGAGCAGAGCTCTAGTAGACTGTGACTCTGCACCTGGAACCGGTGCTCGGAGTCGCTCCTGGCCCGTCCCTAGCCCCCCCGACCCCCAGACACGCAACGTGCTCACGGGGTCCCTTTGACTTTGCTTGAATGCTGTTGCTGTAGTAGACTGTCAGGCCACTGTGGTCCAGTGGTTACGCTGCTACCTTTAAAAAGGGGCTGTGTAGAGACCTGGGTTCAAATCTCCTCTGTCCCAGCCCCGACAAGCGAGACTCAGTCCTTGCTGCTCCCCCAATCAGCAAGGAAACCATCAAGATAAAGAAGATACTAAGCCTTATGAAAATAGCAGTTGAAGTGAAGAGCAACCACTCCTCCACACTTAGTTCACTACCACCCCTCCCCCACTCTGACTGTTGTTGTTGGGAAATACAATATATACTTGTATACATTGTCTATATTTGTATACATTTGTGCGTGTGTTGTATACACTGTATAATAAAACATATATATTTCATTTCTTCAGGAGGTGGTTACAAAGAGTGTGTTGGTGTCAGTGTGTAGACTACTTCACTGGCAGAGATATAGCTAGCAGATGGGAAATATTAGGAAGGGGGGGGAAAGAGAGGAGTTTTGAACCCTGGTCTCTACAGACTCAGAGCAAGTCAGCTGCAGCAGGCAGGCACATCCCCCACTACACCACAGTGGCAGTTAAGATAATAATGAGATTCTTCCTATACCACAATCAGTGCCAAGCCCCCTTGAACTCTAGTACTGACTTAGACAGTAAGAGCAGAGTAGTAGCAGCAGCACGCAGCAGTCGCAGATGGACTGTCTGGGAGAAGAGAGTACAGTCTGAGGGGAACAGATCTCATTAGCTAGCCTAGCGCTAGCGTAGCCAGTCAGACACATATCCACATATAGCCCGTCAGCCCCCGGCGCGCGCAAGGGAATGGGGAGGATGAAGCAGTTAGTCAGTAACCCTGCCCCCACCTTTCAGTGTATTCATCAATGATCATTCATCATTAATTCATTCAGAATGTCATGCACCGCCAACTCGTGCCCAAGGCGGAAGGCGGCATAAAACCGCTTGCTGTATGCAATAACATTGTGTGACTATTCCGCTAACGTAGGAAATATCAGATGAATTCACAAATTGCGGACATGCCGCATTTGTGGTAACTGGCAACAGCAAATGCGGAATCGCGGAAATATCGAGGGGAAGTCAGTGGAAAGTCACAGTATGTGCTGAGTTTTCGGAATGGAATGGCGGCGTGGTAACAGCTGCTGTCGCATCAGCCCTAGTGGGGGACAGGCAAATGGGATGCAGGGAAGAGGGCAGCAGAGGCCAGGGAAGTGAGGGAAATAAGCTGGCCCTCACCTAAAAGCTGCACAGGAACCAGGTGCGCTGCTCTGGACTCTGCCTCCCAGTATTTTGAATGAAGTTTCTCGGAGCATGCTCCTAAAGTTCTCTGAGAGCATGCTGGGAAATGTAGTTCAGCTTGCTCCAGACAGCAATAGTTTTAAGGCTCTTCCCTGCACCCCGCTGCACCCCACTGCCCTATTCCCCGACTCCCCCTTCCTTGGCGCACACTGTCCTGTTCTCTTGCTGCGCTTTCCCGCTGCCCCTCTGATTCCTGAGTATTCTCTGAGGTAATGGTAATTGATTCAACGGTGCACTGTGGTATCATGGTCAGCAATCGGGTTAACGGGATGATCCACTGAACATTAGTTGGATACTTTAGGAATGGGACTTCCGGTTTTGGTTTAAACTGAAAGTGCCCCCCCCCAAAAAGGCGTTTTCAGTTTAAACCATGCGGAAACAGTGTGCATGCGCGCGAAGGCTCCACAGGGAATAGGCTTGCAGCAACCGTCATGATGATTGTGTAGTCAGTTATACAAGCATTGCTACAGCTGTGCACTGAATCCCAGTACTCTTTTCCCACTACCCATGAAATCATTTCCCATTTTTCCCAGCATCTCCCAGCTTGCATCTATCCCTCTGCCTTTCCACTGCCATACAGCTTGCTCACCCCATCCCATGAAAGACTGGCTTAGTTGTTTTTTGCAGGGCTCACAGGTAATTTTGTCTCTCCTTCCTACCCCAACTATTTCCATTCTCAGTCCCATGAAGTGAAGAAATACAATCAACCTTAGCCCTCCCCCATTCCTATCTATAATAGAAGCAACAACAAAGAGTAAGGACACAATCCTATGCAGCGTGCATGCTGCATGCAAAGGGTATGTATGCGCGCAACATTGTGCAGCCATGGTGCACAAGTAAAGGAGGTGTGCGTAGTGGAGCATGCACCTGTGGGTCCATTGGAACTGGCATGTGCCCTTTACTTGTGTGCCATTGCTGAATTTTCAGTAACCAAACCAATTTGAACAGCATGGTTAATTGCATAGTCAGCATTTATTTGTTTGTTTATTTTACTAGTTTGATACCCCACCCCCTTCTGCTCAACAGCAGCTTGGGGTAGCTTACAAGCATCAATAAAACACATATAAAATATAATTAAAACTTTTAAAAGGATAAAAAGAACTAAAAGGGCAGAATTCCCCACCCCACCCCACCCTACCCGCCTCCCTCTCCAAAGACCTGGTGGAACAGCCAGGTCTTACACTGTCTACGGAAAGAGGGGAGGTCCGGGGTCAGACGGGCCTCCATTGGAAGGGAGTTCCACAGTCTAGGAGTGGCCACTGAGAATGACCTCCCCATCATCACCACCCGGGCAACCTAGGGCACTTTGAGTTGGGCGACCCTGGCCGACCACAGGGGCTGCAATGCAATCCGGGGCCTGAGGCATTCCCACAGGTAAGCTGGGCCCAGGTCATTTAGGGCTTTACCAGCACCTTTAATTGGGTCCGGAAGATAATAGGCAGCCAGTGCAGAGAATGGAGCACTGGTGTAATGTGCTTGCGGCAACCCATCCCCATTAAGAGACGGGCCGCTGCATTCTGCACTAGCTGCAACCTCCAGACCGTCTGCAAGGGCAGCCCCACGTAAACTGTTTATGAGCAAATCAAATAGCTGATATTACATCTTTAAACACCACCTGAGAAAGGCCAAAGAGCACATGTTAAGGAGAAACCTGAGGCTTTCTCTCCATCAGTAGGCTTGAGTGCCAGCTCAATAAACGTCTCCACTGGGCGCTTACTGTGCTTCTGACAGTAGGCACAATCCCCAAACCTGAGCGCACTGTCACGCCGTTTGCACATGTGCAGTGGACCTGTGCCAGAGTGCGTGTGGCTTGAGTGCATGTATATGTGCATGCACCGCATATGTGGGGGGCATCAGATCATGGGGCTTGGGATCATCCCTATTATCTTGGGGCTGCATATATCTCACTTAGTGTTGGAGTCCCCTCCTCTCTCCACTGGCTCCCTCTTCCTGAGCGTATTCTGTACAAGCTCCTCGTCTTCACCTACAAAGCCCTTCACAACCTCGCTCCCCCCTACCTCTCTGCCCTGATCTCCCTCCGAAACCATGTTCGAGCACTCTGCTCCTCTTCCATCCCCTTCCTCAACCTCCCACACCTCCCCTGCTCCCCCAACCGCCTTCGTCCCTTCTCTCTTACTGCCCTGCATGCCTGGAACTCCCGTTCTGCCCTCGTCCACCTTGCCCCCACCCTCCACACCTTCAAGTCCCTCCTCAAAACCCACCTCTTCCACTCCGCACTTCCGAACTCCTGCTAATCATCCCCACCCAAGAATATTCCCCACCTGTTATCTGAAAACAATTTACTGTAACCAAGCCAAGAAAGTGTACCTGAGTTCTCGCATCCTCATGAATGTTGCATCCCTTGTCTCTCCCTCTGTTCCCCCTTCCCTGTCTCCCCTCCCCCTGTCTTTAGATTGTAAGCTCTCAGGCAGGGACCCTGTCTATCTTATTTTTTGTAAAGCGCCAGGTACATTGCTGGCAATATATAAATGCTAATGCTAATAATAATGCTAATAATAATAATAATAATAATAATTTCAAAGCTTTTTCGAACTCCAATTGAGATCTCAGACGAAACTCACTTTATCGGTTACCACAATTTACTTTTAATTGTTTACTGTGTTTACCGGATAACGTGGGTTTTTGCCATTTATTGGTTGTATCAGTATTGTGATTTACCGTGTGATATATTTACCGGTTAGTTACCATGTTTAGTTACCATGTTAGTTACCATGTTTATCGGTTATTGGTTTATTACCATGCTTATTGGTTATTGTTTTTTTTAATTGATTTTGGGTTATTTTGTTATTGGTGTTTATTGGTTATTGGTTTATTGATTTGTTACCATGTTTATTGGTTATTGGGTTATTGGTTATTGGTTTATTACCATGTTTATTGGTTATTGGTTTAAAACGAGACAAGAATTGTGATTCTTGTCGATAACTGAGAAAAAGTCAAAATCAAGTTTCAGCCCTATTATTTCTCTCAAAATGTTGCTTACAACGTGGTTGCTGGGTTGTTCCTGAGTATGAGAAAGAGAGACAAAGTAGTTAAGATGATACCTTTATTGGATCAACTTCTGTACTACAGTGGAACCAGTGGAAGAATGCCTCTCTTTCTCCATATATAATAGATTTGTAGGGTAAAACCAGACATATGGGTGTCATGATGGCTTTCTAGCCTGGGGCAGGAAACTGCAGCCTACACAGTCCAGGCTGGGTTGGGGCACAGCTCTAGTGTGCCAGCAGCTGGAGAGCTGTCCCACTGCCCACTGGGCTTGGGTAGGACCAAGATCACAACTAACATGCAGGTGGCCGGCCATGTCCTTGCTTTGCTCTCAGCACCCCACTTTTGCCGTGATAGATAACAATGGTGACCAATGATGCGCAGCCATGTCATCTGTAGGGCTGTAGCGGAATTTTGCAGCGGTAGCTATTTCCGACAGAAACAGTGTTTCCGCAATTAGTGGAATGGCATGGCAGAGGCTTTAATTCCGCGGTTTCATTCCGCGGTTCCGCTTATTTAATTCCGCAACTTAGTGGAATCGTGGAAACATGACATTTTCGCTATTTCCGCAATTCCGCCAGCTCCAAAAAATCGTGGAATAGTGGTTTTCCGCGATTTCCGCGATTTTTCCGCGATTTTTCCGTGATTCCGCGATTTGCAGAATTCCGGCGGAATTAGCAGAATATCCGCAGAAATGTCGCGGTGTGGCGGGGGCAATTCCGAAATAACGGAACGGAATCGCGGCGCGGTAAAAGCTGCTGCCGCATCAGCCCTAGTCATCTGGCCATGTCAGTCCCCAATCTGAGGCAGGTATGTCAGGGCTGCACAGATGTGCTCGCCCATGTTGGCCCACATGGGCGGCCCTTAGACCAGGCTGTAACCTTGGAGTCCAGTCTAGCTGCCTAGACTGGTGGGTACCTTGGGACAAAAATGGGGCAACATATGGCAGCACCAAAGCAGATGTGCTGGTAGCTCCCAGGCCACAGTGGGCCAAAGGAGGCCTAAGTGGGCCACCATTCTGTCTGTTTTTACCCATAGACTTGAAGTGTTGGAAGGATTTCAAATAGAGCTGAAATGGGTCCCTAATCTGCTACCTGCGGGTAATACATACATTTTCAAGTACCATGTTGGTTGGTGATTGGGTATCCAGATACCTCAAAAATCAGTTACCGACTGAAAATTTGGGATGGCTAGCCAAACAGTAGGGACAGAAACTTGAAAAATTCTGATACCGGAAGTCAATATTCTGATACTGGCAGTCACTATTCTGATACCGGAAGTCACTATTCTGGGACATTCCAGGACATCAGCTACCCGAACCGTGGTACCCAAATTGCATTAAAAGCAAGTACTGTTTTGTAATTGATATTTTCTAGTCAATTCAGGTACTAGAATTTTTCCGAGTATACATGTTTTGTGGGTACTCACTTTAGTCTCAAGGGTAATTGAGTCCAACTACCTGCTCCAAGGCAGGATATCATCCATCTACAGTATCGCAGACAGACACTTGTTTAGCCGGGTTTAGACAGCATCCAAGGAGGGGCATGCCACAGTCTCCCTGGGCAACTTATTCTATGGTTGATTCATCTGGAATGAGACAAGAAAAAAATGTTGGGTTTTAACGGCTGCACTCTTTATTCCAATGAAATTAGGCCAGGTGTGGGTAATTGCCCTTGGCAATTTGAGTCCAGTACAACAATAACCAAGAACAGGTCAACCATAATAATAAATACCAGGGGGATGGTCTGGCTGTATCCTCCAGTCCCTGTCCCATCAATAACAGCATCTCCCCTTCTATACCAGGCATGAGGTCATGGTTGAAGGGGACAATGTCCCTGCAGACTGGAGTAAGGAATTGGGTGCGAGAAAGCTGGGGACCGTGCCCCTCCGAGGGTGGTGACCCCAGCACTTGCCATGCCCTGCTTCTGCATCAGGTATTGCATCACCATCTCTTAAGGAGATGACTCCCAATCTACTTATTCTCTATTTAATAGCGTAAACAGTACTGAACTCATGCCACTAAGTGGTCACCAGACTTAAACTGGACGGACCCGGACCCCACCCATGCCTAACACTAACTTAATACATCTGATAACTTAGCTTTCAGTGTGGCCAAATATCAATCAACCCCTTTGGGTGACAGATGTACCCCATCAGGGGGTAGAGCTCAGGCTTCCTGTGCGATATTCCCTGTTGTATTACCCACTGCCCTCCTCTTTGTGTGACCCACTTCCCAACATCCCTATTAATGTTTTGTCTAGTTATGTCTACCTTCCCAGGGGACCGAGCTTTATCCCATGTGATCCGAGTGACTAGATCAGTCCAGACAATTAACGCCACAGGGAAAAGCTTCTTGACTTCGAGCAGGTCGTTCTTGATCTTAATAATCATCCTGACCCCTTTAATTCATGGGGTGTCATTCTCGCCTAGGTGAATTCACAACCATATCCAGCTGGTTCCCAATTGCAGATGTTCGGAGGGTAGGCAGCACCTCATGTCAATGCACTCTACTGTGCCCTTTCCATATGATCTCATCTCATGTGGATAGACTCACTAGTGAGTCTGCCCAGCTGTTTTGGCTTCCCAGTGCATGAGGCTATGTCCAATGATCCAGCCAAGGTGTCTCCTGGAGGAGGTGTCTCAGTACCTGGGTGCCCAAACAATAAAGTTGACAGTTAATACCCAGGGTCACACACGTAGGTCTGAAATACCTGTGATCACCACCTCCCCATGGCCCAGATGTCCTGCTCAGGCAATCCAGATGTGGCGGCAAAGGTAGCTTCCCTTATCTGGAAGGAATGGGAACTGTAATCAGAGGGGGCGAGGTGGAGTCAACTCAAGGTCCCACGAAGCAATGCTGTACATGGATATCTGGTCAGGTAAACTCCACTGGCATGACAGGACAATAACCCGGGCTGAGGAGAGCAGACTGCAAAGTACTCTTCTATGGCTCGCACTGGGCACAGCTCCAGGGAGCCAGCCCTGTGAATTGTGACAGTCAGGCCCCTACCCCTCTGATTAGTCTTAGAATGTCACAACCTAAGGTGCAGAGAATGTTTGTCTACCTGTGCCATCCCGGGCCCATTCCACTACCACTTCACTGACACGAAATGCCCTGAAGAAAGATATCTTAAATACAGAAACAAAAAACAATAACTACAAAATTGTCAAAACATATTCCAGGAAGAACACCCCAAATCCTAAGGAGGAGTGGTGGTAGTGGGAGGTAATGGGTGTCTCCTGAACTAATGTGGTTTCGAGACCAGCTTTCGAGAAGCCTGCAGATGGAAGAAAACCCTGTCAGGAGGGGGGTGATCTGCCAAGCCACTCATAAAGTCCAAGGCCGATAGTTTGCTGACTATGGTTCACACTGCTGCTCTCCTCTGTTTCAGTGCAAGGGCAATCTGCACCTCTGGAATGGGGAAACCAAGATCCTACCCTTGCTGAGTCGAAACTCCTGAAATTCCCTGAACGCTGTGGTATATGCCACCTGGTGCGGACTACAAGGGATCCTTGGATGATATTGAAAAGCTCTAAAATCCATGGCTCCACAGCATTGGTGGAAGGGGCTCTGGGGCCGGTCTGGCTCCAGGTGCCAATGAGCAGAACCAATCCATCCCAAAGTGAGAGAGGGCATTGACTATGTCATTGTTAATGCCTGGCATGTGTTTCACTACGAACAAGATGTTATGACTTAAACAGGCCAGCACAAAATTTCCTAACCATCTTCATGACATGAGGGGATTTAGAGGAGAGGGAATTGACGAAATGTACTACCACGGTACCACCGTGTTGTTGCACCAGAACAGGATGGAGTGGTTGACAAATTTGGCTGCCAAAAGGTCAACTGCCAGCACATGGGAAAGAAATCCAAAAAGGTAAGATCCTTAGTGATTCTTACCTTCACCAATTTCGTGGGCTATGGGGCTGCACACCAACTGTCTGGAAAATACACCCCGAAGTGCCTCCCCATCCCCGCCACATCAGAACGGACCTGTATCTCGTCTTAAAAACATAAGAACATAAGTAGTGCCATACTGAGTCAGACCAATGGTCCATCAAGCCCAGCATCCTGCCCTCCATCAGTGGCCAATCTTGATCGCATGGGAGAAGAACCAAGTCACAATGAGCAATCTATTTCCCGTTGTTCACTCCCAGCTCCCAACAGTAAGTAGTTCATCCCATAAGCTACTTTGTTAATAGCCATTAATGGACCTACTCTTTAAGAACCTATCCAGTCCTTTTTTAAACCTAGCTATAATACTGGCCCTGACAGTGTCCTCTGGCAACAAATTCCATAAGTTAATTATGCGTTGAGTGAAAATGTACTTCCTTTTATTTGTTTCAAATCTACCGGCAGCTAGTTTCATGGAGTGACCCCTTGTTCTAGTACTATTTGCGAGAGTAAATAACCGTTCCCTATCTACTCATTCCACACCACTCAAGATTTTATAAACATCGATCATGGCCCCTCTCAGTCTTCTCTTCTCTAAGCTGAAGAGACCCAGTTTGTCAAGCCTCTCTTTGTACGGAAGCCGTTCCATACCCTTTATCATTCTCGTTGCCCTTCTCTGTACCTTTTCAGTTCAGCTATGTCTTTTTTGAGATGCAGCAACCAGAACTGCACACAACATTCCAGGTGTACTTGCACCATTAATTTGTATAGAGACATTATGACACCCTCAATTTTATTCTCTATCCCCTTGAAAATAACTCCTAAGATTCTGTTTGCTTTTTTGACTGCTGCTGCACATTGGGCTGAGGTCTTCCAACAACAGCTGATCCCACCAAAAGCTGACCCCATTGAAATCGTCCAAAAACTGGGACCATATCCTCAAGTTGTCCCTCATCTCCTGGGTCAGTCGAGTGTGGTAATAGGCAGGAGGCTTGCCCCTGAGTCTGTTGTATAAGCATGAGAGGAAGGTATGGCCAGACAACTACCCTGTAGGCAAAGTTGAGACTCCCTACCAAGGATTGCATATCCCCGACTGTTACCTTCATGACCACCTTGCAGCAGTCAATTTTAGGCAACAGAGTGGCCAAGTTGTCACCCAGAAGACAAGAGATGGCCTGTACTGTATCCACCTCGATGTCCATGAATGTTAGGGTGGTGGAGGACCACTCCATTTTTTCGGGTGCTAAAAATATTTTATTATTTTATTATTTTATTATTTTGTAAATTTTTACCCCGCCCCTCCTGCCATGCAGCTCGGGGTGGCTTCCATACATTAAAAACAATAAAATCAATTAAAAATCAGCATAAATATTATAAAATATTAAAACAGGGCAAGATACAATCATAAAACCAAAAATAGGTGGGGGAGCTAAAAACCCCCCACCCTACTCGCCCTCCCTCCCAAAGGCCTGGACGAACAGCCAGGTCTTACAGTTTCGCTGGAATGTTAACAGGCTAGGGGCCAGGCGAGCTTCCTCCAGAAGGGAGTTCCATAGCCGCGGCCCCACTACCGAGAATGCCCTCTCCATTGTGGCCCCCCGTTTAACACGGGGGACCTCCAGGAAGGCACCCCCGGCAGACCGCAGGAGCTGCTCTGGGGCACGGAGGGCGAGGCAGTCCCTAAGGTAAAAAGATCCCTATCACACCTGTTGTCCTCTGGAAAGTCTCCATCATACCATTGCACTTTGCTGACCGGCCTGTCCCACGAACAGGAGGTCATTAAGATATTTAATAGGGATGTGCGAATGTGGTTCGGATGTTTGGAGTTTGGTCTGAACTTGGTGTATTCGGACATCCAAACCAAATGTCTGAACCGAACTCGAAAACGACTGAACAGTTTGGTCATGTTCGGGTGAGTACAGAATCGGATGAGTTCGGGAGCAGGAAAACTGTGACTTTGGGTGGGAAAAACATGACTGGAAGGGGGAGGCAGCTGAGGAGCAGACTTCCTGGCACCAGGGGTGGAGACCAGAGGTTATTTCAGGGCCAAATGATACTGATAACGAAAAAAATCTTCCAATTCAGTATCGGTATCAATAGCGCTATTTTCGAATGTTCGGCCAAGTTCGACCAAACCGAACTCCGCCAAACCGAACAACCAAACCCGAACTCAGGATTTGAACTGAACGACAGAAATTCCGAACATCCAAACTGCATTCTGTTCGCACATCCCTAATATTTAGTGACATCCTCACCTAATGCGTGCTGCCGAACAACCCATTCAATGAGGGAGCTAAATCTCTTGAAGGCCAAAGAAGAAATTGAACATCCGTTGTTCTATCGAAGTAATGGCCCCCAAAGTGGAAACCCAGGATGTAAAATCTGTCTGGATGAATGGCAGCAGACGAAAGATCAACTTTATATTGCATTTAGTGAGGAGGGCTCCATGGCAAAAGGTATTAATTTTTTACACAGCTGTATCGAATGGGGCATATTGGACTGATGGGAGTTCCTTCGGGACAGCATCATTCACTGACCTGCCTTGAGGATGGGATAGATGGTGAATTAATCAAAATTTGCCAGGGGCTTTTTTAGGCACTAATCCCGAGGGAGACTACCAAATTTGGAAAGGGGGTGGGGGTAGGGGAAGGGGCCAACCACCCAACCTTTTTCATTTCCTTGTCCAGTTTGGCCTGGATGACTGCCTCCATCCCGACCAGTGACTTCAAATTAGGAGCTATTTTTGCTTTCTGAACATTGA
This sequence comes from Sphenodon punctatus, assembly GCA_003113815.1. NCBI lineage: Eukaryota > Metazoa > Chordata > Lepidosauria > Sphenodontia > Sphenodontidae > Sphenodon > Sphenodon punctatus. The sequence continues at coordinate 582,990 of QEPC01013355.1, read as the reverse complement.
AAGCAGCTATCAGGAAACTATCTCTGAAACCATCCACTATATACACTACTTCATCATGGTTCAGGTGCCCAGAAAGGGAACTTCCAATTCTCTAAACTTAACTGGGGTTGGATTCTTTTCCTGTGTTCCCACTCAAAGCACCACCCTGATTTCCCTTACTGGGGGGTGGGGGATTGTTCTTTCCTTTGACCCATGGTTCTTTGGGCTTAAAACAGGAGGCTGCTGCGTGGGGGCCTCCGCAACGTGTGGAGGTGTGACAAAATCTACACCTGGCCCGGGAACATTTACTGGAATGGCTCAATTACCTGCACTGGGCACCCCTGGGCCCATTCCCCCTGAGGCCTTTGGAACAAAAGGGATCATTGACTGGGGCAATCCCTCCCGAGGCCAGCGTGTGGTCAGTATCCAACCTGTGGGTATTGGCTGCATCATTCGTGCAGTTGAGTTTAATATTTGGGGCATTCACATCCAATCTGAGACCAGAGGTTAAGATGCCATGTGCTGGAAGGCCTCTTCATACCAGAACCAGGCTCCAGGGGGGACTGAGTTGTATGCCTGGTGGACTATGTCTGTGCATTTCAGAAAATCGGGGCCCCATTCTGGGTATGCCTGCATCATTACCGCCTGAAAGATGGAACAGACCGCGGTCCAATTGGACCAGTTCCTATCTGCCTTGAAATGCCTGAACTGTTCCCTTTCCTTATTCTCCTGTTGGTCAGTTGGTTCAATAATACGGTCACTGAATAAGAAGATGAAAATGTCCACATATGTCCCACCAAATCCTCTCCCTAGTGGCGGAAGGAGGTGTGCCTCTATGGGGGCTGCCACCTCTGAATACCCATCCCCCTGAAGGTGTGTGGCCACACTGTAGCACCCCAAGCCACAGCCAGGGTTGGTGGCTGGGCCCATACCTGGAGGGCATGTGCTCCCTGGTTCCCAACTTGGTCAGCCAGGGAAGAGGGCAGCACTGGATGACTATAGGAGCCAAGACTTCACAGGGGCCCCTACGAAGGAAGGTTCAGGCAATCCACCTGCAGCCACGCTTCATTTCACCAGAGGCAGGGGGAGAAACGGCTCCGTTGGAACTGGAAGGGGTGCTACCCTCACTCCTGGGCATGACTTCACAGCCATAGCCATCCCCTGCATGCTGTCAGTGGCAATAACTTGGCCCAGGGGGTGGCAAAAGTGCCAAGGGAGGGGCATAACTTGGCTCAACACCCAATTATATTCCACCGCCTCCCCCTGGGGGTTCCAGGTCATGCACAGGTGGGTATCCCACTCCAACAAGGTCCCACATAACTTCTGGCAGTGCCACCTGGGCTCTCAGGTTGCTCGTGGGAAGGGGAACTGTATTACACCATATAAGCCACTGGCACAGGCTGCTCCAGCCTAAAACTCTCCCAACCCTTTCCTTAGGATTTATTATCCAAAATGGGGGGTGGGGAGGGAGAGCCGAGCCCCTGACCCCCGACCATACGGGGAGGAGGAAGGAAGAGTAAGCCCCACCAGCCCAGATGAGAGAGGTGGGTTGAGCAGTTGGCCCCTTACCATGTTGGTTGGTAGCAGTGGATGGGCCGCTACAGTAAAGGCCCAATCCAGTCTTCTGCAAGAAGGGAGTCACTGCCGGGTCCAAATCAGGCCACTGAGCCTAGAGCTGTGGTAGGAGGTTGACGCTGCTTCGTGTTCCTGTCAATAACTGGGCAGGAGTGCAGAATGTGCCCCTCGTAAGAGGGGAGGGGCTTCCCTTACCTTGTGACCAGCCTTTTTGTGCCAGCTCAGGTTGCTGGGCCAACTCTTGCTAGAGGTGAGGCATCTTCCCACCACTGCCCTGCATGCTTTTGGAGTTGTTGCAGCTACTGGTTGTGACAACTTAGTGTTGGACACCCCCAGTTCTGTTTCATTCCCATAGGGAGTGCAACAAGTGGTCTTGATAGCTGCCACAGTTGACAGGCAAAGGGCAGTTGTTCAACAGTTCTTACAGTTAGGAATATTTATTTCTTTAATACTCCACCTCACCCTGCCATGGCAGCTTGGGGTGGCTTACAACATTCAAAAATCAAAACACAAAAATACAATAAAATTCATCAACAAATTTAAAAACATCTGACAGTCTCAAGGATAAAGTCCCTCCTCCCCCCACCAACTACCCACCCATTACCCTTCTCCCTTAACAAATGTCTCAGGAAACAGCTAGGTCTTACATTTCCATCAAAAGGAGAGATCTGGGGACTAGTGGATATCCACCAGAAGAGAGTTCCATAGCCTGGGGGCAGCCACTGAGAACGACCTCCCCATCATCACCACCCGGTGAACCTGGGGGACCTCAAGGAGAGCTCTCCCATAGGAATGTGTGAACAGAGTTCAGGGGTATGGTGTTGGGCTTGAACCTGGGGTGTTCGGGCCATTCATGAATACCCTGAACCGAACTACCCCGCACTCAAACCGGTCAAATGAAGTTTGGGTTTCGAACCTGTTCGGGTGGACTGGGGGGACCTGGTTTTCCCTCCCTCCTCCCCCCCTCCAGGCTGTGTGGGTGGAAGGGGTACCAGGGCTCCCCTCCCCCCCGCCCAACCTGGTAAACAATACAAAAAAAAACCCACCACAGGAATCGACCTGCCTGGTGCTGCCGGGGCTCCGGCCCTGGGTTCGGCGGCAGCAGCAGTGGCGGGTCCAGCGCCGGTAGTGCTCTGGATTGCTTCAGGCCTCCTCTAGACATTCTGGGAATTGACTGGAAGGCCTAAAAGAAGCCTGAAGCTCTCCAGAACACAGCTGGAGCCTGATATGCCACTGCTGCCACCACCAGACCCGGGTCCGGAGCCCCGGCGTCGGAGCCAGACCCGCCGCCGCTGCCACCATCAGACCTGGGGCTGGAGTCCTGGAGCTGGACCTGCCACCACTGCTTCCCACAAGGCTGGAGCCCTGGCACCAGAGCCAGACCTGCCACTGCTGCCGCTGCCGTCACCGGACCCAAGGTCAGAGTCCTGGTACCACCTGGTAGGTCAATCCCTGGGGTAGGTCAATCCCTGCTGGGGGAGGTGAGCCTCAGCACCCCTTCCACCCACACAGCCTAGAGGGGGGAGGGGGAGCACACCAGGTTTCCCCCCCACCCCCCGAATGGGTTTGGTAAAACTAAACCAGTTTGGGCTGAACAGCCCAAACCTGAACAATTTTGGGGGGGGTGGGGGAAAACCAGGAAAAGGCCAAACACCGACACCCCCCCCCCCCAGTGTTCACACATCCCTACTCTCCCAGCTGACTGCCGAGGTCGATCCAGGACCTGGGGTGGTGAGGAGGTACTGCAGTTAATGGGGCTCAGATCATACAGGGATTTATAGGTAAGAACCAAAATCTTGGATCAGGCCCATAATACTATAGGCAGTCAATGCAGTGAACAAAGCACCAGTGTTATATGCTCACAGTGACCTGTCCCCATAAGGAGATGGGCCACTGAATTCTGCACTAGCTGTCGCTGAAGCCTCCGACTTGGCACCAGAGATAGCCCCACGTAGAGCACCTTACAATAGTCCAGTCTTGTGGTGATGAAGGCATGGATGATAGTGGCATGGTTGGAGTCTAAGATGTACGGCTGAAACCGCCATACCAGATATAACTGACAAAATGTGCTCCTCACTACAGTCATTACCTGAGCATCCAAGCAGAACTGCGAATCGAGGAGCACCCCCGGAATACAATCTTGAGGGACCAGGGAGGGATGAACCCCGCCAATGACATGGGTCTCTCCCACCCCCATTCCTCCTTCCCTTTCCACCAGCATCACTTCAGTCTTATCAGGATTCAACTTCAGACGGCTCGCCCTCTTTCAGTCCCCCACAGCCTCCAAACACTATGTAAACACCGAGACTGCTGGACCTGGATCAGCTGAAAATAAGAGGTAAAGTTATCCCCTCATGATCTCATCCAGAGGCCTCATATACATGTTGAGCAGGAAAGGGGACAGAATGGAACCTTGTGGGACTCCACACGTAAGACCTCTGGGGGACAAAGAAAAGTCGCCCAGCACCAGACGTTGAGTTCTTCTGGCCAGGAATGAACGGAACCACTCAAGAACAGCCCCACCCACCCTGGCTTGGTCCCACAAGCAAGTCACCAACATCTCATGGTCAATAGTGTCAAAAGCAACCGATAGATCTAACAAAATCAATACAACACGCCTGCTCCAACTCACGACAAAGGTCATCAGCCAAGGTCACAAGCGCGGTCTTTGCCACTGTTCTGCTGGGATCTGTGACTGCTTCATAAATCAAAGAAACCAGGTTTATTTATTTATTTTATTTATTTATTATTAAAATTTATATGCCGCCCCCTCCTGCTACAAGCATTCGGTGGGCTAACTACATTTTAAAACACATAACTAAGGATACAATTAAAACAACCTAAAACCCCCAGATTAAAATAACCCATAACCAAACCCTCCCTAACCCAACTCCACCACCCCTACCCACTCCCTTCCCCGAAGGCCTGGACGAACAACCAGGTTTTACAGGCCCGGCGGAAGGCCAGTAGACGCGGGGCCAGTTGAGCTTCCTCTGGAAGGGAGTTCCACAGCCGTGGTGTGACCACCGAGAACGCCGTCTCCATTGTGGCCCCCTGGCTAACCCGGGGGACCGCCACGAAGGTAGTGTTTTGCTACGGATTGGTAACTGGTTAAAGGATAGGAAGCAAAGAGTGGGACTAAATGGCCAGTTTTAACAATGGAGGGATGTAAAAAGTGGTGTGCCTCAAGGATCTGTACTGGGACCAGTTTTTTTCAATGTATTCATTAATGATTTGGAAAAGGGTGTTAAGAGTGAGGTGATCAAATTTGCAGATGACACCAAGTTATTCAGAGTAGTCAGAACACGAGCAGACTGTGAGGAACTGCAGTAAGATCTTACAAGACTGGGTGCCTGGGCATCTAAATGGCAGATGAGATTTAATGTGGACAAGTGCAAAGTGATGCACTTAGGGAAAAATAATTCAAATTATGCGTACGCAATGCTGGGTACTAAGCTAAGAGTTACCACTCAGGAAAAGGATCTGGGAGCGATTGTGGATGATACACTGAAATCCTCAGCCCAGTGTGCCGCAGCAGTCAAAAAAGCAAATAGAATATTAGGAATTATTCTGAAGGGGATAGAGAATAAAACTGAGGATGTTATAATGCCTCTATACAAATCAATGGTGTGACCGCACCTCGAATATTGTGTGCAGTTCTGGTCGCCCCATCTCAAAAAAGACATAGCGGAACTAGAAAAGGTGCAGAGAAGAGCAACAAAAATGATTCAGGGTATGGAACAGCACCCGTATGAGGAGAGGTTTGATAGGCTGGGACTCTTCAGCTTGGAAAAGAGACGGCTGAGAGGAGATATGATAGAGGTCTATAAAATCATGCGTGGTGTGGAACTGGGAAACAAAACCCTTTACTGTCGGGAGCCTGGGGATGACCCACAGGGAATGGATAGCATGGTGACCTGTTGGGTGCTTCTCTCAGGCCTCCGTGCCTGGCCACTGTTGGAGGCAGGATGCTGGGCTCGATGGACCATTGGTCTGACCCAGTATGGCACTTATGATGTTAGACAAGGCAGGCAGGGTGCAATGACATGGCAGGATGATGGTAGCAGAGCTGAGGGGGAAATCATCCATAAAAGTTAATGGCATTTTAAAAATAATGTTATTATAGCACCCCCCTGCCAGGGCATTCAGAGTGCTTTACATATAACAATTTAACACAACTTTTTAATCCTCACAACAACCCTCTGAGGTAGGTTAGGCTGAGTGAATAATGTGATAGGTCCAGGTCACCCAGTGACTTTTTGGCTACGATGATACTAGAACTGGGGTCCCCCCCAATCTCCTGGTCCAAGTACTGCACGCTTAGCCATTACACCACAGTGGGTCTCCTTTTAGCTATAAAAGCAGCAGGATCTCCTTTTCTGGTACACCTATCATGAAATTGAGGGTCATTACTTAGATTTAAAACTTCTGCTGTTCTACCAAGTTTGGCTCAAATGGCATCTGGGATCAAAAGTTATTAAGGAGGTTACACTCCCTGATTGCTCAATAAATCTTCTTCCCGCCAGAATCCAGACTAAATAAGAGTTGATTCTCCTCTCTTCAAGCACAGACAAGGTCTTTCCCTCTTTTTTGAAAAAGGCACAAGGGCCGTTCTTGCTCAGGTACAGATTCATCAGCTCTTGACTGGCTCTCTCTCTTATTTGCTGACTGCTTGTGGTAGGGGAAAAGAGGGGGGAAAAAGCCATTTACCCTGGTGAATGTCAAGGTTAGTGCAAACTGTCCTTGTCATCAGTCTCTCTGGCAGAAGGTCAGGGATAAGCTTTCTTCAAATGGGCAGCGTCAAACAAAGCAGAGGCAGACTTAACTCACGGGAAGAAAGGAGACCTCCTCTCGCCAGTCGATAAACATCCCGCTTGGCCAAGAAGACAAAAGGTTAACCCTTCCCCTGCCATTCTGAGCACTGCAGGCTGGAGGAGAGAGCAACAGCACCTGGTGGCTTCAGAGAAGATTCATTTGCATTTGTTGGGCAGGTCTGGTTGGAGGGAGCAGGAAGGACTACACACCACTAGGGAGATACCGCCTGGGAAAACATTATTGCCGCACTTGCAAAGTTTATGCCTATTCTTCTTTGAGGTTCTTTAACAAAAATAAAAATAAAAATCATCCTACTGCTACAACTCCAGTCCAATAAGCCCCCGTGACTCATCATGTGGAAAGCATTAACGCACATAAGCAAACAATAAGCACCCATTTTGTACTTGTTAGCTTTTGTTCCTGCAGTTCGTGCTGTGATGTCTTCAAGCTGGTGGCAGTGCTGCCTTTCATAGAACATGGGAGGCACATGTGCTGCCTTAATGAAAAGTCTTTATACCCCTTTGTGTGTGTGTGTGTGTGTGTGTGTGTGCGAGCATATCGTGGGTGAACCCAAGTCAAAGGAGAATTAACACCGAAAGGAAACCGTTTAGGAGGCAACACTTTTGATAAGAATGCCAAGGAAAAATTGCAGGGGAAAGCCTCGTGTGCACCTGGAACAGAGTTTCATCTACAGGGCTCCAGTAGGCAAAAATTAGTAAGAAGGCCAAAGGCTTGATTCTCCCTGCCCACCCCACCCCCCCAAGCTTCTTTCACATGGGAAGAATTACAACAATTTTCAACCTTTATTTCATCCAGAAGGATGTAGGTCTAAGACAAAAGAAAGAAAGAAAGAAAGAAAATCACAACCCTCTGACAAACACTAGGCAAAAACTTTCTAAATTTTAGAACAGTGGGTGTAAACAGACCGACCACAGCCCCAGTTCTTCTCCATCTCACCCCTGGGTGGCCCATCTGTCTAAAAGTGGGCTACCAGATGGTAAGGCAGAACAGAAATGGAGCAAGAGCTGCCTGCTTGGGACCAGCCCTCGGAACATCCAGGAGCACCACTGGCAGAGTGTGTTGGCCAAACCTGGACTGCTGTAGCTCCTCCAATTTCAGTCAGGGATTGCCCCAGGCAACACCATAGAGTTGTGGGCATCAGACTAGGGCGTCGGACTATCTGACCACAGTTCTATGGTGTGGGGGAGGAGGACATTGCTCAGGCAGACCATGAGCTGCAGTGGCCGCCAAGTCCATTTAAAATGGACCCAGGTGGTTGCGGACAGTCGTAGGGGTGCACCTCCGGAGCAGCTTTGAGAATGGCCGGTTCTGTCTGAAGACACCAAGTGAAATAAACTGCCTAGGGGAATTGTAGAATCTCCTTCCCTTGAGGTTTTCAAGGTAAGATTGAACAGGCATCTATTATGGATGCCTCAAGGTAGGGGTTGCACTAGATGACTTGGATTTCTTTCACAGGATGCTGGTGTAACCCTGACAGGGTGGGAATTAGAACTGGAGACCTCAGCTCTTAACTTCACGAGCCTTTATCCTCTAAGCCAAAAGACCCACGTCCTTCAGCTCTGAGAATAGCATCACTGCCATTTTGGAAAAGGTCAGCCAGTGTCCGTATGCGCAGAATGCCCACTGTGCATGTGCAGACTGGCTGACCTTTTCCAAAACAGCAACAACACTGCTGCCACAGTCATTTTTGGAAAGAGTGTGCATGTGCAGAATGGTCTGATGTCCATTTCAATGAAAAATAATTTAACAAATAAAAGAACAAAACACTGCACATGCGCAAAATGGCCACAGGGCTGTTCTGTGCATGTGCATGCTTTCCCAAAATGGCGGCGGCCAATTGCACATGTGCAGACCAGCTTCAAAATGGTGGCGATGCTGCTGCCACCATTTTAAAAAAGGGCACACGTGTAGAATGGCCCAGTAGCCATTTTGTGCATGCATAGTGCTTTTATTATTAATTATTATTATTATTAACAGTTTAAAAATAAACAAAAAATATAAAAAAGAATGGGACTTAAATGAAAACCTGAAAAGAAGGCATTTTTAATAATGAAGATGAAAACTAAAACAAAAGTGAATGTGTGCTTTCTGCACACCCGTAAAAGCACCTCAAAAAGAGCTGTCTATAAGAGCTGAAACAAGTACCCACAAATATAGGCATACTTGTTGAATTTCTGGTACCCAAATTAGCCCACAGTGTTTGGATACTAATGAGTAGATGTGGGGATTTTGGTTTTAGATAGAACCCAAATGACCCGGAAATGGCCGTTTCAGTTTTAAAACTGTAAGCCAAAATTGCAGTTCTTTTTCAGTTCTGGCATTATGGTTTTCCTGCATTGATTTTTTTTTTTGCTTGAAATGGCAAGAATCAGCTGCAGGTACTAAATGAGGTACCCATTTCAGCTCTGCAAGCCTTTTCTATTAGATATCTCTGGCAAGCTGAAATAAATCAACAGTATTTTAAAGGCAAGTTTTAACAATGCGGTGGGGGGGGTGGGGGGATAATACAGTTTACGTGAGCAAAATGGAATGCAGATAAGATGTTGGATGAAAACAAGGTTTTCTGCCATTGCTCCCCCCTACCTCTCTGCACTTATCGCCCTCCATACTCCAGCCCGTGCACTTCGCTCCTCCTCTATCCCTTCTCTCACCCTTCTACGCCTTCCCTGCTCCCCTAAGCGCCTTCGTCCCTTCTCACTTGCTGCCCCCCATGTCTGGAACTCCCTCCCTGTCCACATCCGCCTTGTCCCCTCCCTTCATACCTTCAAATCTCTCCTTAAAACTCACCTCTTTCGCTTTGCTCTTTCTGACTCTTTATCCTGCTGAGCCACTATTCCTATACCTACGATCGGTTTACCCTTATCCTTGCAACATGGACCTGCCTGCTGTCATTCTCATCGTAACCAAGCCAAGTACGTGCACTTGAGACCTCGCATCTTCATGAATGTTAGACCCCTTGTCTCTCCCTCTGTTCCCCTTCCTTTGTCTCTCCCCCAGCTCCTGTCTCTCAGATTGTAAGCCCTAGGGGCAGGGTCCGTGTCTATTTTATTACTTTGTAAAGTGCCAGGTACACTGCTGGCGCTATATAAATGTTTGTTAATAATAATAATAATAATAATTTCCTTAGGTGGCTCTCTGACTGTCCCATGACATAACATGAATGTGAAAGAGGGTGAGTGTAAGGAGAAATTGGGGGAAATGCTGCATATGTGGTTAGGATTGGCTGGGTTTTTTATTTTTTATTTTTTTGCATCTTCTGATCAAACATGCAGGAGTCCCTTGAACTGTCAGCACATGAAATGTGGAGCTAGCTCAAAGTAAAGGGACAAACCTTTTTTTCTTGAACTGAGGAGGCTGGGCACCCCTGGGTGATGCCTGTCAGGAATGTGTTGAAGGCAGATAAGTATGTAACCTTCTGAAAGTATAAAAAAATAAACAAAAAACAAGCCATGGCACAAGTGAGACTATGGGAGGGGGAAAAAAAAAAAAAAAGTTTACAGGAAGATAATATTTCATCTCCCTGCGGGTTAGTTGGTTCTCAGCAGAGTGTTCTGTGTTTGAGGTTTGAGTCTTTGCAGACAGACAAACTCCACAAGCCAGCAAAGGTCATTCTAAATATCAGGCAGATAAACAGCACCTGAACCATAAGCACGGCTCCAATTTGTGGGACTCAAAGTTATTATTTCCCTTTGCATGACAAAGTGAAACTCAGGCTTCTTCAGAGAGCCAACCCCGTAGAACTGAAAGCACACAGCAACACTTCCCGAGGTGCTTTTAAAGAAATATGCCTTCCTGTCGCTACAATCCCTTTCCTCTTGAGGAGGCTTTCTTCCCGGCCCATTTTAATTTCTGAGTTTTTCGAATTCCACCTCCGCTCTACCCTTGTCCCCATAAAACATGACACCTGCCTGGCAGCTTCTTTACAAAAGAATCAACACCTGATAAATGAAAACTTGACCAAGCCACATTCCTTCCCGGTACATCCACTGGGGATGAACCCACTGTCAAAGTTGTGATTTCGCAGCAACAAACGCATGAGGCCTGTAATAAGCAAGTCGCTAATCACAGCAAGCAACGTCACGGCAAACGTAATCTGCCTTTGCACTGGCAGTTGTTTGCAACTAGCTTTTACAAAAGCCATGGTTTTGTTTTCTTAAAAAAGAGAAAAAAAAGAACATAATTTAACATCTCTACATGGATGTACACAAACACTCAGGGTCAGACTTAGGATTTTAGCACCCCTAGGCAGTTCAGCCGGTTCCTTCCCCACCACCGGAGCTCTGATGTGTACACGGGCTACTCTCTGAGGCAGGGAGGGAGACCATTTTTAGTTGATTTAATCAGATGTATTTACATTTTTATCCTGCCCTTCCCTCAAAAGTCTCAGGGCAGCTTATTTTAAGCTCCACACACAAAATAAGTGCCACCCATTATGAGTGATTGGTGAGGAAGACAAATACATCACCCAGCATAAAAGCAGAGTCTCTCTTCCTTTGCGCTCAGTGACACAACAGATTACGTTTGCTGGCACCTCAGGGACAGAACAGGCCTTCTCCAGGTGAGGATGGACAGAGGAATCCCCTTCGCTCCGGGCTGCAGGTAGCATGGATGAGGCAGTACAGTTTCAGCAAGAGGAAGAGGTGCTGTGACTGGGCTTCTATGGACCGATAACAGAAGCCCCCAACCCCCAAAATCTGTTGCCCCCCCTCCCCCCGAGGTGTTTATGGGTGTCTTTAGACATAACATCAACAGGTGTCTGACTGTGTGTTTTGACCTTGATATGAACACCAGTTTGGCCCTGTGTTCACTACGTGGGGCTGTTTAGACACACAGCCAACCTTGGGGCAAATCAGCGTTTTGCTCGCACCCCAATCTCAGCACACAAGCCCTGCCGCCTCGTTCCCCGTGTTGTACCTGCTAACGTGCCACGTGATATCATTGCACACAACGTTGGCCACGTGTTCAGCCTGAATACACCAACTGTCCTTGTGATGCAATGGCGTTCACATCGCGTGTTCAACGGGTGGCCAAATTGGTGTTGGGATTGTTATGGTGCTTGCACACAACAACCAAGCACATGCTCAGGTGTTTTGACACCCGATCCTTGTTATGTCTAAAGATGCCCTCTGTTGCCTGCCCCTAAGTCCAGCCCTGCAAACACTATCCTCCATATTTGCTCTGTTTGCTACCTTGGAAATAGACGTCTGAGGCAATAACTTTGAAGTCTCTTTCCTAAGGAAGGGTGCCTCTTACCTTGACCAAAGTTTCTGCTTACACTTGATAGACGCAAAGTGACCCAAAGTCAACTTGAAAATACAGTTCCTTTAGGAAATGGACATGATTTTGACCTTCACTTCTGTTTCAATGGCCTTTCCACTAGTGCTAAAACGAATAGCTGTTTTCCATTTTGTTAACATTAGTCACATTTTGCAGATAGCATTCTGAATATTTAAGTGAATCACATAATTGTAGACTCATAGAACTGAAAGGGTCCTCGCGGTCCTACTATTCAGTGAAAAGTGTATTCACACATTTGTTAAAACCTCTCTTTATCAGGTTTTTCTGCTATTTTAATTCATTTCCCCCCACTTATTCGATTGGCTATTTGGCCAAATAATCGAATATCCAAACAATGGAGAAAAAACGGGGATAAAATCAACCCCAAAGCCCAAGGGTTCTGTTCCCTCACCCCCCAAATTCATTTGCGTTTCTCCAAACTTACTGAACTGCTATTTAATCAGTTTGCGGAAACTAATTTTGAGCGCCACTTCGCACGTGATGTGGATAACCCATCCCACCCTCCTCCCCGCTACTTATGTAGCACATTTGTCAGCAAAGTATACAGCTAGTATCGGCCACTTCTCACAACTCTGTATGCCACCCGAGCAAAGTTTGGTTGAGTTAGCCTCCCTCCCAGTTGTAACAGAAGCTTGTAAAAATCATGCAAATCATCTGCGCTGTCTGTAACCTTAATACAAATAACTTTTCAATATTTTGTATGGTTTTATAACGCACATAAAAGCACTGTAAAGTTAAGAAAAAAAATGCTAATGTTATTTTAATTGCTTTCAAGTCCCCTACGGGAATCTGTATTTTATAAGGATACCCCTTACAACTTTTGCATTCGGTAGAAGACATTTGGGTCCTCAGAGGAATGTAATTTAATTTTCTTATCTCTTTCAAGTTTTCCCCTCCCCTTCTTTCAAAGGCAACATTTTCACTATTAAAATTTAAAGCTATGTTTTGGGACCTTAAGTTCATGTTTGGCATTTTATATTCAGTTTATGCTTTTTTTTCTTTTTTTTTAAAGAAGAAGAAAAATGCCAAATTTTGGTAGTGCTACAGATTGGAATCCATGTAAACATTTGAATTTAGCTCCTACTGAGGCACCAGAACAATGCTCAGATTTACCTAACATGGGTAGGATCCCAGACCCCCACATGCAGGCAAAGCTCCACATGCCATGGAGGACAGAGGAAAAAACACATGGGATTTGCATGGATCACCACATGTGTAAGTGCAACCACAACCAGGGCCCGAAACACAACATGCACATGGTTTGGGCAACAAGCATATTATTTGCCTCTTTGAAGTTGGCACTGAAATAATCATACTGAATTGTTTCTAGTACTAGTAATATTTGATCCACTAATCCATAACCTAAAGAGAAGTAACCTGACAACTAGAGATGATGAGTGAATGCATGCATGCAAGAAAGAGAGAAAGAGAAAGAAAAAGAAAGAAAGAGAAAGAAAAAGAAAGAAAGAAAGAAAGAAAGAAAGAGAGAAAGAGAAAAAAAAAGAAAGAAAGAAAGAAAAAGAAAGAAAGGGTATTTTCAGACATGATGGGGCCTGTATTGGTCCCATCACGGAATCACCCATTGATCCCCCGCCGGGATCAAACCAGCACGTCCAACAAATGTGCCGGCTGATCCCAGCAGGGAATCGGGGTGGGGGAGGGGCTGCGCGGCTCAACGTGTGGCCTCACAGTCCCACCCCCATGCTCCCAAGGCCGCCAGCCATCTTGGGAGACGGGCGGGCACCGCGGCCAATGTGGCTGGAGCACCCGCCCACCCCCTCGGGGAATTGACCACGGCCCAGAATCTCGCTGCTGATTCCGGGCTGTGGTCGGGGGACATACGAGACAATCCCCTTGATCACAGGTGGGAATCACATTGAACATGCAAACGGAGATGGTCTGGGCAGGACCTCCATTTGCGTGGTCAATTTGATTCCCCTCTGTGATTCACAGGGGTGAGCATCTGCCAGGCGGCTTCTGTTCACCCCAACAGATGTTACGGGACCATGATCACCATGTGAGAATTCCCCGTGGTTGAGTGTGATCTCGTAACATCTGAAAATACCCAAAGATAGGTTTGTTCATGTCTGCCTTCAATGAATGGAGCAAACAAAGGCTACTGGATGATGTCCTAAATGCTACCTTGAGTTTTATGACAATGCTCAAGGTCACCAAGACTCCTCCAAAATATAAAAATGAATTTTACAAATGTAGGAATTCTTCGAGAAACTCAACCTGTTGTCTCTTTGCATTAAATCATGAATAAGACAGAAATAGCATGGTAAAAAACAAACTCTGCATAATCACTATGGTCCTGATATATATAGGTTTGGATTTTTTTAGTGGCCTCACTGCGATCTAAACCATGGCTAATGCTTGCAAATTCAGTCCAGTGAATCCTCCCTTTGCCTTCTCTCCATTCACTAGGTGGTTGCTCCATTGTCTTCCTGTTAGTACAAGTGGCTTCTGTTGACACATTATGTTCCTTCCAGGATGTTAATTCAAGTACCTCTGAAATCAATAGGCAGTGTTTGATTTGTAAAAAGGTGGAAAGAGCTATCAAGGCCAAGACGGGATCCATACATTCTACCCCTTGACCCTGCCCAGATGCATAGAGGGATTCAGATGTGGTGACGGACGGAGCTGCCCTGCAAGATCTCATGGCTCCACCAGTGCCCCAATCCCCCTTTGACACAGGCTTGAGGCTTCTTGGTTCTTGGGCTGATAACAGTGTGGCATGCAACTTCAATCTACTGAGTAAGGAGAGTTGACCATTCTCTATAACAGCACATCATCTTGCTGGGAGAACTGCATTGCTATCCAATTTCAATGCAGATGAAAGTAAAAAAAATCTCCCTGTAGTCATGCATATATGTATAATGCCTTCCGCATCCTGTTGTTTTGATGAAGTAGCTTGTTAATATTCGGACGGAGGACAGGTTGTGAGCCACGGCATACCAGACTGTGGATTAGCACTTTGGGTAAAACTGTTGCCGTTTTGTTGGTAGCAAAGGGAGACGGAAGAGTGCTTCCTTGTTTCATGCAAACAAGCTGTGGGAAGAGTGAACAATTACTTAATCGCAAAAGTAAACATGGCATTGAGTGTCACTCAGGGAGATGGGAGGCATCAGTCTGAGATGTGTGTGTTTTTCCTTCCTTTTACATAAAACACTAATAAGAGTCTAACTCAGCAAGCCAGATTCCTGGTGAGAGCTGTTTACTTCCCCATTTCTCCCTGGGCTGGGATTCAGTCTCTATTTGATTTGTGGAGGGATGGACTTGGGGGATGTTGGGCTTTTTTTAGCAGGCAAATTATGCATCTACCTCAAATTGGTCATGGATAGAGAACGGCAAATGTGAAAATAAGATGCCTTTACAAGCTTTTACTTACCATAGCCAGAGGCTGTACCTCTTAATCTAGAATCTCCCCCTTTTCTCCTTCCCCAGGTCACACATCTGGAATTTCCAGAAATCATTAGAGCTGAAACGACTATCCAAAGCCAATACCAAATTTGAAATTTGGTATATTCAAATCCATTTGAGTGAAGTGCATCTGTAGCGGTATGTGTTTACATATGTGCATACTATGGACCAGTAAACCTGACATCAGTACTGGGCAAACTGGTGGAGAACATTGTTAAAAACAGAGGGTGTCTCCAGAAGAGACAGGGTGGGGAGATTACCATGCCTTGACTAGCCTTACCCCTTCCTGGGTAGCCAAGCCACGTGACACAGCCAGTGTGGTGGAATGGCTGTGAGTAATTGGATCAGAAAGTAGAAGGGGACCTGATTCAAGTCTCGTCTTATCCAGAAACTCACTGGGTGACTTTAGGCCAGTCACACAATTCTCTCAGCCTAACCTACCTCACAGGGTTGTTGTGAGGATCAAAAGTCGTGTTTATTAGTTATATGTAAAGTGCTCTGAGTGCCATGGCAGGAGGAGGAGGAGGAGGACTGTGATGACAGCAGCCAGATGTTCCCCCTGCCCCATGGTGTTGTGAGGAGGCATAATGGAGCAGCCAACTGGGGTAAGGCTGCTAAGAGCAGGGCAACCCATGTGGCCCTCACTTGTGGCCACATCACGGATGGGGTGGGGTTTGGTCTGGCGACAGGAGGGATGCAGGGCTGGGCTGGGCTGGGCTGGGCAGGGTGGCCTGCCCTAGTCAAGGTACTGACTCCAAAAAGGGGACAGCCCACTCAGCTTCCCCACCACCAGAGGTGGGACCCCAGGGCAATTACCGGATACCAGATTTACCGGATTCCGGTTTCCAAAAAACCAGATTCCCGGATTAAATCCGGTATACCGGTACCGGATTTATTCCATTGATTTCAATGGGACACTGTGTCCCCATTGAAATCAATGGAATAAAAAAAATTCCACCCCCCTCCCCCTCCCAGGTGGTGTGGGTGGAAGGGGGGACACCCCCAACCCACCCTGCCCAGCCTCGATTTTTTTTTTTAAATTCCCCTCCGTTGCCGGCAAGTTCAACCCAGAGCCCCCCCCCCCAGCACTAGCAGCCGCGGCGTCCCAGCAGCAGCCGGTAAGTATTAGACCTGATCCCTTGGGGGGGGTTAACACACACACACACACACACACACACAGGTATCACCCTACTACAAGTTCCCAGGATCCAGTACCTTCAGTTCAGCTCCGGGTGGCGGCGGCGGCGGTGGTGGTCCGGAAGCCTCAGCGCCGGCTGTGGCTGCTGGCTTCAGACACTGTAGGCCTTCCGGGGAAACCCGGAAGTTCCCTGGAAGGCCTACAGCATCTGAAGCCGGCAGCCACAGCTGGCGCTGAGGCCCCCGGACCGCCACCACCGCTGCCACCCAGAGCTGAACTGAAGGTACTAGATCCTGGGAACTTGTAGTAGGGTGATCCCTGGGTGTGTGTGTGTTAACCCCCCCCCCCAGGGATCAGGTCTAATACTTACCGGCTGCTGCTGGGACGCCGTGGCTGCTGGTGCTGGGGGGGGGCTCTGGGTTGAACTTGCCGCCGGCAACGGAGGGGAATATTTTTTTTAAAATCCAGGCTGGGCAGGGGGTGTCCCCCCTACCACCCACACAGCCTGGACTCGGGGAGGTTTTTGGTGGGGTTTTATTACATTGCAGCCATTCATTTAAATGGCCGCAATGTAAACAAAAAATCCGGTACCCAGAATCCTGTAACCAGACCGGATTACCGGGTTGAATCCGATAATGCTGGTATGCCCAGTACCGGCATTATCGGATACCGGAAATTCCGGTAGTCCCGACTCTACCCACAACTGTCTGGCTGGCTCCCCACACTTATCCAGTTGTGTGGTGGCAACAATTGCCTGCCACCAAGACGTGTGGCGATATGGCTGCCACCACTCATGTGGAGACACCCAGAAGTATGAAGCATATTTACAAGCATGATTTGATGGGTAAAAACCAGCATGGCTTTAGCAAAGGGAAGTCAAGCCTCACTAACCTATTAGAATTTCAGGAAATTGTTAATAAGCAAGTGAATAGGGGAGATCAAGTTGATATAGTATATTTGGGTTTTCAGAAAGCTTTTGACAATGTCCCTCACCAGAGACTTCTGAGAAAACTGAGACCACTTTTAGGTGAGCAGCTCTACTTACCAGCTTGAAGGAAGCACTTCCTGAAAAGCCACGTGGGGTGCGTTTAGATACACCAGAAGTAGCTGGCCGCCATAGGAATCGTGGCTCATGCAGTCTTTTTCAAGTCATATTTGGAAAGTCTTGATAGCGGGCCTTTCCAAATACGGCTTCAAAGAGACCGCGCAAGCCACAATTCCTATGGCGGCCAGCTATTTCTGGTGCTTCTACAAACACCCCGGGTGGCTTTTCAGGAAGCGCTTCCTTCAAGCCAGTAAGTAGTGCCGCTCATCTAAAAGTGGTCTAAGTTGTCATGGGATAAGAGGAAGAGTCTTGTCACATATTGGCAGCTGGCAGGAACCCGTGTTCATTACATTTTCCCCACTGAAGATAATGGGGAAAACGCAAGACCCTGGACTAGCGGTTTAAAGGATAGGAAACAAATGCTAGGAATAAATGGTCATTTTTCAATTTGGAGAGAGGTGGACAGTAGGGTGCATCAGAGGTCAGTACTGGGACCAATACTGTTTAACATATTCATTAAGGATCTGGAAAAGAGTGAGGTGGCTAAATTTGCAGATTATTCAAGATAGTTAAGACCCAGGCAGACTGTGAGGAACTACAGAGAGATCTTACACGACTGAGCAAAAAAATGGCAAATGAAATTCAGTGTTGATAAATACAAGGTGATACATAGGGGAAAATAATCCTCACTTTACATACACAGTGGGTGTTTTTACACACACATTTCTCCTGCATGTTTGCTGTTACATCCTGAGCTTTCTATGTGTCTAAATCTTAAACATCTGGTTCTTTGAACTTCTGCGTAGAATTTCTCCCAGAATGTTTGTGCATAAAAGGTTCTCCTGGCAATCTGCTTTGCTCCAGGTAGCTGTGGTCACTTGGTTTCAATGGCAGCCCCTCATGTCCACAGCTGCGACTACTTTAGGCTCCCTCAGGGCAGTGTTTGGGTGAAGAATGCATCCCAGAAATGCCTCAGGGCAGTGTGTGTGTGAAACATGAATCTGACTGGAACTTGCTTGTGGACTTGTAAACCCAGAAGATTGAAAGACCAGCACTTTTTATATTTCTTTGCAGCCCCTGATTTTCAGATGTGACTAACTTTTTCGGAGGTGTCAATTTTTTGATGGCCAAGTGTTATACTGACAAAGAGGACTGATATTTAGAGAGTGGATGTTCAGCACATTTGAAAACCCAAATCAGGTGATGACTTATCACTCTTTAGATACTTGCAGGTGGATCAGTATATCAGTCTCTTCTGTGTTGCAGAAATGGGCATAGCATAGTTAGTGCTGAAATGGTTATCCACTGCTATTGAGTAACTTGACGCATCCACAATAACGGATCTGACTTGGCATGGACTGATTACTGAGTGGAATTCTATTATTGGTGGGAGGTTTAACTAGTTAGCCATTTTTCCGATTTTCAGAGTTAGTACGTAGTTACTACGGAGTTAGTACGTACTAGTACCGCGCTGCACCTTTTACCAGGTTCTGATCTGGGTGTAACCACTCAGGAGAAACATTTTGGATTTATTGGACATTTTTAAACACATCTTAAATTGCTGGTCTTTCAATCTTCTGGGTTTAGAAGTGCACAAGTAAGTTCCGGATGGATTCTTCAAGTGACTACAGCTGCCTGGAGCCTGAAGCAAAGCAGTTTATCAGGAGAACTTTTTATACACAAAAGTTCTGGGAGAAGTTCTACGCAGAAGTTCAAAGAGCCAGATGTTTAAGATCTGGGTGAGTGATTTAGACACACAGAAAGTTCAGGATGTAACAGCAAAC
This sequence comes from Sphenodon punctatus, assembly GCA_003113815.1. Taxonomy (NCBI): domain Eukaryota; kingdom Metazoa; phylum Chordata; class Lepidosauria; order Sphenodontia; family Sphenodontidae; genus Sphenodon; species Sphenodon punctatus. The sequence goes on along the minus strand of QEPC01013355.1, from coordinate 563,912 downwards.
ATCCAGGAGAAATGTGTGTGTAAAAACACCCACTGTGGATAGTTACTACTACTAATCATTTCTACAGCACTACTAGGCATATGCAGCACTTTACAGTCACAGATTTTTAGAGACAGGTCCCTGCCCAGTGATCTCACAATCTAAGATAGACAAGAGTGAGGGGAACACAGGGAAAGACGGATGCACACATATTCCCATTTTACAGATGAAGAACTGAGACTGAAACTGCTTTTAGATGTGCGTGGTGCACATGCGGCATAAAATCCCGCCGCATGTAAAAACCCGCTTGGGTGGATTTAGACAGAACATTTAACGCATTAAAGCTGGTTGCACGTTCTTTTAAAACCGTGAATTAAATACCTCAATGTCGAGGTATTTAATTTGTGGCTTTAAAAGAACGCGCAACTGGCTTTAACATGCGAAATGTCTCATCTAAATACCACACACAGAATTTTATGCAGCGTTCGTGCCACACATGTCTAAAAGTGGCCTGAGACTTGCCCAAGGCTACCCAGTGAGTTTATGGTTAAGGCAAGATTTGAACCCTGGCTTTTTAGGTCCAGGTCCAGGTCCAGCACCTTATCTACTACCCCACACTGGATCTCTCCCAGGGAATAGCTCCTTGAAGACATCTGCTCAGAGTGCAGTAGTAGTCAAAATGGCACACTGAAGGCTAGATATTATTGTGAAAGAAATAGAAAATAAAAGGGAAATATCATTATGCTGCTGTATCAATCTTTGGTACAACCCCACTTTGAGTATTGTGTGCAGTTCTGGTCACCCCATCTCAGGAAAGATAGAATTGAATTGGATGATGGACGGGATGGTTCAACTTCCGTATGAGGAGAGGCTCCACAGGTTGGGGCTGCTTAGCTTGGAGAAGAGGTGATTAAGGGGGGGATAGGATAGATGTTTATTAAATCATGAGCAGAGTGGAAAAATAAATAGGGAACTGTTGTTTGCTCTGTCTCACAATAAGGGAATGAGGGAACAAGGGAACACTCTCTGAAGTTAAATGGTGGCAGATTTAAAACAAAAGGAAGTACTTTTTCACTCAGCGGACAATACAGTTGTGGAAGTCATTACCAGAGGAAGCAGTGAAATACAGCAGCACAACTAGCATCAAACAGAAACTGGATAAATTCTTAGGGGACAATCCAGTGGCCTGCTTATGCCGATCCTGACACGCAGCGCACAGCCAGAACGTGTGCACTCAGATGTGCATGCGGTGCCCGGAGGGCAGCACAGTAATGCAGGTCGGGTCGCATAGGCTGGGGTTACACTTTTGCCCTGCACAGCTGTGCTGTGTGCGTGGCACTGCGTGCGTGTCTGAGTCTGCGCATTCTGGCTGTGCGCCGTGAGTTGGCGTCAGCAGGCTGCTGGATTGTCCCCTTAGAGTATAGAGCCACAAATACCGACTAGTTGGGGCTTAAACTGACCTCTCTGACTGCTCCTTTATTGTGTCTCTCTCCAACTCCACCTCCTCCTCTTACCCCCTCTCAGTTGGTGTTCCTCAAGGCTCTGTTCTTGGCCCTCTCCTCTTCTCAATCTATACCTCATCCTTAGGCAAACTCATTGCCTCCCATGGCTTCCAATACCACCTCTATGCTGATGACACTCAACTCTATCTCTCTACTCC
>QEPC01013355.1:516754-560519 GCA_003113815.1 Sphenodon punctatus | reverse complement strand
CCCCCCCCCCCCCCAGTTTTGAATGTGCGAACTCGGTTCAGAAGTTCAGAATTCGACCGAACTCAAATAGTTCGGTCAACTGAGCCGAACTTTCGAACCGAACTCGATTTTCGAACTGAACTCGATTTCTGAACTCAGTTCTGTTTGGACATCCCTAGTCAGAGGACATTAACTTGCAAATATACTTCTTCCTGTGCCTATGTGAGAGAAGGCACACAGATGCTGATAGAGAGAACAAAGGAGGTTCTGGAAGGGCTGAGAAGATACTAGGGGTTTCCCCACAAGGATATAAGGACAGTTGTACCCCATAGGGGGCGATGACTTTTGGAAACTCAGTTAACATCTTGCCAGACTGCTGGAGCTATGGACTGAGAGAAAGGATTTTGCTTTCTACCATCTTAGAATGAAAACAGACATGACGCTAACCACCCTTTAACCACCCTTGGTGGTCATTTATACATGTTGCAGGGCTGCATAGGGCACCAGTACAGCCCTGCAACATACATAAAAAACCACCAAGGGTGGTTAAAGGGTGGTTAGCGTCATGTCTGTTTTCACCCTAAGGGACCAAGCGCCCAGCCCTTACACGTGACTTAGAATAGCCTCAAGCTTATGGACTTCCTATAGGGTAAGATTTATATAGGGATCTACCCAGTATAGAATAGGAATGCGTTATTTCACTTTTCATTTCTTTAGCTACTTTGTATCAAATTATCTTGGCTTATGTAATCAATAAACTTTCTTCTTTGATGGGAAGTGTTCTGTGGTCTACGTTGGGAACACAAGTGAGCGCCTTGAGTTTTCAAGCTCTTGCGAACCCAGAGAGAGAGAGTGCCCGTGACACCCTGTCCTTCCCTTTTTGTCTTGGGTATTTCAGTCACTTCAGCATTTCGGGATACAGGAATTCATTTGCTTTGGAAGTACAGTCTGGTAGGTTTTATGAATTACCTTGTGGGATGAGATTGCTACATTTGGACCAATCATATTCATATTCAGGGTTTTTAAAAAAAAAATATGATAAACGCCAATATGGTAAAAGGTGCAGTGCGGTACTACTTACTAACTCCGAAAATCGGCAAAATGGCTAACTAGTTAAACCTCCCACCAATAATTGAATTCCACTCAGTAATCAGTCCATGCCAAGTCAGATCAGTTATTGTGGATGCGTCAAATTACTCAATAGCAGTGGATAACCATTTCAGCACTAACTATGCTAAGCCCATTTCTACAACACAGAAAAGACTGATATACTGATATACTGCCAGAAGGCAGCTTTCCACCTGCAAGTATCTACAGAATGATCAAGTCATCACCTGATTTGGGTTTTCAAGTGTGCTGAACATCCACTCTCTAAATATCAGTCCTCTTTGTTGGTATAACACTTGGCCATCAAAAAATTGACACCTCCGAAAAAGTTAGTCACATCTGAAAATCAGGGGCTGCAAAGAAATATAAAAATCAACCTAAAAATCTCTACAAAACTTTATTTTTAACCTGCTTTCCTGACAATTCACAACTAAGATTGTGTTTGATTAAAGTGATTCCAGGTAGAAATGACACGAATGTTTGAAAACCACTTTGAATTTGTTGAATCTAGCCAATTTGCATTCACTATTACAACACAATTTCAGAAGCCAGATTTCTTTCTTTCTTTCTCAAAATCTGCAGAGAATTTGATTTCACTGGTTTGTCAGTTTGCCATTTTTCATTTCATTATTTGCTACTTCAACTGGAAATTCATTGATATACTTATTCAGCACATTGTGGGGTATCAACTCATGGATCCTTTTTAAACAGGGAGCACCCACGCATGAACACCCAGAAATACACATGAACACCCAGAAATCTGGGCGTTCAGGCGTTGGTGAGTCTTGTGTAAAATCCATGGTGGGGGGATGGGACTGCGTGCGTGCTCCCGTGAACACGCATGCACACCCAGCTTCACCCATCACCCACACATGGAGAAATCGGCAAAAACTGTGGTTTCTCCATGCGTGGCTGACTCATGGAGGTGGGCGGGGGTCGGTGTGTGCCAGTGTGCACCCATCTACACCGTCCCCCCACCCACTGCACATGAACTGGTGCGAACACCAACCCCCACGACCCGTGTAAAAAGGGCATATGGTAATCTCAGCTTAATTTAAAAAACAAACAAACAAAAACCAAATAACTTCCTAGCTCTTAGCTAGGAGAAAGGTTTGCAAATGTGGCTGGGTTAAAAACCAAAAGACATAGAAACCTAGAATTTCCTATTTAGAATCCTGTTTTTAAGGAGAACAATAGGAAGAGAAGACAAGCTCATGGTAAATAAATAGTATTTTTCAGTATGAAAGGGCAATAAATATCTCCCTATAAGGTGCACCTATTGTTATACAAAAAAAATTTGGGGGGCATATTTATCATTGGATCCTCTGTCCCTCTACCAAATTTGGTTTAATCCAATCTGTAGTAGGGTTGCCACCTCTCATGGAGTTTACCACGAGATTCCCATTTTGGCCAATGGGAACGAGACTGGAGGTTGGGGTTCTTCAGGTTGGAGAAGAGACAACTGAGAGGGGATATGATAGAACTTTATAAAACCATGAGTGGTGTGGAACATGTTAATAGGGAATGGTAATTTACCCTCTCAAATATTAATAAAAACTGGATACTCCATGAAAACAACAAGTAGCAGATTTTTTTTAAAAAAATTAAAAAGCATTTTTTCACTCAACACACAATTAAGTTGTGGAATTTGTTGCCAGAAGACCTGCTCAAGACCAGTAGTATAACTGGGTTTAAGAAAGGTTTGGAGAAGTTTCTGGAGGACAGGTCCATTTGCTGCTATTTCCCAGGTAGCTTTAGGGAAAGTAACCTCTTTCTGGTATGAGCTGGGAGTGAACAACAGGGAATGAATGATCACCCCATTGAGCTTGATTCCAAGCCCACGCACAAATTGCACGTCTCTCTATTGCGGACACATTGTGCCCTGAGGAAACCGCATACACACGCAGGGTCTACAAGTCTTGGGATGGAACTCATTGTGACTTGTTGGGTACGTCTTCCAAATGACTGAAGTTGGTCACCATCAGACACAGGTTCTGGGCTCAATGGACCATTGGTCTGACCCAGTATGGCACTACTTATGTTCTTAATTATTCTTCTTGCAGTCTTTGAAAATAAACAACAACAACAAAGCATCAGTGGGAAGTATGGGGAGCATCAATGTGAACCTCTAACTTCTAATGACTTCTTTTGAAAAAAGCAGGTTACGGGTTCAAGCCTGGACTTTGTAACGGGTTTTGATTTCTTTAATTAAGTTTCCCTTTTAAAACAACAACAACAACAAAAATTCAGTCCAGCCTCTCTGCTAGGCTGTTGCCCATGAGAAATTCCACACAGCATCTAATCTGTCAGAGAGAATCCACACAGGAGGAAAAATGACTGGGGGGGGAAGCTTTATTATCAGGAGAGCTGTGTAAAATTGTAGAGCTCGCTTGACATAGACAAGCAGCTAAGGGAAGTGCCGTGATACAGCTTGGACATAAAGACTGTCTGGACAAGGGTTTAACTTTGGCTTATGAGTGAAGTTATTGTATGGATGTGCGAGTTCTTTCCCTTTTTAAGATTGCTTGTTTTTTTTTTAGCCTGGTCTTATTAATAAGCAATGAATTTGTACAAATATAGTTACTAGGGATGGAACTCTGGTGGAAATAATTTCGGTTTGGGTTTTGAGTTTCAGTTATCCTTGATTTTTGGATCTCGTTTCATGTTTCCGTCCCGCTCCTTTTTTTGGCATTGTTTTTTCCCTCAATTTTTTTCTCATTAACTTCAATGGAATATTGAAGTCATTTTCTCCTATTGAAGTCAATGGGCCCGATTCCATGCCTCATGGAGTGCCACACGGAGCACACCTGGCACACACACATGGATGCATGCACAAACCATGCTCACCCCTGGCAGGGGGGCTATGGTGCCCATGAAAACAGTGTGGTTGCATGTTCATGTGGTGGCATGCATGGAGCATGGGATCAGTCCGACTGAGAACAAACTGAGAAAAAAAATAATGTAAAAAAATCCAAAATGCAAGAAACGAAAAAGAACCACAATTTCCATTTATGGTTTTAAAACCCAAGCAGCCATTTTTGGGCCGTTTTGGTTCTATCTAAAACTGAAATACCCACCCCTAATATTAATTATTTATTATTATTATTATTATTATTAGCAAGCATTTATATAGTGAAAACAATGTACCTGGTGCTTTACAAAGTAATGGAATAGACATGATCCCTGCCCCAGGGCTTACAATCTGAGAGATGAGGGGGAAGGGTGGAGATGAAGGAAGGGAAATAGAGGGAGTGACAAGGGGTCTAACATTCATGAAGATGCGAGGTCCCAGGTGCACACACTTGGCTTTTTTGCATTGAGAATGATGGCTGGCTGGTTCATGTGGTGAGGATATGAGTCCATAGACCTCAGGTAACAGATTGTACTGGGTGGAGGGTATCAGCAGGAGTTAGGTGAGGGGAGCAAGGAGTCAGGGAGGGCAGAGCGGAAGAGGTGGGTCTTGAGGAGGGGTTTGAAGGTACGAAGGGAGGGGGCGAGACAGATGTGGGCAGGGAGGGAGTTCCAGGTGTGGGGGGTAGCTATGGAGAAGGGACGAAGGCGGTTAGCGGTTCAGGGGAGATGTGGGATGGTGAGAGAGGGGACATAGGAGGAGTGGAGTTCTTGGACTGGAGTATGGAGGGAAATTAGCTCAGAGAGGTAGGGGGGAAGCAAGGTTGTGAAGAGCTTTATAGGTGAAGATTAGGAGCTTGTGCAGGATTCGTTCAGGAAGGTGGAGCCAGTGAAGAGAGGAGAGGAGGGGCTGCATGTGGTCGAAGCGATGGGAGAGATGGATGACCCTGGCAGGAGAGTTTTGGGCAGAGATAAGAGGAGAAAGGTAAGAGCCGGGGAGGCCAGTGAGAAGGAGGTTACAGTAATCGAGGCGAAAGATGACCATAAACAAGGGTTTTGGCAGATGAGACAGAGAGAAAAGGGCGACTAAAGTTGCATTTGCATATGCTACTAATAGTTGCACATGCAAATGTTATGCTAATAATAATTACACCTCATGTTTTTAGAGTTGTGGTTCCTCATTTCAGAGTTCAGGGGCTGAGAAGTATCGAGGACAGCTTAGAGTACAACTTTGAATTGGTCATTAGGGGTGGGTATTTTGGTTTTGGATAAAACCAAAAAGTCCCCCAAATGGTCATTTTGGTTTTAAAACCATAAACTGAAATTGAGTTTCATTTTTGGTTCCAGCGTTTAATTTTTTTCTTTTTTCTTATTGTTTTTTTTTCCCAGGGTAGTTCTCATTGACTTCAATAGAAGAAAATCCATTGACGTCAAAGAGAAAAAAATAAAAGGGGAAAAAAATCAGTGCAAAAAACCCCAAACAAAAACAGCCACAAAACTGCAACAAGATCTGAAAATCATGAAAAAACGAAACAACCTCCCCCATAACGAAATTCTACCCAGAGTCTCATCCCTACTAGTGATGTCCTTCACTAGACCGAGAGCTTCCCCAGCCACCGCCGGGCTGCTTTCCACTTCTCAGATCTACCGTTAGTAAATAATTTAGCAAACACTCCTCTTTATCTGCTGGAATTCCTGCCCCCAGTGAAAGCCCCATGCTGGAGGAGACTTTATCAGCCCTTTAACCAAAGCAAAATGAAAGCAGAGCGCACCAGCTTCTGCCTGTCCCGACTGCACCTGGCTGTAGGAAGGTCACGGCTGGGTCAGTCTGTACTTTTCGAGAGAGCTTTGTTATTCATCCATATCTCTCTGTTACAGTTACAGGGGTCAGTTCTGTGGGAAAGCCAGAGATCCTGGAGACTGTTAAGCGGAGAATTTTGTTTACTCCCTGTTTTATATGTGCATATTTCATACGACTTAAAGAAGAGATCACTCGCTCACCGAGTTAACCATCGTTTTAACGTCCCAGTACATTTCCATTTTAGGTTCGGGGCTCTTACGAGCTAGTCTATTTTTCAAAGAAGCCAGGGTCTCCTGGAACAAAATGTGGCTGTAGGCAATTCTCTTAAACGTGAGGCTCCAGAAGCAGTTAAAATAGCCCTTCCAGTTCATAAGGGATTTTTCCCCCTTTCCCTTATGAAAACAGTGTGGCCTCCGAATGTCAAACCATCCAGCCTGTCAGTTCTCAGTTGCACTATGGAATAAAACTGCTGATACTTTGTTATCCCCCCTTGGGACTTGCTTTCCCCCTTTTCTTTTCATTCTACTTATAATTGATTGCCGGTCAGTTAGCTGGATTTACTTTGTTTCGTCTTGTTATTCCTTTGAGGTAGTCAGAAATGCTGCTGGTGATATTTGTCTGTGTTTGTGTGGTTGTATGTGCCTCCGGGTGTATGTGTGCTCATGTGTGTGCTTGTGAAAGTCGCTCCCTTTCTCTCTCTGTGCTCATGTGTGCCTGAATACGTGTGCTCGTGTGTGTGTGTGTTTGTTATGGTGTTTGCCTGGGTGCCACTGTGTGTTTCTGTTCGTGTGTGCCTCTGTGTGTGTGTGTGTGTGAGAGAGAGAGAGATGGAGACAAAGCTATTCAAATTATATCTTTTCTTGAACCAACTTCTGCTGGTAAGAATATGCAGTATTTTGCACACGGTGCCCTTCCTCAGGCATGTTTCATAGCTAGTCGTGCTCCTGTGTGCCTCTGTGGCTGCTTTTACACAAGTGGTGGGCTGCAATGCGTTGAAAAATGCACTTCCTAAAAATCCACATGGGGTGCTTTTAGACACACCAAAAGTAGCCGGCCGCCATAGTAATCGCGGCTCGCGCAGTCTTTTTAAAGTTGAATTTTGGAAATCCTGATATTGGGAGCTCTTGTAACTGTTCATTGGTATTTCCTCACTATTCATTGATTCAGCACTTCTGCTATGGTCAAGATCAGTGCCTGACAATTTCTGTCATCTTTAACCAATTTCCATCATTTTCTGTCAATTTCTGGCATTTTCATCAATTTACAGCACTGTCAACATTTTTGGCAGTTTTACATCAATTTCCAAAATTTCCCCACCAATTTTATGTCCCTTAGCCAGTATATAAATCATGGTGTTAGCAGTTCAGTTCATTTTGCATTAGGTAGCACAATGGCAACCGCATATCAAATAATTACCAGAAGTCCAGAACAATTGCAATTCTTGAAAGGAGACCAGCAAAAAAGAGTGAAAAGCTGGTAAGTTTCCTTATCATGTAAGTGATGGCAAATGACCTGGTGCCGATAGAAAAAGCATTTTCTGCGATTGCTCCTTACACGTGAAAAATAAATATTCGATTAAATATGCTTCCTGTTGAATTGGCCACTTGGAACTGAATGCACAAGAGATTCGTTCTGTTTCAATGAGAAATATTTCAGTTTGTTGTTGTATTTTTCTTTTCAATTTATTCAGTTTTTCATGTACGCACAATAATACTAAATAGCCATCTGAAACCAAGTAACCACGTATCCAAATAAACAAACAAACAAACCAAAAAAACAGATATGAAAATATCCATTTCCAATGTGAAAATTATTTGGATATTGGCTTATTCAAATTTATGACTAACATCCACAAATATACACTGCTTGGTGTATTTATTTGTGATTGTCTATTTATTTGTGATTGTTAAATAGTACAAGAAAGTGGTCTAACTAGGTTTGATAGGGCCTTGGGACAAGTCAGTGTGATGTAATGGATAAGGTGTTGCACTTGGACCTGGAAGTTCAGGGTTCAATACTCACCCTAACTAATGACCTCACTGTAGGTATTTTCCAATGTGACACCACCACGGATGGTTATGCTTCAATCTGCAGAACCACCAGCGGTGCCAACACATTGGATCCCACCCACCAAATGGTACCACAGGTGGGATCAGGACTGTCCTTGGATCATGGCAGGATTTAGACCATGTTGTGACTTGGGCTCCCTGCCAAATCACAGCACGAGCCAAGGAAAGCTATCCCTAGAGTGGACCATAACTCCTACTCTGCTGTCCCTCCCCCTGCAGGCAACCATCTTTAACAAAGGGGAGCTGCCCCTGATGGCGTGCAAGGCCTGGGAAGGAGGCCGGGGTGCTGGCTCCCTGGTTCTGAGGCCCTGGGAATCATCCCCACCTGTATCCACTCTTCACTATCACTCTGCTGTCCCTCCCCCTGCAGGTAACCATCCTTTACAAAGGGGACCTGCCCCTGAGGGCGGGCCCTCTGGGTGGTGGCCAAAGGGTGAAGTGCCGTCAGCGGGCAGAGGCGGCGGCGGTGGCTACCAGGGACATTATACCTGTTCTGCAGAGCACCCCTGAATGCGTGGTGACAGAGGCTGGGACATTTCCTCGCCCCCCCTCCCCCTACATGGATGGGAGTGGGGTGTGTGAAGATACTGACAGACAGAGGAGTGGGGTGGGGTCCTGTGTTTATTGTGTGGGGAATCTTGATATTGGAGGGGTGGAAATTTGGGGGTTGGGGTGTGGTGTGGGGGTTGTTGACCTCCCTCTGGTGGCAGGAGAGGGAGGCTGGGGAGTGATGTGGAGGGGAACCCCTGGTGTGAGCAGGGGCAACCCTCGGGGGGGAGGGTTGCCCACCGGAAGCAGAGGCGGGTAGGGGTGTTCAGGGGTGGGGTGGGGTCCCTCTCTCCGGCCTGTTGGGGCAGTCTATGGAGGGTGGATGTCTAATGGGGTTCTCTGAGGAGGGGAGGGGTTCCACAGCTATCGGGGTTGTTACAGGTTGGGGGAGATATGGTCCAATGGGGAGGTGTATTCCATCAGTGAGGAGGGAGTGGTGCCTTTTGCTCTTGACCCCCCCCCCACGCAGGTAGGTTGTGGGTCGAGGCTCAGGAGACCCAGACCTTGGTCTGGTGCTGCTGAACGTGAGGTCAGTTGTCAATAAATCATCTATCATCTGGGAGTCAATCCTGGAGTGGGACGCTGACCTCATGTGTATTACAGAGACCTGGCTGGACAATGAATCGGGTCCTATTCTGGCCAATCTTGTTCCGGCTGGGTTCTCTGTGCAGCATCAGCCTCGGCTGGAGGGACCGGGGGTGTGGGGTGGGTGTAGCCATTGCTATCAAGGATGCATTGTCTTTTAGGAGATATCTGGTGCAGGCTCCACCAGGTGTTGAGTGCTTCCATCTTTTGTTGGATTTGGCCCGGGACAGATTAGGGGTGTTGCTGGTGTACCATGCACCCAACTGCCCAGCTGCATCCCTACATGCGCTTGCTGATCTGGTGTCAGATGTGATCCTCTGGACCCCTAGATTAGTGGTCCTGGGGGACTTTAATATCCACACTGACATGGATCTTGGAGGAGCTAGGCATGAGTTCATGGCCTCCATGACATCCATGGGCCTGTCCCAAATCATCTGTGGCCCCACACATGAGGTGGGACATACACTGGATTTGGTTTTCTGCACCGGCCTTGAGGCGGGGGGTCAGTTAGTAGGAGTTAAGGGGGTAGAGCCTTTGTAATGGTCTGACCATTACCTTCTTAAGGCGTGCATCCTGGCACATGTTAACCCCCAACAGGGTGCAGGACCTATTAGATCGGTCTGCCCCCAGAGACATATGGAACCGGATCAGTTCTGGAATGCTCTGGGGAAGTTTCCCCTGGACCTTGACACCCGCTTTGTTGATGATCTCGTAGCCTTCTGGAACACCTTGTTGGCAGAGACCATTGACAGAGTGGCTCCCAGGTGTCTGCTGCCCTCCCGAGTCTCCCACGGGTCTCCTTGGTTTACTGAGGGCCTGCGGTGTTGAAGCGAGAGAGCAGGAGGTTAGAGTGACAGTGGCATGGGACTCGTGACCAGTATGATGATCGAGCATAAGAGCAGTTAAAAGGCATATTCTGCCCTTATTGCATCTGCAAAGTCATGTCCAGCGGAGCTTTTCCAGGTGGTGAAAGGCTTGGTCAGTCCTGCCTGCCTCCACCTGGACCTTGAGCAATCCAGTGACCACTGTGACTGGTTTATCAAGTACTTTTTAGATAAGATCGCTCGCATCCGCCACGATTTCGGTACCACAGTTATTGCAGAGGATCATCTTGGGGCTATGGCTGCCCCGTCCTGTCCTGTTTTGTGGGATCAGTTTCAGATGTTGGCACCTTCCAATGTGGAGTCCTTGTTGGGATCCGTTCATGCCACTACTTGTGAGCAAGATCCATGCCCGTACTGGCTGGTGAAAGCTAGCCAGGAGATGTTACGGTCGTTGCTGGCTGGGGTGGTTAGTGCCTCCCTTTGGGAGGGCAGGGTGCCTGACTGCCTAAAGGNTTATTGAATGGACTGTGGCATGGTAGCTCCAGGAACACCTGGACTGCACCAGTTTACATGATCCCTCCCAGTCTGGGTTTCAGCCTGGGTACGGTACAGAGATGGCATTGGTGGCCTTGGTTGACGATCTCTGTCTGGCATTGGACCAGGGTTGTCAGACCTTACTGGTCCTGCTAGAACTTTCGGCTGCATTTGACACAGTCGATCATGAGGTGTTGGTGACTTACCTGCGGGACCATGCTGGAATTGGTGGAACGGTCTTGGACTGGTTTCGTTCATTCCTGGCTGGAAGAACTCTGGGTGGTCTTGGGGGAGTGTACGTCTTCCCCCCGGGACTTCACGTGTGGAGCCCCGCAGGGTACCATTCTTTCCCCCCTCTTGTTTAACATCTATATGCAGCTGTTAGGGGAGATCGCAGCTGTCAGTATGTTGAGGACACTCAGCTCTACCTCTCCTTTTCCATCGACCCAGGCCATGCAGTCTCCTTATTTTCCCAGTGCCTGTCAGCTGTGGGGACTTGGATGAGGTCGAGTCATCTGCAATTGAATCCTGACAAGATGGCGGTGATGTTGGTGGGCGAGGGTTTGGGGCATCTGGGGGTTGAATCTCCTCTTCTTGGGGTGGTTCACCCTCCTATGATCTCTCAAGTGCGGAGCCTGGGTTTGCTCCTTGATTCGCGACTCAGCCTGGAATCTCAGGTTGTGGTTGTGGTGGGTAGTGCATTTCAGCAGTTACATCTTGTCCGGCGGCTTCGGCTGTATCTCTCAGACTCTGACCTCGCCACTGTCATCCATGCCTTCATCACCTCGAGGCTGGCTTACTGCAACACACTCTACATGGGGCTGCCCGAGAGACTGGTCCAGAGGCTGCAGCTGCTTCAGAATGCTGCGGCCCATCTCCTTATGGGGGCGAGTCGCAGGGAGCACATGACATCAATGCCCCTGGCTCTGCACTGGCTGCCTATAAAGCACCGGGCCAGGTTCAAGGTGCTGGTTTTAACCTTTAAAGCCCTTCACAGCCTGGGCCCTGCTTATCTGCAGGACCGCCTCACTCCCCATGTGCCCGTGTGACCCTTGAGATCGTCCGTGGGAGCCTTTTTGGAGGTTCCCTGGGTGAGGCAGGTGGCCACCAATGTTAGAACTTTTTCAGTGACTGCCCCTTTGCTGTAGAATTTGCTCTCGGAGGAGGCTCGGTTGGCTCCCACTGTCCTGCTGTTTTGGCGTGTATGTAAGACCTGGCTGTTCCATCAGGCTTTTGTCGAGGGGTAGAGGTGGGGTGGGGTGTGGGGGTTTCCCCATATAATGTATTTTTACATTGTTTTAAAATGTTTATATTGTTTTACTGAGTGTTGTTCGCCGCCCTGGGCTGCCCTGTGGGTAGGAGGGGTGGGATACAAATTTTAAATAAATACATAAATAAATAAATAAAACGTGTGATGGCTCATCCAGTTTTGGGCTGGTGCCTTTTCTGGTGGGCATGGCGGCCTCATAGGCTGTCATATGTGCCTATCAGGGAGGAAGGTAGGGCTGTGCTCAGCAGTGCAGGGGGCAGGGCCATATGGACCATGTCCACATGTTGCCCCATCCCCTTCCAGGTCCCTCCTCAGCGTGGGCTGCCAGCATGTCTGTTTGTTGGATGGTCTGGATCCTGCCCAGGGTGATGGCCCTCATCCTGGGCAGGATCAAAGAGTAGTGGTGCATGATGCTGTTATGTATGAAAACACCCTGTGTGGCCTTGGGCAAGTCGCAATCTCTTAGCCTCCGTTCCCCATCCGTAAAATTGGAATGTGTGTGTATGTTTGTTTTTTCCTGTGTGTTCCCCTCATCCTTGTCCATCTTAGATTATTAAGCCCATTGGGCAGGGATCCGTCTCTGAAATTCTGAGACAAGTAATAATATATACCAGGGAGGTGACTCCAGAAGCAGGGAAGTGAGAGAGAGATCTATATGTTAAAACTGCATTGTTTGGTTTAAATTTGTGTATGGTGCAGCAGGTAAGTGACTGGAAATAAAACAGGCTTTACCTGAAAATCTCAGGTTGCATTGGATTGCATTGACATGGGTGGGGATGCAGGAGGACTTATCACAAACTGGGTTAGAACACAGCTGTTCATGGACAAGTACATTGTGGCACTATAAATAAATATTATTATTTTTTTTAATTGCCTTTCAATCTTTAATAGAAGGGCTCTCCATTGGGTAAATATATTCATTTATCATGTCCACCATTTCCCACCTAGCCAATTAAAACACTTTTGATTCGTTTATTTGATACATTTTTTTTAGTTTTAAAACTAGGGATGGGCACACAGAACACCGTTTGGATGTTCGGACATTCAGTCCGAAACCCAAATTCGGGTTCGGCTGTTCGGTTTGGCAGTGTTCGGTTCAGCTGAACTCGGCTGAACATTCAAGAAAGTGCTATCGGTACCAAAACCGAAATTCTTTCGGTATTGGGATTATTTGGCCCTGAAACCACCCCTAGTCTCCACCCCTGGTGCCAGGAAGTCTGCTCCTCAGCTGCCTCCCCCTTCTGGTCACGTTTTCCCCACCCAAAGTCACGTTTTTCCCGCCCCCGAACTCATCCGAACTGTTTGGAAGTTTGAAAGTTCAGTTTGGAAGTTTGGATCAGTCATCTGAACAGGCTGAATTCGGGCCAAACTCTGAACTTCCGAACCACGTTCGCACATCCCTATTAAAAACAAAAACAAATTACAGGCAAAAATCTGACATTGAAAAAAAAATAAAGAGATGTTGCTTGCTAGTCAGAGAAAGAAAACCCACAGGACTTTGAAAGCTGAGGCAGATACCCCATCCTTGAAAGGTACCATTATTCCTATTCTGGCCATTCCCAGCCCCCCCTCCCCCCCCAAGTAGTCATAACTTTAAATTTCCTCATGGTCACCATTTAAAACATTTTTAACATTATTTAAACATGAAAGAGTTTGGGCAGAAGGGGGAATTAGCTCCAGAGAACTGCAGCCACCAGACACCACCTTTCCATTCTAAAAATTGAAGCCATTCCTTCAATGAGTTTGAAATTTGAGACAAGCTGAAATATCTGATATATTTGTAACAGAGGGGAAGAAATTTACTGAAAAGGAACTGAGCTGAAAGTAAGAGAAGATGCTCTGAGTTCTTTTAACGGGAGCACAGTTTGCACTCCTATTCATCCTCATTGTCTGTCATTGTTGTACCAGACACACTCCATTCATGACTGTTCTTTTTCCCCTTTTCAAAATGTGCTCAGTGGTCTTGCTCTGCTTGTTGTCAAGAATGAGCTGCCTTGAGGAGGAATGTTTCCCAGACGGGAGGTCAAGAGGTCAGTCTGGACCTCTGGACATTTGCCGCGCTAACTCGCAGACATGTCACGTGAAAGCATTGTGATCCCTTTGAGCATTTGACGGTGGCTTGTTTGTGTGTCCTCCGCAAAGCACAATTCAGATCATGAGATTAGCTGTCAGGTCATCCGTTGTGAAATCCATTATGAAAAACATTCGGAAGCTGATGCTTACTTGAAATCTCTAGTTTGCTAAATTGCAGAAATTATATTTGGAAGGTTTCCCCCACCCCCTTTCTCCTTAGTTTTATATTATCTAATCTATGTTGCTCTAATTTCTCCCCCACACCCATACCGCCCCGAAAATAATGTTTACAGTAATGCCTTGTGCAAAGTGCTAGTTGAATAAATCTGTCATTGAAACTTCAATTCCAGATTACAGAAGTCCGAGATCTGCTATTATAAATGGGGGAAAAAAAACATCTTTAGAAAGTTCATAACAGTCTAGAGTAGATGAGCTATTGAAAGGCTATAAAGAATCTCCCCTTTACAGATTAGCATGGTGATTGTGGTCTAATATGTAAACACTGCCTAACTGTATTGTCAGGGTAAACGGTTCACAATTTGCCACTGTGAAAATAGGATAGCATTTCCAAAGACTATGAATAATGACATAAATTATCTTTTAAAAAATAAAATAAAAAAATCTTTAGCTGGTAAGCATGGTCAAGTAATTCAAAATCAGTTCATTACCAAGCTACTATGCATCTTGAGTATGTTTTTTAAAAAAAAATTTAAAAATCTATAGGAGCATCAGGATAAATATTTGTCAGAAAATGCAGCTAAGTAGTTTTTAAAGTGTCTCTAAAAGTACCTTTCTGTTTGTTGTTTTATCACTAGACGCCCTAACAAGTGGCATTGTTAGCATTGAACTAATAAGTTCACACAGAAGTCAACTGGTTTCCTTTTTTCTGTGGCTGGTTTTCAAGATCTTTTTATTTTGCCTTGTAGTTATCTCTTCCCATGGTTGTTGTGGTTTTTTTTTCCCCCAGACTGCCCCGCTAGTTTCTATGCCTCATGTATTTATACAGTAATAGCTGTGTTTACCTTTGCTGTCATTTGAATACGACAGCAAATCACCAACTCCTTCCACACAAAAATGAAAGGAGAATGAACAACCCTTGGAAACACATACATGCAACCTTGTGCTTAGACAGAGCAGTTCCTATTCTGTTAGCAAAATATTTGCCGCTTCCCCCCCTACACCTCTTCTTCAAAAAGCTCAGGGTATTTCAATGGAGGAGAAGGATTGAAATATATGAATAAAGACATGAGACAGAGGGAGGTGGCAGCTAGATACAGTTTGCATAATCTTGACTAACCAGATCGAAATCAGCCTTGCAAAATGGTCTTGAAAACTTATCAGCCCAGACACACAAAAAAATCTATTCACCCCCCTTTACTAACATGATGCCCATAATTGTGTGTGTGTATGTGTAAATTAATTATTCTTCTTACTAGGACTAAAAGAATTTTGCAGGGCTGCCTTAAATTTGTTTTATAATGTCAGGTGCAAACCAATATATAAATAAATAAAGATGGGTTTGATCTCACACTTGTTCTATAGTCTATTGCAATAAATATAGATCCACCCCCCTCCCAAAAGTATAATATTGACATTGGAAACAGGACCACCAGAAATGGACCAAATCTGTTTTCCTCCAAAATGTAGTCCTCTTAACACAGAAACAAACATCTACACAGGGTCCACGATTACAAATTCTCTGCATATAACCCAACGCGGCTCAATCAGATTGCAAGGGTAGTGGATGAACATGTCACCATTGTACTTTTTTATTTGCATAAAACAATTACCCCATGGACAGTGGCTTCAGAGTTGTCTAGACAACATGCTTTAGATGGTATCACTGACCTCAGACACACTAGGCTAGCTCTAAATTAGCAATGAGCAAGGCTGGAGGGATGTATTATGGTAGTTATAAACCATAAGAAAGTATTTAAATAGATAGATAAGACACATGCAAATCTTTTCATTGCCATGACAACCATCTTGATATAGGTTTTCCATATGTAGCAAGAAGGGCAGAGCAAAAGGCACTGGAAAAAAATAGCAAGAACCTGTAATGATAATGAACCCTGACAGTGTATTAGTCTAGATTGTGGTCACTTATTAACTCTTAATAGAATACAAACTTCTATAGTAATACACTGTTCATTGGGTCAGAGAGCAATTACTTCTAAACCTTTGCTATAAGAAGCGTGGCTATATAGGTGCATCTAATGCACCAATTCTTTGCAAATTGATCCGACTGATTAAAAAACACTTTGCTATTAGATGTAAATTGCTTAGCTGCTCCAAAGTGCTTTGCAGAGAAGCTTGACAATATGTTATTTTCAGACATGCCTATATTTCCTCCAGGTCTTATTGGACCGGGCAGCAAAATCTCGGTTTCATTTGAATTCCCAATGATAATCCCATTGTTGTGGCACGGGGTAGCCAATTTCAAAAGGAGACAATGGTTAGGCCTTTATGCCCATGCAGAGAGAGAGATCACATGTGTACACAGAGTACACAGCCAGAGCATGTAGATGCACACACACATGCTGAAACACATCTGTGCGCTACACACGTAGCAAACATCTACGGGCATGCAGTCACAGCACATGTGTGCCCACCCACAAAAGACACAGGCCTACGCACATAAAGGCAGCACATATGCATGCGGAGACACACAGAGCATGTGTACACACACATGCAGGCATACATAAACACAGCCTACTCCCACGTACAGCCCATGGGTGCATGCATACACATTTACACATGTGTTTATACAGCGCACACGCACACCCACAGAGAGGCACAGAGCACAGGCGTACATGCCTCACTTATATACCCACCCACTCACACACAGGTACTGCCAAACAAAATAACCAGACTGTATCACAATAATGAATAACGGTAATACTGCATGGCTGCTACCAGTCAGCACACGGTATTAGCGAGTAACTGCATAACTAAATGTTATTGTTACTAGTCTGACACCAGGGCTGGAGGGTTGAGCAAATGATGGGCAAACGGTGAATAGCAATAAAGTAAACAGCGCACTGTGGTATTACGTGGTAACACGGTAAATCAATCAAATGGCTGATTGGATAAGCCACCTGTAGCTGGGGACAGCCTCGCCATGGTAGAGAGAGTGTTGTCAGGATTAGTACCCTGATCATGCAGTCACTCAGGGGATTAGCTATATTCATTTTATTTACAGTTCTCTGCCTTAATTCCTTGTCTCTACACAAGTCTTTATACAATGAGCCCAAGCCTGGCCCCAGGCAGTGGCCCTCTGGCAGGCTACTCACATTCAGCACACATCCAGGAGTCAGGCTGGCTCCTCAGATCAGCTCCAAGATCTCCTTCCACTCAGGAGCAGCAATGTGTCTCCCTTAGCATCTAGGTTGCTTCTGTTTCTTCCGCCAGTTCTTTTTTCCTCTTTATATGCAGTCAGGAGTGGGTGTGGCTTCCACCCACTCTGAAACTCTTAAAGGGCCCAGACCCCTATTGTGTCTCAGCTCTGCCACGCCGCCGAACACTAAACAGATACCATTGCCGGCGCATCCCCCCAATGAGACACAGAGACAGTATTGGATTTCAAAATGGCCGCACTCTTTATTTCAATCCTCCTCAAGGCCGGTGGGTATTGCTCAGGCAATCTGGGTCCAGTATGCTAGCTACTTTAACTTCTTAACACCGCTACTGACAGGGATGTGCACTCCCTTGTCAGTACCAACAACATAACTCCCCTTTCGACAGCACCCTGGCTCTGGCCGAAAGGGGACCAACCCCAACTGGGGTTTTGAGTAAGGAGGTAAGAACCCGCAAAGCCAGCAGACCGTGCATGTACTTGCTGACCCGTCTGGGCCCTCCTCCCAGGGTGTTAACCCCAGTGCCCGCTGCTCCCATCATGGCACTGGGTGTTCTCTCCCCATCTCTTAAGGAGATGACTCATCTTAACCTACTCTTACCTATTTATCCTACTATAGCATACTGAACCCCCGCCACTAAAAAGGGGAACCCATTGCGGTATCCCCTTTGCCCCCACCGCCTATATCTCAAACAATTCCTTAATATGACAGGCCAAATTCCTGAGGTATAACTCATTTCCTGCTTTCGACAAATGTACGCCATCGTCCCTGAACAAATCTGTTCTACCATATTTGATGTCTACATGCCAAAGGATCGATCCTCCTGTTCTCTCAATCCACTTGGCCATTTCACGATTAATATTTCTGCGAGCTTTATCAACCCTCGCAGGCTTGCTGGCCCTGCCCCATTTAAGGCGAGGGACTAAACCGGTCCAAACTATGTGAACTTTCTCAAACCAACTCTGGACTATCAACATGTCCTGTTTCATTCTTATCACTAAATTAACTCTTTTTGTAACAACAAGGTCATTTTCCCCCAGGTGTATCACAATAACGTGCGGGGTGTCTCCCCCCTTTAATGCTCTTAATTTTGGGAGTAACTGATGCCACTTCATTCCTCCCTGTCCATGCCATGCAATATTTGCTCGGTCCTCTAACCCCAGATGGACCCCCTGTGCCGTCATTCGAGCAGCGTTGCTGGCCCATCGCACCAGACTGTGTCCAGCGGGGGGACTCTCCCTGGGTTTCTCCTGTCTCTCTTGTTGAAGACCGAGACATGGGACGGGATTCTTTTGTTGCTTGTGCAAATCCTTTGCCCTCTGTTTCCTTAATTTCAACTTCACAGACTCCACTTGATTCCTTGCTGTCGTGTGTGGCGGCCTTTAAGAAGCAAGGTGAAAGGTGGTCTGTGTTGGCTGCCAAGTCTCGGTGGACACCCCAGTTATTCACTGGTTCACAGGTACCCCTTATGGGAGAGGAAACTTGTGCTCCCCAGACTTGCATTACAGAAATTGAGTCTCAACCTTTAGATACTCGAGCTGTGGAAGGGGCTAAATCTTCACCTAATTCCCTGACTGGTAGGAATGGGGTGTTGGAGCTGACTGCTCCCCCCATCGGGTCACTGTTCCCTCCTCGAGGACAGGGTAGTGTGGTCCCGGGGGTGCTGGAGTCCCCCTCTAGGGCAAGTAAAGTAAGGAGGGGGCCTTTTACTACTTCTTCAGACCCCCCTACTAATTTACAATTAATTGCTCCTGAACCCCAAGAGATACAGGTCACACAGTATTCCCAACAGGTAGATGACTTTTTTCCATTAGTTATGGCACAAATTGGGGACTTGGACACCAAATTGCAGTCTATTGTCTAGGTTGTGGGAGTGGGCAAATGAACTTGGAGAGGGTAGGTTGGGGTGGGGCTCCTCGAGATTGGATCAAGCGTCACAAACATCTACTTCACATGGTCCTGTCTATTCTGACCCCTCAGCTCCCAAGGCTGCTAAGGATCAGAAGCTAAATTCCATAACTGATGCCTTGGTCCTTACAGTCTACCCTCTGCCCTCTGGACAACTCCCTCCTTGGGACTCCAAATTTTGGATCGCCCGTCATATTACGGTTATTTTGGGTTACACCTTTTTGCCCTCTTATATCAGTCATTTTTTACATCTTCCATCTAGGGGTAGAGTGTTATGTATTGTCATGTATTTCCACACATCAGTTATAGCTGATGGGCTTCTGTCCCATGCTTGCTCCTTTTCCTTATGGGGTGTGTTTATGGCTAATCTTTATTCCAAATCTGGAATTTTTCCATTGCTGCCACAAGCCTCCCAGGACATTATGGCTTCTTCAAAGGAAGATCCCAACTTGGTCTGGGCACCCAAGAGGAACCCATTGGATGTTTCGGTCGCTGGTGGCCCTAAGGACTTGGCTTAGGTTGAGGTTCTTCCTGCTGCCCCACCTGATCTTGTTCTGCTCAATGGGTCTACTACTACTGATGTTTTGCCGTCTCCCAAGTTGACTCACCTCTCTTCTGGGATTTCTCCCCCCATTAAACTAGGTATCCCCCCTCCCTTGGAGATGGCTCCTTGGGATCCTGTAGTGAAGCAAACTTGTTCAACAGAAGCTACAGCGGCCATTGGCCAGACTGTCAGGTCCTTGTTTGAGTCCCAGACGTACCAGCCCCAATGTCCTATTGTGTCAAGCCCTTGTCTGATTAATTATGCCTCTGTCAAAGAGTGGGGATTTTCTCTCAGAGGGGCCTCGATTTTTGAGGAGTTCATGGCAGTCGATGCCTTGTGCAGGACAACTGTTCTGGGCCCCTCGGGATGACAATTATAGGGTTGTCTCCTCCCTTGGAAGAAGTTACTGCACCATGCCCAAAAGTCACTGGTTTTGGAACTTATTAGGCAATTAGATTTTTAGGTTGCTCCTTTTTCTTCCTTTTGGGTACTTTGACCAGTGGGATTTTAACTATTAGATATATCTTATCAACTAGGACGTTAGGTTTTATTGGTTACGCTCCAGCATGGTATCTGGTCTTGTGGTTTTATTTTCCTTCTTGTCCTTGTATGAGCATTTATGATTGATCGTTCTGTGTATT
Organism: Sphenodon punctatus; assembly: GCA_003113815.1. Lineage (NCBI taxonomy): Eukaryota > Metazoa > Chordata > Lepidosauria > Sphenodontia > Sphenodontidae > Sphenodon > Sphenodon punctatus. Next base: position 540,429 of record QEPC01013355.1, on the reverse strand, counting down.
TATGTATGTTTGTTAAAAGCAATGGCCTATGGCCACGCTAGAATAATCTATCTATCTATCTATCTATCTATCTATCTATCTATCTATCTATCTATCTAAAGGAAACATAAACTCCTGAACAAAAATAAATACCCCACCCTTAGAATAAAAACCCACCCTTGCCCATCTCCCTCGCCAACGGCTGGCGGAACAGCCAGGTCTTGCATTGGCATTGAAAAGAGAAGAGAGGTCTCCCCACCCCCTAATTTTCCCCCGCTTGTAGCTCTTCATCTCAGTGTTGACACAGTAGCCTCAAGAGCAGGTTTAGGCACTAATGGCCCCTCCTGTGGATGCTAAGGGTTCGCCTTCGGTAAAGTATTTCTCAGATAGATGTGCCGACTGAATTGAGATACTGGGGCAAGGATCCGCAGGCATCGTGCCCAGTCTGTTGGGACCTTCCCTGGGCTTGTCTTTGGTTCAGACTGCAAAAGGCTCAAGTGGGTGTGAGAGAAATGAGGAGTAGAAAGGTGTGCTATGACCCCCTCACCACCACATTTCCCTCCACTGAGCAGATGCATCAACTTTTTAAACAATAGCTTTAAAAATGAATTGTGACTAAGTGTAGCTTTTCCCCCCACACCCCCCAGTTTCTGTTGAGGAATGTTATCTAGGGAAGTTCTGAAACATCAACAGCAAACTCATTCTCCATTACATAATGTTGGAATAGGCAGGTAATACCAGGGCAGACAGAAATCTGCTGTTGCAGATTTGCTTCCTGATTTAGGGTATTCGTTCCCCAAAATAAATAACTGAATCTTAAGCGCATCTCTTCTCTACGTGATATTTGTGGCTTTATCTTTTTGGTACTCGAGCCTTTTGGGGACGTGTCAATTTTGGTAGGTTGTTCCCTTCATTGTTTTGGTTTCTTTGGGCCAATCAGCACAGACAGGGATGGAGGTTGGTTGGAAGTTGTAACAGACTCTGGTGTAGACATGCAATGGGGTCACCCCCAACTCCTTCTGCCAGTGGCACACAATGCAGGTTCACCAGGGGTTAGCCCCTCCCCATGATCATTGGCTACAGTGAGGCTATACTGCCTGTTCCTAGTATACCTATGTCATTGAGCACTGCCCGTGCTGAACTCCTTGTAACTAAGTTAAAGATGTGCACCTATGATTTCTCAGCTTTGTGAATATATCCCTGTGTTCTTCTCACATGTCCATCCTGGATTGTAAGCCTTTGGGGCAGGGATCTGTCGCGAATCATGAGTGCTCAGCACAAGGAATATTTCAGGTAGAAAGAAAGAAAGAAAGAAAGAAAGAACACAATAATAATATCCTAATTAGCAGGAAAAAAACACTGCCTCATAAATAACCATAGAATAAACAAATAGCAAAAATGTCAAAATATCAAAATGAAGAAAAGGCATAATTGTAAAATGGAGACATGGCAAAAGACCAAACAAATGAAGTGAATCAGCTGAATGCGAGGATTTACACATCACACGTGAATGAAACTCTTATCAAATACCAACTCAAAATTATGTTTGTCCGAATAAATGTGCATAGACCAAAGTCGTTGAATTCATTAATCACTAGGGCTGAAAGGCGGTCGTTGGTTTCTTGTGTTTCTTGACTAGAATCACAATTCTCGTTTCATTCTTGCAAACAAGAAAGAGCTGAGAATCAGCTGGATTCTCATGAAGGAACATGAGAAATGTTGAGAGACAAACTACCCAGTGCTGATGGGGGGAGGAAAAGAGGGAGGGAGGAAGTGACACAGTTTCCTGCCCAGGTTTCTTACCTTGTCTGGGGCTGGCAGCTGTCTTGGTGGGGAAAGCTTTCTGATTGCAAAATTTCATGAATGGGAGTGGCGAGAGGAGGAGGGAGGGGACAGACTCAGCTGATATACACTCAACTGGCTGCATATAGTCTTCCGGGCCTGATTCAAGGTGCTGGTTCTTACCTATAAAGCCCTATATGGCTTGGGCCCCATATATCTGCGGGATTGCCTCTCTCCCTGTGCTATGGTCGACCGGGAGTGCCCTCCTCAAAGTCCCCTGCGTATTCCAGGTGGCGACTATGGAGAAGGCACTCTTGGTGGCCATGCCAAGGCTGTGGAACTCCCTCCTAGTAGAGGCCCGGACCTCTCCTCTTTTCAATGTCAATGCAAGACCTGGCTGTTAGGAGATGGGTGAGGGTGGGGTTTTATTTCTATGAGAGGTGGTAAGCATGGGGTATTTTTTCCTCCCTCCTCCTTTGGGGGGGGGATAGATGTTTCCCCTCTTTTTTCTTCCCCCTTTTTAGATATTTGGTGTTTGTGTATTTTTATATATGTATTTTTATATTTTTATATAATGAAAGCCACCCCGAGCTGCCTTTGGCAGGAGGGGCGGAATATCAAATGTTTAATTAATTAATTAATTAAATAAATAAATAAATATCTTAGCATTCTATTGGCTAGGAGAAGTCAGAAGCCAATAGAATGCTGAAAAGCTGGGCTGAACACACCTGTTTCTTTCAGCTTTCTCCCCCTCCCATCTGGAAGTACTTTCCAGAAAGGATGGGGGAGAGCAAGATGTAGGGGCAGATCATCAGCATTCATTCTATTGGCTAGCAGACGTCTGAGCACCCAATAGAATACTGAAAAGCTGTACTGAGCCTGCCTCTTCCCTTCAGCTCCCCCCTCCTATCTTGAAAGCTAAAGGGAAGAGGTGAGCTCATCACACCGTTTCAGCACCAACAACATTCACTTCCAACATAGATCCAAAGTGCTACAGTGCGTGTCTTCAGGCAACCCAGGACTGGCCACTAGGGATGGGTGAACGCGGTTTGGAAGTTCGGAGTTCGGCCCGAACTTGGCCTGTTCAGACGACAGAACCCGAACCCGAATCCAAACATGAACTGACTGAACTGAATTCAATTCCGAACGTCGAAATGACCGAACAGTTCGGTCAGTTCGGATCGTGTTCGGTGAGTTTGGGTGGCAAAAATGTGTCACTGGAAGGCAAAACATGACAGGAAGGGGGAGTCAGCTGAGGAGCAGACTTCCAGGTACCAGAGGTGGAGAGGCTTGGAGTAGCAGCCAGCCTGCCCAATCATCATCCCTTTTCATCTCAGACCACTGGCTTCGCAGTCTGCGATTGGCCACGGGCTAGGATGCACGGAGCCAATGGGGCTTGAGGTGAGGCAGGCACAGCAAGAAACAAAACTGATTGCATCCCCCCCATCCCAACATCTTTTGAGCTAGTCACTGTTCCTGAACAGCCAGCGTTTCAGAATCCCTCTCTCCCAGCAGTTTTGGTTCCTTCCTATTCCTAATCCATTGCCATCCTCCTCCTATTTCACCCATNTTCCCTGTGTTCAATCTTCCTTCCTCCCTCCCCCCTCCATTGAATCCTTTCCCTCTCCCTCTTATTCCATCCCTGATTCCCTTCCCCTGTTTTAAGTTTTGGATTTATTTAGAGTAGGAATATTATTAGATTGATTTTCATTTCAATTTTGTACCCCTCCCTGTATTCTTTGAGTTTCCCCCTGTGTAATATTGTAGATGATAGATAGATAGATAGATAGATAGATAGATAGATAGATAGATAGATAGAGTAGTTATAGCTTAGTTATGGAGATAGATAGAGATACAGTGTGTTTGAAGGACAAGGCCTTTGTAGTTAATTATTAGGATATTCCATTTAGTTCAATAGGTTTTAGAATAGTTAATAGCAGTTAGATTTAGTGCATATATATATAAAGAAACAGCCACTCCAGCCCCAGAACCCACCATCAGGGTTCTGGGGCCTACATTACTGGCAGGGAGGACTGTGGCCAATATCTGGAAGCTGCTTGCCCCTTTAGCCCAAGGCCAGGACCCACCCACCCTCAGGGTTTTTGTGTCCTGTTATTCCACTCATGGGGCGCTGTCATTCCACCTTTTCTTTATGAGTTAGCAACCTGCAGTTCATGGCGAAAGTGAGATAGAGAGAGATAAATAAGAGACAGAGAGAAAGTCTCCCCAGTGCTAGAAGGATAAAAAGACATGACCTCAACCATGCTGTGTCACCTGCAATATATGTCCAGAGAGAGAGAGAGGTTCCCCACTAGAAAGATGGAAAGATGGGGGTGGAGGGGGAGAGTTGTATCCAGCTCAAGCTGCCTGCCTGTGACTGCTGCAAAGGAGCCTGTCTCTCTTTCTCTCTGGCACACCCACACAGACACAAGTCCTGCCCCTCCTGGGGGGCTGTCTGCAAATTGAGAGGCCTTGTTGCTGCCTGGCACATCTTTGGGCTCCTTAACTATGCCACATGTGGTGCCAGCCAGGTGCTGCTGGTAGAGATCGACAACCTATATGAGATTCTGCCACCTGCCAGCCAGAACTTCAGCACAGAGGGATAAAAGATTGGCAGGGCAAACAAAGCTCGTAACAACAAGAAATATAACTTTAATAAAAGCATGGTGAAAAACAACAACAACAAACAGCTTTATAAAAGGAGAACAGAACATTTATATATATAAAAAACAAAGGAAACTTAACAAAGATCTATGTGGGCCTGTCCCCCGGAACATGGGGGAAAAGGCAGAACAAATTCATCGGCCGCAGGGTCGGCCACATTCTCTTGCGTTTTGTAGCCCCTTGCAGTGGCAAAATCTACGGCCCCTGCCACGGCCTCCTGCCACTTCACCACCAATTTGCGATGGCGCTCGGTACTGTCGATTTTTGTCTGGAGGTAATGGGAATACGCCTTTATCTGGCGTTCCCGTACCTCCAGCTGCTTGTATCGGAGGCCATCTGGCCCTCCATCACCTTTACAGTCTCCATAAAGACCCTGTTGGGCCTCTTAAATTGGGCCATAAAGGCCCTTAGTCCAGGGGACTCCTCCTCGGATTCCTCCACGGAGATGGAGGAGGGGGAAGGGGAAGGCCTTTGACAGCATCTCTTCTGGTGCCTCTGATGTTTCATGGGTGCCACGCCAGAGTCCTGCGGCCACCTCACTTTTATCCCATGTTTTTTTTCAACATGGAGGATGAGCCCTGATGTGGTCCCCTCTCTGGCCCTTGTAAATCTTTTGGAGCATGTCTAAAGAACATAAAAAGATAGGAACATAAGAAGTGCCATACTGTGTCAGACCAATGGTCTGTCAAGCCCTGCCTGCATTCTGTCTCCAGAAGTGGGTAGGTGGCCAATCTCTCTGCAGGAAACTTCCATTCCTAACAGGTCATAGGGCCATCCATCCCCTGTTGTTACAGCCCCCATGCCTTACCTTGCAGATGGTGTATTGCTGCCCCTCCTTCTCATAATAATGCCAGACATCAGACTGTGTACGCTGTCGCCTGCTGTCTGGGGGGTGGCACTGGCGACCTCCGCTTCTGTGTCCTGCACGTGATGGTGCTGGAACTGGCACCAGCAACCAAAGTGGAGTCCTCCAAGTCCTCACCCTCTCTGAAACAGGAACACATAAACAGCACATAAGTAATATCATGCATTTATGATGATGCCTCGCCCTCTAATCCTCCCCTGGGGTGCTAGGGATGGCAAAGGGAGGTGGTGACCCTGGCTTATTGGCACATGCAAATCCTGCCCTTCTGATGGATGCTCATGTCTAGGGAGGGCAAATAGAGGGAGGGAGACCCTTGCTAGGGATGGATGGCAGCCTGGCACATGTTTTGATGGGTGCTCGTGCCTGACTGCTGGAAGAGCCAAGCCCTACACACCCTCTCTCTCTCTCTGTGGCAGACATCCGCTGCCAATCACCCACTGATGCCCACTGTTTGTGCCTGAATGCCAGTGCCCACCACCACCCCACCCACCCATCTGCATGCCAGTGTGCTCACTCTAAAGGATAGTATTTTTCTTGTCCTCAAAGTTCTAGGAACAATAAACAAAAATAAACTTTACAAACCTGGGAGCAGTAGTGGCACCCTGCTCTGGCTCCTCTGGTGCTGAGGAGGCAACCTCCGCTACCTCCACCTCTGAACTTGCAGTGTCTTTCACCGCCGGCTCCAACCTCTGCCAACTTCTGTTCCTGGTCCGGGCAGAAGTGGCAGGGCCACCTTCATCAGCACCCTCTCTGAAATCAGAACACAAAACAATACCACATAATATCAGGCATTTATGATGATGCCTCTAGTTCTCCCTCCTTGGGGTCCCTGGCTGACATGTGCAAACCCTGCCCATGTAGGGGGCACTCATGGGTAGGGAGGGAGGCTGCTTGAGGGAGAGAGACCCCTGCTAGGAGGAGGGATGCTGGAACTGGCACTTGCAAATTCTCCCCTTTTTTGGACTAATAGTAGAGTCTGGCTGCTGGCACAGCACGTGCAAAGAAATGTTGCTCTTCCAGGGGACCCTCGGTAGGGATGTCTGGCAGACTGGCAGCCTGGCATGTGTTTGGGTGGGTGCTTCCTTTGGCTCATGCCTGACTGCTGGAAGAGCTCCCCCCCACACACATACCCTGTCTCTCTGTGTGGCAGACATCTGCTGCCAGCAGTCACCCGCTGATGCCCACTGTTTGTGCGTGACTGCCAGTGCCCACGACCACCCCACCCACCCGCATACCAGTGAGCTTGCTCTAAGGGATAGTATTTATAGAACAATATAGTTTCAGATCCTGAGAGTTGTTAATGTGCAGAGCCAGCTCGAGAAACCTTTTCTGCAAGGCTGCAACCTGTTATATTGTTGTATAGAACAATAAACAAATAAACTTTACAAACTTTGCAGCAGCAGCAGCAGCAGCAGCTGATGAGCCTGAACAGGTGACCTCCAGCACCACCCCTGATGGTCCAGCACCGGTGGTATGCTCTTCCTCCTCCACCACATTCTTTGGCCACCAGCCCCTTTTTTAAATAATCTCCCTCTCCATTTTTTTTCTTTAAAAAAACACACCCACCACACAGTCACAAGCAAGCACCCAACCAGCCAACCATCAAACACACACCAGCCAACCCAAACACACACCCGCCAGCCACACCTTCCTGTTTCCGGCTTTCGACCCGATCACGTGATCACGCAAACTCGCGGTTTTGGCCGAAACCGAATGGCTGAACAACAGCACATTATTATACCCCGCCCCTGACGCGGCAGCCAAACTGAACGACTGAACCCGAACGCGGTGATCGGCCCGAACGACCAAACCGAACTGGCAAACCGAACTGGACTGAACCAAACGGCCGAACCCGAACTGCGATGTGTTCACCCATCCCCACTGGCCACTCCTGGACCTATTCCAGAGTTCATCTGCCTCGTGCAGCCCTGCCTGAACTTGGTTTGCATGGACCTGACAGCTGCCCCAACCCACATTCCACCTATGCAGCATCTCCCACCCCCCACCTCATACACAGCAGGTGGATCCCCTGACACTCTAGTCTGTCGCCTGCAGCTCTATGGCATTGCCTGGGCAATCCCTGGTTGAGAGTGAAGCTGTAGCAGATGTATCACAGCGCTGCCTGTGACTGGTGCCCCATATTTTGGTGGCCCACTCTGTAGGCGGTGTTCCAGGATGTTCCGGAGCACCGTCAACAGTGCTGCCTCAGAGCACCACAGCCTGCTCTGCCTCTACTTGGCCTGAAATCTGACGGCCATATTTACACGAAAGAGCCACCTAGGGGTGTGGCAGAACAGAGGTGGGGCAGCTGTCCACGTGAAAACACCCAGTGAAGGCAAACTTTTACCCATCAAGAAAGCATTTGCTGTGGGTTAGAGCTGAAACATAGACCAGCAGAAATGGGTATATTTGTCAGAATTGCAGTACCCAATCAATCCAGTAATATGAGATACTAAGCCCAAGGACCAAGGGTCTTTGGTTTTTATGTCTTACCATTTGGGGTATTTTATTTATTTATTTATTACCGGGCGGGGGGGTTGTTCTTACCCTGCTCCTCCTGGGTAGGGGTTGGGGGTGGTGGTGAGGGGGGGGTGGTTGGTTTTTATTCTTTCTTTTTTATTGATGTTTTATTATGTTTTATGCTTTTGTGTATTTCTGATGTTATTAGCCGCCCCAGGTTGCCTGTGACAAGAGGGGCGGGGTATAATTTTTTTAAATAAATAAACAATTACGTGATTCCATTTCAGTCTTGCAGTGCTTAAACCACCTCTATCAGGCTTAACTTGCCTTTAGTTTTTAAGAGCATCTGAGCTCTATTAAAATTGAAGCCTAACTTCAGAACTGAAAATCATTGGCACTGCCGCTTCAGGGCATCCTGGGTATCGAAGTCTCAATTTCTTCTCAGGAATACGTGTGGCTTCTGACAAATTTTGGTGGGAGTGTTACTTTGCCTTCCAGATAGTCAGATGTTTTCTTTTGACATCTCGGGGATTTAATTATCAGCCTTTGCTTGAATCTAAAGTGAAGTAAACTTTGTTTGATGTACCCGATGCTGGTGAGAAGTCTTATTTATGGAATGTCAGCAACTGTCATGTTAATTTGGACATTTTTTAGATATATTATTTTTTATCCTAAAAGAACACATTACAAAGCGGATTTAGAGGAGTTAAAGGGAAACTGCAGGGTGACTTTAATCTTTATGTCTTTATATACTTGAGGGCATTTTACCGCACCTCTGCACTGTTTCCATCGCACAATCATTTCTTGCTTTAGAAATGTAGCCATTTGGATCAATAGTTACAGTACAATATATTGTCCATGTGACAGGAGCCTCACAGGACAGTTAAGGGGAGCTGTGGTAATTGTACAAAATGCTTGACTACCCTCCGAGTTCTCGTTTGAAATATAAAGTTAGCAAAAACATACACTGGGCAAAATTTACATGAGCGCTAATGAAATTTTACTTCCTCTGCTTCCTCGTATTAAAATTAAATTAGGAAAAATGGAGTGGAAAAGGCACACTTCCCCCAGGTTGAAACATGCAGGTTTTAATAGGAAACACGAGCATCAAGGACGGAAGTATCTTCCTGAGTTGGCCCAATTTGACGAAGTAGCAATTTTCAGTCACGAGAAAATTGGTCTTTTAGGATGGGGCTTTTGGGGGGGGTGGGGTAGGGAATGGGAAAGGTTTTTGGCTGACGTGATAACGGAGCACATGACAAGCTGGGGGAAAAAAAATGGGGCTGATTCTAAACCCTGTGCCCTGCGTGCATGACATGCGCACCTACGCACAACTCCTGTGGAACCCACATGCAAACCCAGTACTATGACATGCGTGCAAGCTGCATGCAAACCACATGTGACTTGTAGAGGTGTACATGGGTTGGGGATCAGCCCCAGCTTTATTAATGAGGGCTGTGAGCCACAAGTCATTTACTCTGGCTTAACCCCATTGCAGCACTTCATTGTGGCTCTTCATAGGGCTGGTTTTGACCTTTAAAGCCCTAAATGGTCTGGATCCCACTTATCTGAGAGACCGCTTGTCCTTCCATGCCCTACTGTGGCCCCTGTGATCAGCCAGGCGCAAGTCTCTGTGGGTACCGTCTGTTAGTCTTGTTCATATGGTGAGGGTCCGCAGGAAGATATTCTCGGTGACTGCCCTGATGCTATGGAACTCCCTTCCACTGGAGGTTTGTCTGAGCCTGAGCCTGGGCATTTCCGGAGACGGTGTAAGACCTTTCTATTCGTTAAAGCATTTGGCAGGCGGGGATAGAGGATTTGGGGTTTTTGGTGGGTGTTTGCAGTAGGGGTGTGAGGGGGTGTTTGGGGAGGGTTTTGGGGGGGTTGTGGTGGGGTTGGGGAGGGGAAAGTTTGGGAAGCTGGATTTTCCTGTTTTATATGCATCATTTTAATTTGTTTTTTCAGTCGCCTGAGCCTTCTGGGAAGGGCAGGGTAGAAATCCAAATGAATTAAAGAAAGAAAGAAATGAAATAAATATTTGGGAGTAAGCAGCTTGTGGGTCGCCGCCTAAAGAAATCCATTATGTCCAAAGATATTGGCAGAGCAGAGAGAGACAAAGAGAGAAACCTGAAATAAAACCTAAAAAAAGATATAATACATTGTCCCTTAAAGTGTTAACTGAAGTATCCCGCACTTTGAGAGTTTTACAGTAAAACTCTTTATCTATAAACAAACTGGGTTATCACAGCTGTTTATTGTACTGCTAGCCCTGTTCCTAACCTTTATGTCTTTATTGCTTACATACCATTCCCTTGTTTATAAGTCGGTACCAGTCTGTACCCTTGAACTTGGCCCCTCCGAGCCTCGACCCCTGTAGGCTCATTCACTCACTCAGGTCACGTCTGCAATCAGTAAATCTGAGACAGGGGCTGACTGTTAGCTGAGCTGCAGCAGGGCAATTAACACAGAATTGAAGTGTCCTTCATGGCATGGCTGGGAGAGTGGCAGACCACAGATGACAGTCCTCAGCTCCGAAGGTGTGACATCCAGGCCAGGCTGAGGATTATAGTGGCAGGAGGGTGGAGAGCAGAAAGGGAACACCAGAGAAAAGGTGGTTGGCTGCATTCTCTTTGATGAATTGTTTATTCCTCTGGAGAGGATTCCAGATGGACGCATGGCTGTGTGGAGGTGCCCGAGCACCTCAGGCTGAACAGGGTCACATGGAAATGCCAAAGTAACCAGACTGTATCTGCGGGGGTAAAAAAATAAGGTGGTGGGAGGATGGAGGGAATCCCCCCCACCCCCCAGCTTGGGGAGCAGAGGACAGCTCCACATTAATTTCAGATCTCTAATATGGTCACTAAACGACAAAGTGTGTGTGTGTGTGTGTGAGAAAGAGAGAGACAGAGACAGACAGAGAGACAGAGACAGAGAAATGGTGTTTGTTTTAGCTTGGGCACATGTGAGTATTTGATTTAACATGGACATGATGTGATTTAACATTTAACCTACCTCCGTGGTTGGGGTAGCCACCTGTTTTATTCCCTCCCCATGCACTCCACCTTGGTGGGTGCTCCGTGGAAGTGCCACTCAGCAACCACACACCCCTCCCAGCTTTGCTTATTTAAAAACACCCTGGGGTGGGGAAGGGAGGGGCAAGAAGGTAAAAATCCACCCACCCTGGCTCTTGCCTCTTCCGTGTCCTCTAAGCAAGGTGTGTGTCCATGTCAGAAATGGGTGAACTCAGGTGAACCATGCCCTCTTTTTGTGTTCCATGATGTCACTACACGTCCGAAATGGGAGAGGCAGCCCCTTCACTACACCCATTTCCAAGTGCCATTGACTTCATGATAATTGGATAGGGGTTTGGTCATTAAATTCTGTTGCTGCCCGGATCCAAATCTCATTGACGTTGAGGAGAAACTCCCTCTGACTTGACTTTGGATAAGGGCCCGAAAGCAGGCTCGAGCCCAGAGCCCTATGAAATTACAAGCTTTCACAGCCTTACAAGGTCACAAACAAGCCCAGTGGATCAATACCAAGACTGAAACAAGTATCATGAGCTTTAATGGCATAATACACTGTTGTAGAATGTGTTCTTTCACCTAGCGCAATAGCATGTCTATATTTTTAGTTACTCTACTTCACAAGTTTATTGATAACTCAGCACTGAAGTCAGAGTGCTAGCAAATAATCTGAATCTGAGAGAGGAGCCTGTCTGAGTGCTATTAGCTGGAGCATCATTACTTAATAGAGAGCTAACAGCTGAGCCATGGAGGCTCAGTCCTTCCACACCTGAATCCCTAATTTCACAGCTCATAGGGCTAATAACGCATCTCGCCTCCCTCATAAGAACATAAGAAGTGCCATATTGGGTCAGAACAATGGTCCAGTTAGTCCAGCATCCTGTCTACACAAGTGGCATCATCCCTGTGATGGGTTTTCTCAGGACCTCTGCATCCTCTCTGCCTCTTCCTAGTCAGGGTTCTCTCACACTTACTAGGCTTCAACCCCCCTAGCTTCTGGCAGACTCCCAGCTCTTATGGACTGGCTGTCATCCAGTCTTAAGTGTTGCCCACCCTGAGGTAAAGGCTCCCAGGTGGCTTTGATCCTTTTGTTAGGGATGTGCATGTTGTTTCATTATTACAATTGTTGTTTTCATTATCGTTATTGCAATAATGAAAATGAAAATCGATAATAATGACAACGATAATGAAAACGATAATGTCGTTATTGTTGTCATTATTATTAGTACTGTGCTGTGGCAGTTGGGTTTTGGAGGGAAAATTTGGAGAGGGAAGGAAGGAGCAGACATCTCAGATCCCTAAACAAGGTTGAACTCTTGAACTGTGCTTGTGCTGGGAGGGGCGAGCAGCTCAGCAGTAACTGATGGATGTATCACTGACCAATGAGCAGCGCAAGCAGGCCCCAGCAGTCTCATGGCACTCTGTGATTGCTCAAGGCCTGCTGTCTCCCACAACCAATCAGGGGGGTTCTGGGAAAGGGCACTGCAACCATTTATAATGGGAGGACCAGGCTTTTTCTTTCCGTTCTGTGAGAGCTCTGCTTTTAAGGTAGAGTTTACAGAACTGTGGTGCTTGCACACACAAAATACTTCCTAGCCCTCATTGTATTAATACCTTTCCTTCCTCATACCTTACATTTTACCTTCTCCCTTTCCCTGCCCTTTTCCCCTCTGTACATTATATATAGATAGGTAGTACAGATTAGATATAGATATATATTATAGACATATAGATTAGATTAGAATAGTTATCTAGATAATAGATAGTTTTCCTTTTCCCTTCCCCAGTCTCCCTTAGATTTAGATTGATATTACTTGTAAACATAATGAGATTAGATATTATATAGATATTTAGGCTAGCCTGTTTTATTATATATGTTATGTTACAATATATAATTATTATATATTGTAACATAATATAACATTATATATATTATGTTGTCAGAATCGATACCATAACAATACTGATACTAAAAATAAAATCTTCATTTGAAACAATACCAATACCAATACCAACAATGACAACAAAAGCAGCATTGTCATTAATAACAATAACAAAAATGACATTTTAAAAAATAATGAAAATGATAACAAAAATTACATGGGGCCCACCCCTACCCTTAATAACCTTTGAATGTAGAATACGGTTGCCGACTTAGTCACCCCCTGCAACCTTAGTCACGCCTTGAAATCCCCTGCTGGCTCATCTACCTACATGCTTCCCTCCATAGTAGGAATTATTCTTATTCTTATTCTTATTCTTATTCTTATTCTTATTCTTATTCTTATTCTTTTATTCTTATTCTTATTCAACAAACATTTATATAGTGCCAGCAGTGTACCTGGCACTTTACAAAGTAATAAAATAGACATGGTCCCTGCCCCTAGGGCTTACAATCTGAAAGACAGGAGCTGGGGGAGAGACATGGGAAGGGGAACAGAGGGAGAGACAAGGGGTCTAACATTCATGAAGATGCGAGGTCTCAAGTGCACGTACTTGGCTTGGTTACAATGAGAATGACAGCAGGCAGGTCCATGTGGCAAGGATAGGGGTAAACAGACCGTAGGTATAGGAAATGGTGGCTCAGCAGGATAAAGAGTCAGACAGAGCAGAGGAAAGAGGTGAGTTTTAAGGAGAGATTTGAAGGTATGAAGGGAGGGCACAAGGCGGATGTGGACAGGGAGGGAGTTCCAGGCATGGGGGGCAGCAAGTGAGAAGGGACGAAGGCGCTTAGGGGAGCAGGGAAGGCGTGGAAGGGTGAGAGAAGGGACAGAGGAGGAGCGAAGTGCATGGGCTGGAGTATGGAGGGCGATAAGTGCAGAGAGGTAGGGGGGAGCTAGGTTGTGAAGAGCTTTATAGGTGAAGACTAGGAGCTTGTGCAGGATTCGTTCAGGAAGGGGAAGCCAGTGAAGCGAAGAGAGGAGGGGCTGCACATGGTCGAAGCGACAGGCGAGGTGGATGACCCTGGCAACAGAGTTTTGGACAGAGATGAGGGGAGAAAGGGGAGACCGGGGAAGGACAGAAAGAGGCAGGTTACAGTAATTGAGGCGAGAGATGACCAGAGCATGAACAAGAGTTTTGGCAGATGAGACAGAGAGAAAAGGGCGTATCTTAGAATCTTAGGGATGGGACTCTGGGGCAAATTTTGGATTCGGGTTTTTTTGGATTCAGTTCTCTGAGAATTTGGGTTCTCAATTAGATTTTGTGGGAGTTTTTTAATTGAATATATATTTTTTTTGCATTGAAAACATCGCTTAAAAAAAATCAGTGTAAAAAACCCAAATCGAGATCAAAAATGTTGGGAGAACCAAATTGGCCATTCTGGGTTCGATTCAGTTCTAACTGAATCTGAAATTCCCATCCCTACTCCATAGCACTAGGGTTGCTGGCTTCTCCACCCCCTGCATCCTTGTGTTGTATCCAGGCATTTTTAGAGCGGTCAGATCAACTGCCTCCCTGAATCAGGCCTAAGACTCTGTCCATAGCTAGGGCCTTCCTCAACCTTGTAGTCCTTCCTTAGGTGGGGTCATGGTTCCTGCCTACCTCCCCAGCAGGGTGGCTCAGCCTCTGAGCTCAGACTCCAGGAGCTCTTCACCTAGATGTTGCCAAGTCCTAACAGTCCTAACTGACGCTACCCGTTTCATCTCTACACATTGCTATTTATCCCATTATAGTATTTACCCTCTCTCCGGACTTGATTTTAGAATACAAACAGTAACATTTAGTTATACAGTACGGTAATAGTAACACAATAAAATCATTAACTTTATATATATAGTGCTATATGGTAGCCTGGTTTGACAGTTAACCATTGAGGTAACTGTCAGGGGATGGGAGTGCAAGGAGGGCAATGGTCAGTAGGGGGAGCTATACAGCTAGCTCAAGGCCACCAGGAGGGGTTACAATGACAGAGAATAGTGTAGCAAGAGAAATAGGAGAACTATGCCACAGAGAGGGAAGTGCCTATGGTAGCCCGGCACTGGGTTAACAATAGACCTTATGATGTTATAGCTGGCAAACACCCCTAGGGGACAGCCAATAGCTCCTCATTGGGCTCATGGGCATCAGTAGGGCTGAAAGTCGATTTCGGCTTTTTCTCGGTTATCACTGAGAATCGTGATTCTCGTCTTGTTCTAACCGAGAAACGTTAACTGAGAAAATTGCCGTTTCTCGGCCGAGAGTTACTGTTTGCAGACTAGAGCTTGGAGGGAAGAGAATAAGGTACCGAAACAGTAACCAGAGCAGGGACCTGAAGAAGATGGTCATGAAGGACAAGATACAAGGCAATAGGAAGGGAGTGCTGAACTGTACAGATGCAGTGATGGGGGGTGCAAGACTGGGACAAGACGTAGACACCAGGGAAACTAGAAGCGGCGCAAAAGGCAGCCGCTAAGACAACAGTGGCAGGGGAAGAGCAGAGAGAGAGGGTCTAGTAATGAGAGAGCTACAGGGAAGCAGGATAAGACAACAGGGTTAAGAAAGAGCCAAAGGGTGAGTTCACTAGGACTAGAGAGACCAGAAGCACAGCCATGCCATCAGAAAGGGAACACAATCTGAAAGGAAGATGAGGAAGGCACTAATCTGAGCCATGGCGACACGAGGGAACAGGAGATACAGGAAATGGAATAGGGATGGGAAACGTAGCTAGTCAAGACTCAAGGTAATAGCATAAACCAGACTAAACAAGAACCAGAGGCACAATCATGACCTATGCAAGACAAGGACTCAGGAACCTAGATAGGGATAAAAGAATCTCAGAGGGCCAACAACATAGCTGGGCTTCTAGAAAGGACCTACAACCAGAGAACTAGGTCAACCGGGGCCAAGAATAAACAGGAGAACAGTAACCAAGGGAAGCAGGCCTTAGGAGCTGAATCCTCTTCAAACCATGGACAGAAGCAAGGCTGATATTTGGAAACCAGAGACGAGCAGAGAGCAGGACAGAGGAAAGAGAATATCAGAGAAGGGAATATAGACTGACAAGGCAGAATCTCCAAGAAGGTAGCAAGAGCACAAGAGGCTTAGGAAGAAGGGGGGAAATCACTACACAAGAGCAAGACTACTGAAAGACAAACCCAAATCAGGTTCAAGAACAAGCTAAAGAACTGCTAACTCTGGACTCCAACCTGGCCACCTGGCCGCCGTGCTTTTGTTACCTTGAGACTGGACTCCTGCAATGTGCTCTACATGGGGCTACCCCTGGTGATGGTCTGGAGGCTTCAACTGGTGCAGAATGTGGTGGTCCAGCTCCTTATGGATTCAGGTCGTCGGGAGCACATTATACCAGTGCTTCGTTCTCTGCACTGGCTGCCTATTTTCCTCCGGGTATGATTCAAGGTGTTGGTTCTTACCTTTAAAGCCCTTCACGACCTCAACCTGACCTATCTGCAGGACCGCCTCACTCCCTGGTTCCTCGATCGGCCCTTGTGGTCCACTAGGGGTGCCTACTTGGAGGTCCCCTGAGTAAATCGGGGGCCTCTATGGAGAGGGTGTTCTCAGTGGCCTCACCACGGCTGTGGAACTCTCTCCCAGACGGGGCTTGCCTGGCCCCGGAACTTCTGACTTTTTGTCGGGCTTGTAAAACTTGGCTGTTCTGCCAGACATTTGGTGGAGGGGAGGGGTGACGGAGGGAGAGAGAGATGGGATGGGAGGGTTGAGGGTTAGGGTGGGTGGTTTTTTTGTTTATGTTTATATTTTCATGGCTTGCCCTTAAAGTGGTTTCAAATTTGTATTTTTTATGTTTTATTTTTTTGTTTTAAATTGTAAGCCACCCCGAGTTACTTTGCAGAAGGGGCGGGGTATAAAAATTGTAAAATAAATAAATAATGCAAGACAGGTGTACAGGAATCAAGGGGGCAAGGTAAACATGGGTAATTTCAGATGTAAAAATACCACGGTCAACCATAGTGAACCCCCTGTGGTGGCTGTTGGTCCCATTATGTCTGTTGGGGTTCCCGACAGATGTTCACCCCAGTGAATCCCTGGCGGGAATCTCAATGACCATGACTTTGGACCTCCTTCTGAATCATGGTGGAATCGGGCCCCAACCATGGTTGGATTGGCCATGATCCGGGATGGGCCGAAGGTTACGTCTGTAGCCTTCAGCCCAGCTGGATCGTGGCCCTGACTGTGGGACCAGATCAGGCACAGCCGCCTGGGGAGTGCGGGGGGGAGGCGGGGCTGTGCAGTTGCACATCATGCCATGCAGCCCCGCCCCCTTCCCGATTCCCGATGCAAATCAAGCCGGCACGTCTAAAAGACGGCTGTCCTGATTCCTGACTGGGATCCGAAACAAATCTCGGTGCGTGGTTCAGCGTGGCGGGCCTAGTGACCCGCTACGTCTGAAAATACCCCAGAGCTACCAGGAGGGGAAGGAGGAACAGAGCCAGAGGAAAATGGACAAGAAGCAGGCTAAAGAACAGAGTTAGACCAAGTGACAGGATTTCTAGGAGACAGACTGTGCTAGCAGGATCACAAATAAGAGCTAATGGGTAATTTTAGACGTTACGAGATCACAGTCAACTACAGTGAACCACATTAAATCCCTCAGCGCAGACAATGATCCCTGAACGTCTGTTCGGCAGCATCCAGATGTTCACCACAGTCAATCACCGGTAGGGACCAAGGCCAACCACGGTTCTGGAGCTCGAGATGGGAGCAGGTCCAGAACCGTGGTCAATCCAATCCCCACCGGGAAATGGTCAAAAGTAACATCTGAACGGTAACTGCCAGGCACAATCACACAGAACGATCCCACGTCATGGCGAATGCACGCAGCGTCACTGCCAGGCAATGGCCAAAAAACGGAACAAGGAGGGATATTTAAAGGGCACACTGCAGCAGGGGAATGAGGTGGCAAGATAGGAAGAAAGAGTGGAGAGACAGAACAGCGATGGATTGCGAGGAGGAGCTGCAGCATCAGGAGGACCTGGAGCAACCAGCCCCACGGGGGGGATACCGATCAGGGGACGGAGGTCCCCTTCAAATGGGTAAGGAGACCACAATGGGATGGTCGGGGGGAGGTCAGGGGTGCAAGGGTAGTGGACAGCCATGGAGGGAGGGTGGGAGGGTGATGGCCAGGGTCAGGAATGGCACAACCACAGCACCCAACCCCCCATGTCCACCCAACATACCAGGAAATGTTCCCGAGCCCCGGAACCCCCATAGGACACCAGCACAGAGGAGCTGAAGGAGGTGGCAGTGGCACAGGAGCTGGAGGGTGCAGCACGGAGATGGAGGCACCAGAGAGGGGGTTTCCTCCAGGAGACCCAGGACTTCATCAGGATCTGGGGGTCCCTGGAAAACTAGGTGGAGCTCACGGTAAACAAGCGAAATGAACACATGTTTGACCTGATAGTGAGGAACATGGGTGAGGCCGGATACCAGAGGTTGGCAGCACAGTGCCGGTCTAAGGCCAAGGAGCTAAAGAGGGGCTACAAGCCGGTCACACAACGTGGACTGTGCCCTATTATGATGCCCTAGACAGGATCCTCCACATGAAGGGATCCATTGTAGCCCCCCACCTGGTAGGGAGCACCGTGGCATGGGGCTGGACATGGGATGAAGTCCCATCCCCATGGCAGCACTGGGTGCACCCACAGACACCACCGGACCTGCACCCCAAGAGGAACGGCCTGGGACCTCAGGGACCAGTAGGCCCCTATCATGGTCAGGCATGGGGAGCCCACTACTATGCTTGGGGTTGGGCTTTGACTGTGACATGCTGGTCACCCTGAGCCAGTGGAGGCGTGGAGAGCAGAGTCCTATCGAGCAGCCATTCATGGAGGGCTCGGAGATGGACATAAGAGGTAGGCACAGGACGTGGAAAGAACAGGGGCCTGCACAGACCCAGTGAGGGAGCAGTGGGAGTACAACAGGCAGGGAACTTTACCAACAAAGCCCCCACCCCTTACCACAGGAGTGACTGAGCAACGGAGGGGGAACTGGCACCGGGAGCGGTGGAATATATGGCAGAAGGTAAACAGAAGGAACAGGGACCACCGGAGGGTGGGAGGGGAACAGGGGTGGGCGGGCAGGACATAGGGTTAGGGAGAGGGGAACCCCAACACCACACCCCCATGGCTGTTCCCACACAGGACTGATACCACTGCTGTGGGAGGCCAAGGTGGAGGGGGAGCAGCATCAGTGGGTGGAGCGAGGTGAGTGTGGGGGTCGGGGAGAGGGTGGCAGAACAATGGGTCGGGAGAGGGTGGCGGCCCAAGGGGGAGCGAATCGACCCACACACATGGCTCCCAGGGGACACCCCAGGGACCGGTGGCCAGAGCTGGTGGGCGGGGCACTGAGGGTGACCAGGAGGGAATAGGGGAGGGGTAGCAGGTCACAGGTGCATGGAGGGAGGGGACCCAACCACCCAAGTGGAAGGGGGAGGGATGGGAAGGCATCCCAGGCCATGCCCAAGCACTGTTCTGGGGGGGCACATGTGCAGCTACCGGCTGCCCGACTGAGCTAACCAAACCCATATCCCGAAGATCTGCTGTCCTGGCAGCCAGCCCAACCCAGAAAGGTACCAGTGCTGGTGGCCCAGAGGATGCAGGAGCACAGGGCATGTGTCTGTCGCCGGCGGGCCCGTAGCTACCAGTGTTCCTGTGGGGCATTGTGCTACCACCTGTTGGAACTCAGACAGCTGTCGTGGCCCCCTGATGCACCTTGCCTGATCCCACTGGACCCGAGCTGCTAGCGCTGTCTGGGTGACAACCTCCCCTGCCGAAGGGACGCGTTCACTACCCTCTTCAGCACCGTCCCCAAAGTCTCCCTGGAGGCTTTCACCAACCAGGATGGGCACGGATCTAATTCACAACTAGTGCCTCTAACAGACGCCAGGACATTCACTGCATCGGTCAGCATCACTTCCTGAAACTCATCCCAGAAAGATCAATCAGACGGGGCCTCCATAATCTTGTGCCCCTTGCTTACTGCTTCCAATCCAGTGTCGAAGTTACTCTTGATCTGAGCGATCTTGTCTGCAAAGTAGATGACAGACTTCTCACAGCAGGCCTGGGACAAGTCCCCATCCAGGCGGAGGGAGGCCAGACTGATCAGCCCCCGCACCACCCGGAACAGCTCCACTGGATGCGACTTCACAGGCGCTATGAGGACATCTATGAGAGATCATCCGCCTCAAGGCCAGAGCAGAAGGCCAGGTCGAGGGTATGCCCCCCCACATGGGTTGGGCAGTTGAACACCTGGGACAAGTCCATGGTTGCCATGGCAGCCATGAACTCACACTCTGCTCCTACAAGGCCGGCATTGGCATGGGAGTTGAAGTCTCCCAGGACCAAAGTCCTGGAGGAGCTCAGATCCACCTCTGAGGCCAGCTCTGCTAGAGCGGCAAGGGATGTCACCGGACAGGAAGGGGCCCAGTATACCAGCAACAGCCCAAGCTTGCCCCCAGCCAAATCAAATGGAGGGCCTCAACACCTGAAATGGAGGGCCTCATGGAGGGCCTCAACACCTGAAATCTCCTGGACTGGATATCTCATAACTGGCCAGTCCTCCCTAAAAATAATAGCTACACCTCCCACCCGACCCCTCGTATGGGGCTGATGCTGCACAGCATACCTGGCCGGAACGAGGTCCGCTAAATATGACCCTGCCCGCTCGTCCAACCAGGTCTCTGTAATGCACGCAAGGTCTGCCGCCTCAACCAAGATCAGGTCCCAGGTAACCGGGGCCTTATTACTGATGGACCTTGCGTTCAACAGCATCAGCCCTTTACAGGCAGACCCTGGTCCCTGACCCTCCCTCACCCTCCATGGGGGGGCGACTCTCTCAACCTCTATCAGTGACCTTGGTCCCCTAGAGGTCTGAGTCACCCATTCCCTTGGACCATACCATCCGTGACCCATAACCACCCCTATAGCCACTTCTCCCCTCCCGTCCACTCCAGCCTGACTCCTCAGGTGTTCATTCTGCCTCTGGAGTCCCCCCCAATAATCCTTACCCCCTCCCTCCCCCCACTCCCCATAACTCCCATCTTCATGTTTCCCCCCCAACCGGTCCTCCTGCTCCCACCAGGAGTTGGCATCTCCCCTCCCCCACCCCAACTCCCCCTGCCACCGAGAGTGGGTCAGAGCCCACCACCTGCTGCCACCAGGTGGACTTACCTTCAGCACATTCCCCCGCTGCCACCAAGGGTTAGTGCTAGTGATACCTCCCCTCCCTTCCTCCACCTTCCCCCATTCCAAACATACCCCCACAACTTTTCCCATAAAACTCCCCCCCCAATAATACACCTAAAAAGACTCAAACAACCAATATTTTCCCCTGGACCCCCTGCAGCCCCTGAGGGCTGCACCCTTTGGCCACGGCCTTCTTAAAGCCCCACCCCCCACCCCAGTCAGCTTCCGGGTCCAGAGTCGGGGTCAGGTCGGGACACGCTGCTCAGGTGTGCCGGCTTCCCTGCCCCCCACCCTCCGATACTGACAGTTCTTTTCTCTCTGCAGGTGTCACAGCGAGAGATGGGAGCAGCAACAGGGATGGCCCGGCAGGCTCAGCATGGCTCAATGGTGGTGGCAATGACACCTGCAGACCCGCAGGCACCTAGCACTGAGCACCTCTGGGACAGGTGCCAGGCTGCCGTCCTCCAACACGAGCAGCGGTGCATCTGTGACGGGCTGGAGGGTCAGGTCACATAGCTCATGGACCTCATGGGGGAGGCAATGGAGGCCCTGCAGCATGACCCCCAGCGTGACAGATCCTGCCATGCTGTGGAAGGAGGTTTGGCAGCTGACCAACACCATGGCGGCCACCCACTGGTGCAGGTGCCCCCCCATTCACTACGGCCATCTGTGGTTCCCCTAGTAGCATCCCTATCTGGTCCTGGTCCATGGGGTCCCCCCACCCCACATAGGGCAGCAGGACCTGCCGGTAGGGCCACCCTTCCAGCTCGTACCCCTCCAGGTCCCGCCCCAGCTACAACCCAAACCCCTCCACCAGGAAGTGATGCCCCCACCCCAGAACCCACCACCCAAGGACAACCAACCACCCATGGGCTCCACCCCACCCCCTCTGGTAAGGCCTCAGCACCCAGGGCCCCTGGGGGTGGGGGGCCCAACATGGGGGGGAGGACTGGGAAGATGGGGAACTACACAAGGAAAGACCCTGATAGGAAGCACAGTCTATAAGCCACACTGAGCACACGCAATACACGGAATGTGGAGCAATGGCCATGCCCCGAGGCAAGTATACCAGCTCTGTGAAGCTGTACTGGAATGTGCATGGACCATAAGACCATTGATGGGTCCGTACAAGGGCTCACTGCATCAGGGATTTCTCTACAACTTGTGTTATGTTCATGTGGGGAGTAGGGGGCTCCCTGGGTGACCACGGGGCACAAAGTGGGCCAGGCCCTACTGTGGGAAAGTGATAAGTGCACATGAGTAATGCTTACCCCATTCTTGTTTCCCCATGCAGGGACCTTCAGAGGAGGCCAGTGTGGAGTGGCCAGTGGATGACAGGGAGGCTGGGCCATCTAGTTGGCGGTCACTGAGATCGACTGCAACTAGGGCTCACTGACCTGCGAGCCCCAGTGGTGCAGCCAAGAGGGGTGGGGGTGCCCCAGATGTTAAGCCCCCCCATTCCATTGTACAGGTCCCCCACCAATAAATAGGTTGCATGTATACATTGCTGACATTTCGTTTGTCCCAGGACTGGTGGCTGGGGGGGGTGGGGTGAGGCTGGCAGGGGGGCACTGGCAGGGGGAGGGCACTGTACAGTGCCTGTCCAGCCAATGGGGCTGGGAGCCAACCCAGTGAGGCTGCAGGCAGTTGTGGTGGCTGGAACAGGTGTACACAGACCCTGCACAGGCAGACTGGTGAGTGGTGCCAGAGAGGACATTGCATGGTCCAAGCACCCCATGACTGACAGCAATGGGGAGGGTTCATGCACCAAGTCAATGCACAGGACCATTTTCAGGACCCCCTAGCCCACGCATGGCACAGAGGCAAGGTTTCAGGTAAAGGGTACTACCCACCTTTATTGATGGGGCGCCCAGGCTTATGGACTGGGGTGTGGGTCGGGCATGGCCCTGTCTTTGGCCACTTGGGCAACAATGCGGTGGCAGAGGGCATCCCTGTTCTCCTCGGAGATGCGCCAAAAGCCCCACCCTGGGCATGTTGGTACAGGGGCACAGGGCTGGTCCTCTGCACAGGTGGTGGGTTGTCCAGGCAGTGCCTCCTGTCTCGCAGACATTGTACAGGATGCATGCTGCCAGGACAAGGATGGGGGTGTGGTCCAGGTCAAAATGGCTCCTATTCATCAGGAGCCGCCAGCGCATCTTCAGGAAGCCGAATGTCCGCTCCACGACACTGCATGCGGATGACAGGCGCTCATTGAACAGGCGGTGGTCTGGGTTGTGCGCCACCAGATAGGCCCGCATGAGCCACGGACTTAGCAGGTAGGTGGGGTCCCCTATCACAACAGGGGCCATTGGAACGCCCTCTATCACATGGTACAGGTTGGGGGCTATCTCCCCGTCAAACATGCATGTGTAGAACGGGGAGGCACACAGGATACGCGCATCATGGCTCCTCCCCAACTGGCCTGTGTACACGTCTATAAACTGGACCCTATGATCCACTACAGTCTGCAGGTTGATGGAGAAGGCCTGTTTCCTATTCATGTAGTCAATCTTTGCATGAGGGGATCATAAGATGGGGATGTGGGTGCTGTCTATGGCCAGGGCCCCGAGGGAAACGCGGGTCTGCGAATCGCAGATTTCCCGCGGAATTCCCCTCCCCCCGCGGAATCTCCTGCCCCGCTTACCCCAGCGCAGAATTTCCAGCCTGCGCTGCGGGGACGCGGGGCAGGAGATTCCATGAGGGGAGGGGAATGAAAAAAACCTCGGGGCGTCCCCTCCCCAGCCTCCCCAGTTGCCAGGG
>QEPC01013355.1:489355-516654 GCA_003113815.1 Sphenodon punctatus | reverse complement strand
GGGGGGGTGGGAGTCAAGCACGCCCCAGCAGCTGGGGAGGGCAAGCCCCGGCAGCTGGGGAGGGGAAGCCCTGAGGTTTGACCAGTGCGGGGGGAGGAGGAGGCAAACCAAGGCCCCCCCCCGCATGGTAAATCGCGCCGAGGCGCAGAATTGGCCCCTGACTCCCACGGAATTTTTTTTAAAATTCCGCGGAAGAATCGGGGCCCTGTCTATGGCCCCAATGCAATGAGGGAACCACAGTTCCTCAAAGCCACGTATCACCTCCTTGGGGTCACAGAGCTGGATGACCCACTCTAAGAGGAGCTCCATGACCAGGTCATACATGTCATGGAGGGCCCTGTTCATGGTGGCCATGCCCACCCCGAACTACTCCTCCACACTCCTACAGAAATCAGGGGTGGCAAGCCGCCGCAACGCCATGGCCATGTGCATCCCTGGTGGCAGCGGGAAGTGCATGTTGGTCTCCTGCCTCTGGTGGTGGGGGTTCAGGAGCTCCTCCAAGCGGGTCAGGAAGGAACGGATCATCTGGAAGTGATCCGTCTATTTCTTGTCCTTCCAGGTGGCCAACATGTTCTCCCACCAGTCGATGGAGCGGGAATGCCTCCAGTGCTGTTGCAGGGTTGGTAGGGTCACACGGCAGCCATACACCTTGAGGGACCACCGGGCCAAGACGAGCTGGCCTTGCTGGGACACCGCGGAGCCCAATAGGGCTTGGCATCTAACGGCTGTCCGCCTCACCCATTCAATGGTTGCTGCCCTCCTGAGGTTTGCAGCCCTCCTCCGCCATGGCCCCAGGAGAACGGAGC
The DNA here is from genome assembly GCA_003113815.1 of Sphenodon punctatus. Lineage (NCBI taxonomy): Eukaryota > Metazoa > Chordata > Lepidosauria > Sphenodontia > Sphenodontidae > Sphenodon > Sphenodon punctatus. Next base: position 515,848 of record QEPC01013355.1, on the reverse strand, counting down.
CTCGACCGGACAGGAGGAGCAAGGCCATCTGGTGTAGCATCATATGCAGCAGCAGGAGGGATGCACCCAGGATTAGGAGCAGCACATCCCTGGGCTGTGGGGGCTCATCCTTCAGCAACATGGTTGTGCAGCTCTCCACAACCGGGAACCCCATGCTGGCTAGTGCCCTGGCCTCTGCACACACCGATGTGTGGTCTGTGCCCCCGGGTCACACTCCCCTTGTATCGCTGGTCCACCTCTGTTTCCACCCAGTTCTGTGTAACTGTTCTCTGTTTGCTGCTCAACCCCATGCAACCGCCTTTACGTACCATGCCCAGCCACCTGCATCGGGTCACTTATGTACTGTTTAGGCCAGTGGTGGCAGGGCACCGATTGGTGCTGTACTGGGGGTGTGCTGGTGGCGCCACCTGTTGCCTGGCCCAGCTGCTCATCCCGTAGGTTGCGCTGGTCGCTTGCCCACCGTGGGGGATGGGACCTCGCGTACCGCAGGGTACCATTGCATCCGCATCTTCTCCACATCCGTCCCTGCCATGGTCCACTTTTGCATGCTGTAGCTGTGCTCGGTGTGGATACTGTGTGTGGCTCAGCTACTTGGCCTGGTGCACTGCCCTGCCATGGCCTCACTCGTCTCCCATCACCTGCACTGGATCCCTTCACTCCTGTGTGTGGGTTTCAGACTGCTGGCCCCAGCAGGCTGGCTTATCTCTGGCATGCAGGGTCGCCTGTGGTCGAGGGTAGCCTCTCGTCACGTGCTCTTCCCATTCACTGCAGCCCTCCATCTTCCACCTGTTGCTGCACTGATGCAGGCCCCACTGCTGCCATGGCTGGTCATTGTGCGAGGCCGTCAGCTGGGGACATTGGGGAGGGGTGGTCACCCTGTGTGGACATGCTTTTGGGGCCCCTCTGGCTGAACCCCAACGTTCAGCTGTTGGTGGGCGAACCTCTGTCAGTGGCGGATGGCTTTCGGCTCCTGTTGTGGTAGATGTGGGTGATAGGACATCAGGTCAGGGCCCCAGAATGTCCGGAGCATGCCCATGAGCTCAGCCTCACCCTCCTGCACCAACTGCCTTGGAGGAAACCACCCGCCGTTGTCGTATCATGGAACACCGTGGAGGTTTCAGCCGCTCACCTGCTGATGGGACAACCCAGGTACGGCCTCGCTTTGCAGTCCGGTGGTCACCCTGTTGCTGCTACCCTGTACACCGGCACCCTCCTGTGTGCCCACAGCATCCCACGCACACCCTTGGACATGGGGTCCCTCCTGTGGGACATGGGCTTGCTGTCCCCCGATGTTGGTGGACCACTCTTGACCAGGGACCCTACCGCTGTCCCTCGATCAGTGAGGGTCCTTCCATCTGTGCGGGATGCAGACGCCAGTGCGGATCAGCTCCTTCCCTGCTTCCTAGTGGATGCTCATATGCACCCCTGGGGCATCTGATGGGGCCTGTTTGCCTGGGAGGGTCTATCTGGACGGACTCCATCCTGGGAGTGCTCACTGGACATTCCATGAGCTGTGCCTTGATGCCACCCACTCTCTGCCACTCTGCTGCCCTGGACAGTGCTTTGCTTGTCCTCCCCCCTGTGCTGCCGATTGGGCTGTGCACCGCCATCTGCTTCGCTGCCGCCTGCCACATTGTTTGCTGGACCCCATCACCTCCTCTGGGTGACCACAGCTCCTTCCCGCTGGGGCTTCCATTGTGTCCTTGCCCACTGTCTGCGGGTGCACCTGTGACCTCTTGCTGTGAGCCTCTTGCCCGGCCGTGTGTCCACCTGCACCTTCCTGATCTGCCTCTGTTTGCTTGGGGGACCCCGTTCTCCTGGAGCCAATAAAATGCTGTTCTGTGATGGTCTGTCCTGCCTTGCTTCTCTTGCTGTTTTGCCACCTGGGTTCCCCCTCCCCTTGGCGACCCTCCTGCCCCCATCTGTGTGGTTATGTGCTGGGGGTGTTCTTGGTGTGTACTGGTGGGCAGTGAGTCTGTGGGGTGGGTTCCGGTTGTGTGGTGTGTGTTCCCCTGGTGGCTTCCCTGCTGAGCGCTTATGCCTGGTCGAGCGCAAGGGGTGGTATTAGCAGTGGTCGGGCAGGCGGGCACCACCTGGGCTCCCCTGTCCATTGGTGCAGCCCCATCCCTGACCCTCCTCTCTGCTCCCCTCTGTTGGTAACACAACAAGGATGGTTCAACTGGTTCTGCTTGTATGAGTAAACCAAGGATTTCAGTCTTCAGTGTTACCCGTTCTAATTAGAGCTGAAATAAGTACTCGGAAAAATGGGTATACCCAATGAATTTCCCAGTAACTGAATCAACTCAATATTTTTTGGTACAAATCAGTACCTGATTTCAAGCTGTTTTGGATATATGTCATCTGATGTCCTGGGATATTGACTTCTGGTCCTGATTTTTGGGTTTTCCGTCCCAATTTGGGGAATTTTTCTACTATTACTATTTATCATTTCTATAGAATTACTAGGCGTACTCAGCGCTTTACAGTAATATAATTTCAGACCCAGGTCCCTGCCCAGTGGGTTTTCAACCTAAGTTGAACAAGGGGAAAACACGCAGACATACACCCATTTTACAGATGGGGAACTGAGGCTGAAAGGTTGTGACTTGCCCAAAGTCATCCAGTGAGTTCATTGGCTAGGGTGAGAATCTGATCTCCCAGGTTCAGGTCCGACACCTTATCATTGCACCATGCTGGCTCTCATCCCAATTTACCTACCGGTATCCAGAAAATCAAAAATTCGGTACTGGAAATTACCAATGTTGGGGGTATCCAGTCAGTGACAGGGGAGCCTTTCAAATACCAGTCAAAGTATTTGAAGATGCCGATGTTACCCATGACTACCAAATTAAGCACCTGTTCCAGCTGTAGACCAAACTTTTCAGAGCTAAATCATCCCAAAAAAGGTGAAAGATGAAAGAAAATGAAGTCTGAGGAATGTGTCAAAGTTTAGTTATCTGGGACAAGTTTCTATTAACAGGAATATGGGTTTATCACTAACAAAAGACCTTTATGGCACTGAACTCAGCAATCAGCTGTGAGCAAAGAATTTTTTTGAAAAAAAGAATGTGAAAACTATGGAATTTAACTTAAATGAGATAGGGTGGAGCAAGGATGGCTAATGAAGGAGTCTGTATCTCATGGAGATAAAGAACCCCAGTCTTCAGGAAGTTATACCTGTTTTATGTCTACAATTCCCCATCCTTCTCACTCTCTCTGTTCATTGTAAATCCACTCATTGTTTCTTTTTCTTTTCTTTTTTTTACTTATCTCTGCCCATGCTATGCAATACTGAATTAGTCCTTTGGGACCTTTGAATGGGAAAAAAAGGAGGGAGGTGAATGAATGAGACAGGAGAGGAAGGAAGATAGCCAGTGAAATGATGGGATGTTGAGGAACCTGGATTGCAAATGCTCTTTTACTTCCAGAAGGTTTACAAAAGAAGGCACCGCAGTTGCAATGAGAATATTCTCGACATTCTCACTATGTACCTCATTTCAGATATGGATCTAGATGAAGGAAGGCAAAGCATTTTTGCTCGCATAATATTCAACTCACTCTAGAGGGATGTTAAAACATGTGCAATTGTGCTCTTCAAGACCTTAATCCAGCAAGATAATTTGGTACATGCGCAACTTTAAACAAGTGAGGATACCCCTCCACGCTGGAATTGAGCACTCTGTCCTTGATCCCACAACGCACCTAAACACATGCTTCACCTCAAATGGGGTGTGCAGAAGGTACCCCTCTGTGTTTGTTCTCATTTTAGTTTTAAATCTTGTTTACAAAACACCCTTTGTCTTCCTGGGGTTTCGTAAACGACCCTACCATTTTTGTCTCCCCCCACTACCATTCATTTTATTAAAAGTTAATCTTTTTAAAAATCACTGTGCATGCACAGAATTTCCACAGGACCATTCTGCGCATGCACGATCCCTTTCCAAAATGGCCCTGGCAGTGTAGCCATCATTTTGGGAAAGGGTGCGTATGCACAGGACAGCCAGATGGCCATTTTGCGGGCGTGCAGATTTTCAGTTTTTATTTACTGTTTTATTTTTTAAACAAAAACAGATATAAGCAAACAATAATAATTTGTTTATTGATCTGATAGAGCTGAAATGGCTACCAAATTTAGTACCCAGGAGGAATACCTGCATTTACCAGTGTTGTGTCTGGTACCCGGGGATCTGCCTGATCACTGATTGGGTGTCCAACTACCCCAACATTTGGTAATTTCCACTGCTGATTTACTGATTTTTCTTTTTACCGAGCAGTAAATTGGGACAAAATCTCAAAAAATTGTGACCAGAAGTAAATTTTCTGGGACTGGAAGTTGATATTCCATGACCAGAAACTGGGACATCAGGTACCCAATTTGGCATGAATCAGGTGTCAATTAGTACCCGAAATGTAGAGCACCAGTAGCTGTAGGCACCTACTCCCCTACTCCTGCCCTGGGCCATACCCTCAGCTGGGCAGGTGTCTTCTTAGGGGATCGCTGCCTCCCTGCAGCCCAACCTGAGGCCTGAACCCATGCCCTAGGGCTGAAGCGACAACTACTTTTTCCAGACCAATATTTCATTGCAACAATTTGGAATTGCCTACAACTTTCTGCAGCTTTTCCGCCGGCGTTTTGCTAATTCTGCGCCCTTTGCTTTGCAGCATTGGAATTATCAGAAAGTGTTGGAAAGTCTCAAAAATAATCTCGGAAAGTGTCAGAATAAACTCGGAAAGTGTCAGAAGAAACATTGTTCCGCTCCTTTCGCACCATGACCGCATGGTGGAAAGTGCCAGCTTCAATTGTGGAAGATCGCAGACAAAAGTAGCAGAATAAACATCTCTATTGCACCATGCCACTCACTGGAGAAGAGCTCTTTCCATCGGAAACAGCTACCACGGCGGCTTGCCGTTTCAGCCCTCTGCTCTGTTGATAGGTGGGTCTTTGTTCCCTTTAACCTCCCCAGCATGATATCTTCAACTAGCCTTGGATCTCTGCGCCATGCTGTCTCTTAGCTAACACTCCTGTGGGCTGGTTTAATGCTCTCTATAGAGCCCAGAGCCCAGACCATGTGGCCCACATCCTTTCTGTCACATAATGTTTCCCGCTTCCTGCACTCTGGATTAACTCTTTCCTTCCAGGCCAGATGAGCAAGTGTGAAGCGCTGCTGAGGGTCTACTCTTGCTATTACTTAGCCCAGAGCTTCACCACAGGGGCTTAATGGGAGTGCAACTCAGGGTGGTTGGGGCTTTACAGAAGTAGTGCTAAATCAAGAAATTGCAGCAAAATCTGTTTCCGTCAGAAACAGATGATTCGCCTGTACGCGTGTGATGATTAAACGTACCAGCTTTTTTACTATTTTCACTAGTTCCTATTTGGTAATTCCCATTGTCTGGTACTTCTGGTAATTTTTCTAGGCCAGAGCAGTCACACACCATGTAACTTTGTGTGTTTTCAGACTTTACGGGGCCAGTTGGCCCTGTACCGAAAACAACCCATTCATCCCCTGCCAGGATGACCGCGTCACGCCGTATCAGACATGCCGGGGGATCCCGGCAGGGAATCTGGGAGGAGGCGCAGCGTGCGGCCGCACGGCCCCGCACGGCCCCGCCCCCTCCACGCTCCCTGCCACACGCCCTCTGGGGAGACGGGCGGGCGGCAGGGCCAATGTGGCCGCAGCATCTGGCCGAATTCGCCATGGCCCGGGATCCCGCCGGTGATCCCGGGCCGTGGCGCCTGACCAGACGTGACTTTTTTTTGGTCCCCGCCAGGGATCACTTTCACCACGCTTCCTGGGAAAGTCCCCCGGGGAGCCCGGAAAGCGTGGTTGAAATTAACCCCATGTGCCGATTCCATGTGCCGATTGAGCATGGCGAACATCTGGCAGCCGCCAAACAGACATTCAAGGCACAGTGACCTCAGGTGGTTATTCACCGTGTTTCACTGTGATCTCGTAATGTCTGAAATCAACCTTTGTTTACTTGCTGTTTATGTTTGCTTGTGTACGATCGCACATTCACTATGTAACTTTCATCATTTCCCTTATTGGTCCTTGTTTTATCTCCTTGTAAACTGTTAATTTGATTGATGTATTTCAAGGGATAGCCCTTCTTTCCTGCATTCTCATGCTGGAAACGGTTGTAAAATGCAAGAAAATACCCCCAATCCCCACAAATTACCACCCCCAAAAATACCCCAAATACCGAAGATTGCCAAAAAATACTGGAGAATGGGGGACAATCACAAGCACCGATCTTGAGACTAGCGGAAGTGTAGATTCAATTAATATTGAGGTAATACCGCCAAACAGTTGCAAGCGCTCCCAAAAGGTAACTGTTCCCCAACTGTACGGGAACAGTCGTTCTTGCCTCCTCTCTATCCAGGAGCACCAGTGAGTGACTACTGAGGAGCAGCACATTCACACATGCACCAGGCAATTTGTGTATTCACTGGCTGGAACATGCCCCAGACCACCAGAAAGGGCACCTGGACCCTCCACCCCCAATCATTGGTGTTACCTCACCACTGCTGCCACCCCACCGCTGCTACCATGCTGATCCACACTAGTACCTAAGTAAGCAGAAAAAGGGGGAGGGGTTATTTACTACCCATGGGTACTCACCCATTAATGGGGATGCCCTGTGGGTACTCAAAGGGGTACCGCATGTATTTTTATTTATTTTATATATTTAAACTTTGATTCTGCCCTATCCCAAGGTCTGAGGGTGGGCTACAGTTAGAGCGGAAATGGGCACTGATGATTATCCCATGGGTAATACCTGCCATTTTTGGTGCCATGTTGGATACATGACATATTACCCGAGTGCCGGTCGGGTACCTGATTACCCGAAACATCTGAGATGGTCAGTCCCAATTAACCAATTACTTATCAATAAATCAGTTTGGGAAAGTAGTGAATCATGGGAGCATAATTTTAAAAGATTGGGAGAGAATGTTGAGAAATCGGGATGGAAATTTGAAAAGTCAGTAATGGAAGTTGGTATACCAGGACTGGAAGTTGGACAATGAGGATGTTGGGGGACCCATCAGATACTAATCTGTTACCAGTCGTTACTCGGAGATGGTGATTCGGGTGAACTACCAGAAATTAAACGAATTTATGTTTTTGTGGGTCCTCATCTCAACTCGTTACAGCACATAAAAAACATATATAATGTAATGTTTTTTTCCAATAAATAAATAAAATAAATCCAGTTCCAATTCTCCATCCAATCCACCCCAACTCCTTTCACTGCTTGCCAAAAGCCAGACAATTTAAAAAAATAAAATAAAATAAAATCTTATATTACCTCCCTAGATGAGTACTCATAGGTAACAAACAAACTAACATTTCAACTTAACCCACAAAGTAACCATGTCTCAATAACCTCTAAATAAATAAATAAATAAATAAATGGATTCCATTTGCATGGCTTCCTTGTTCCTCCTCATGAACTATTTCCATTGATTTTTGCCATACTGTAGACATTCCGCTGGGTGTAAAGTTCCGCCGCCTTTCGAGGTCGATAGAATGTGACCATAAAAATGACTAGGTGCAAACAAACACTGCAGCGCTATCTGGGTGTTTATCAGTAACACCTGGAGATTATTGCATTCACTCTCTAATCAGTAAATCACCTGACCACCAGTTGCTCCCGTAACCATTTCCAAACAAAAATAAAACACTGTTAAATTTAGTTTTTATGACAGGAAATTCATATTCTTAAACAGTGATATCTTTATATTGTAATTTGCTGCTATTGACATCTTCCCACCCCACCCCACCTCACTACACCTTCCTTCCTTTTATTTCTTTCATTTTTTCTTTCATTCTTTTGTTTTCCTTCTTTTGTTCTGTCACTCATTCTTTCTTTCGCTCATTCTTTCATTTTTTCCTCCTCCATGACTGTACAGGAAACAGAGTTGAATGTCCCACTGTGAGGGTATCCCATAGTCAGATGAAAGAGCCAGTGATGTGTAGTGGATAAGGTGCTGGACTTGAACCTGGACCTGTGAGACCAGGGTTCAAATTTCATGTTAGCTAACGAACTCACTGGGTGGCCTTGAGAAAGTCACAACCTCTCAGTCTCAGTTCCCCATTTGTAAAATGGGAATGTGTGTGTGTCTGCCTTTCCCTATGTTTCCCTCATCCGTGTCCATCTTAGATTGTAAGCCCACTGGGCAGGGGCCTGTCTCTGAGAATCTGTGACAGTCAAGCTATAAGCCTAGTAGTGCTACAGAAGCAGTAATGGATCAGGACAGTGCCCACTTTGAAGTCCACTAATACCCTGGTGTGACAAACTAGTATTCCCCTGAGGCAGGGGAGCTATGGTTTCCACTAGGACTGCAACATGTTCTCTTTTTTTTTCTCGATTCTCATCATGAATCACGGTTTTCGTTTTTAGGAAGAATAGATAATCGAGAAAAACCCTGGTTCTTGACACTTTCTGTGTCAAGAATTTTCTCGATTTACCATTTACCATTTAGCGTCTACTGTAATTACCATTTACCGTGATTTACTGTGTACCATATACCGATTCACCATGTACTGCTTACCATGTACCATGTTCATTCCAGTAATGTGCAAACACAAAATGGCTGCCCTTTTCCAAGATGGCATCAATGCTGCCAGCACCATCTTGGATGAGGACTGCGCATGTGCAGAACAGGAGCAGTACCCATTTTGTGCATGCACATTACCAGGATAAATATGGTACACGGTAAGCGGTACACAGTAAATCATGGTAAACGGTAAATCGAGAAAATTCTTGACCGAGATCTCAAATCATTACCGACATTGTCCCAAGATCTCAGTAACAATTCTTTATTCTCGTGAGATTTTCTTGAGAAAAAAAATTATTCCCATTTCAGCCCTAGTTGCCATCTCTTGCTGTTTCCCCCTGAGACTCCCATAAACCAAATTGGGCGTCTCAGGGTCAAACCACAAAAAGTGGGCACACTAGTTGTAAATTTATGGCCAGAGGGTTCCAAGAGATTTATTGGGTAGTTTTAGATATTCTGGCAGCAAGCTCTCCAAGTGCTACTCAGAATCTCTGGCAGTGAGCTCTCCAACTACCACATTATACCTCTGGCAATGAGCTCACTAACTGCCACACTGGACCTCACTGTTCAATGTCCCTGACACTGGTTGTTTTTAGACAAGTGACTCCCCAACCACTGCAAACCCATCACCTACCCATCTTGCATGTTGCATAGCCACATTGGTGGCCTATGCAGGTATAATAGTTGTTAGTTGGAGAGCTTGCTGCCAGAATATCTCAGTGAGCATTTTTACACGCACCTAATTTCTCTCAGACTTTGAAGTCCGAGTTTGATATAATTACACGCGGGGAGTTTATATGCTCCTCCCCCCTCCCAGAATTTACTGGGGGGCCATTGTAAGCAACAGTGCCCGGCAACTTCTGTATGTTTCGTGACCCGGATTTGTAAGTCCCCTGTAGCAGAGGATTTACAAGCCTGGGTCATGAAACGTTTTATTTCATTACATTCTTATCCCACCCCTCTCGCACAAGGTGACTCGTGCAGAAACATACAGAAGTCTCCATTTGCTGCTGTTTATAACAGTGCCTGGGTGACTTCTTGGGGGGGGAAGGAAGGTAGCGTCTAAACTCCCCTGCAGATGGGTATACCGAACTCGGACTTTAAAGTCCAGGAGAAATCAGGTGCGTGCAAAAATGCCCAGTGTGGCAACTGGACAACTCACTCACTGAAATTTGTGTGATAGAGAAGTCCCTAAAGATTTTTAGAGCTCTCCAGGTCACTTAGAACTGTGGTTTGAGCTAATGGATAAATAAATATCCTGAACTATATTTCCACATTTTCATTTTCATTTTTAGTTTTAGTTTTAGTTTTAGTTTTAGCTTTTGATGATGATGATGATGATGATGATGATGATGATGATGATGATGATGTTTTGGTGGCGTTTTTTGTTTTAGTGTGTGTTCTGTCTATGCAACTAAGCTGAAAACCTTCCTTGTAAAGGGACAGAAGAATAGTAGCTTTGGTGTGCAACCCCCTCGACATATTACCCCTAAAATTGGTGCCAGTGACTGAATTTTATGGCAGCACTCTGTCGTCCGAGCTCCCCTCAGTAATCTCCTTCCAAGTTACCATAATGGACTTTGGCAGAACGTTGTGCAGTGCGGCTTGCTAATGTGGGTTTTAGGTGGAGGAAATACGAGTGCGGAAGCTAGGCTGGGCAGGCTCTCGAAACACTAAAGCAAAGAGCTTCGGTTGGCCTGAGACAGCGCAACAGCCAGCTACAACCGAATGCTTTATTGCCGTCTGGAAGTGTTTATTTTCTGAACATAAATTCAAGGGACAGAGTCAAGGCATGTCTAGAAATAAAGCATATCATCATGTGAGCTAAGCTGACAAGGACAATTTACTGTACAGTGTATCCTGCATTTGTTCTGGGCCAATCGGAAGGGAGAAGGCTATTAACATTCTGAAATTCCCGCTGTTCAGATCCTATTGTCCCTTCACTGAACTTTGGAATGGCATGTATTAACCCCTTGAGAGGCCCAGACGCTCAGCACACATCTGAAGAAGGGACACTTGTTTGTCCAGATATTATTGAAAGCAACAGGATTGCCTGTAAAGTCATGACACTGAGGTCACTGTTGAGGGCCCCAGCAGAGGAGCCTAAAACATTTCCTAAGGGCAGTTTCTGTGCAGTGTCTGAGCATTGACTTCCTCTGTTCAAATACTAGAGTTCACTGGTCAACCTGACCTTGAATTCTCTCGGACAGACAGGCACAAGCTGACATACTGTTCTCTCGCTCTCTTTTTCCCCTAGAGGCTGGAAGTTCATGAAACATGAAAGAAATGCCATTTGCATGCTGCAAGCATCATTTTTCAACCAAAAAAAAACATTTCCTAATTTTCTAGTCATTCAAACAAGAAAAGTAAAAAGATGACAGAGATTATATTAAAGTTTAAGCACATGTGCAACACCATAGATTACAGAGAAAAGCAGCCGCTCAGAACGGCTGTCATATTCTAATGAAATCAACAACCAAATGACTGGAGATAATTGTCCACGTTACTGTAGCATGCCAAGGTTATGACACAAGCACATTGAAATACAGCCAGCTCCACTTCAGGAAGTGACTCAAGGGAACATTGAAGATCTTATAGGATGAGACACCAAGCTGCCACAGTCACAAAAACTTTTCTCTTAACACTTTTGTTCTCATAAGAATCAACAAATTGAGTTCCCAAGACTCAACTCCTGCTCACACATCAACAAAGAGATCTTAGAAAGTTGTGTGCAATGGTACCACCCAGGGACACTTCCCACCACCTCACTACTGTAATTTCAGCTTGTATTATTTTGATTTATCCATATAAACGTGGAGTCCTCAGGTTGAAGAATTAATCCCTAGCCAGGTCCAAAACAGACTGTTGGGACAACCCAAACCAAACCCAATCCCAGCACAGTTGAATTTTTCCAAGCCCAGACCAGATGTTATAAGAATGGCCCCACCTCTCACGGAACAACACCATGATGTCACAGGGCTGCACAGGTGTAGGGCCATGTCAGGGAAGAGATGATGAAATGATCAGTCGAATACTGGAGCCGAGATCAGTGAGCTACCCATGTCAGCTCTACATTCATGGAATAAAGAAACCATAATGATTTCAAGCAGAGTTTCCAAGGTTGATGAAACTTCAGGATTAGACCTAGGGATGTGTGTATGTGATTAAGATGTTCGGAGTTTGGACCGACCTCGGTCTGTTCGGATGACCGAACCAAACGTCTGAACCGAACTCGCAAATGACAGAACATTTCGGTCATGTTCGGGTGAGTTTGGATGAGTTCGAGGGTGGGAAAAACATGACTGGAAGGCCCATACGGGTGGGAAAAATCTGACTGGAGGCAGGACGCAGCTGAGAAACAGACTTCCTGGTGCCAGGGGTGGAGACCAGGGGTGGTCTCAGGGCCAAATGATACTGATACCTAAAAAATCTTCGCATTTGATATCGATATTGGTACCGATAGCGCTATTTTGAATGTTCGGCCGAACCGAACTCTGTCAAACCGAACCCGAACTCGGTTTTCGAACCGAACGGTTGAACGGCCAAACATCCAAACCGCATTCTGTTTGCACATCCCTAATTAGACCTATTTGAGCATTACTGCTGAGAGATGTATTTATTTTTTAAACTGTGCCAGGGGTGTAGCTAGGTTGGAATGGGTCTTGGTGCAGGAATGGGTTCTGTCCTGGGAAGGAGCAGGGCGCTGGAGTCACTAGGGTGATGAGGGACACTGCTGAAGTTGGGGGTAGAGTTTACCTGAGCCTGGCGTGGAGGCTGGCTGTGGCAGGATCACTCGAGAACTCTGTGCTTGGGCAGGGGCAGGCTTCTTACCCGCTCAGTGCTCCTTCTGGCTGCCAGACCCCCATCCCCACTCAGATAAGCCATTTCCCACAAACTATCTGACATGGTTGAGGGTGTTGCACCAGCTGTTTGAGGGCCCCATTGCAGTTGGACTGGATGCACCTGTTATAGCTACATCCCTGCCCTGCGTGCTACCTCTCCCTGAAGACACTCTAGTGTAGTTTGAGGTAGGTAGGGAAGAAAAGGCACTTTGTACAGTGGGACATAATAATGAATTACCCATGAATCCAGAAGGAGTCCCAAGAAGGCACCACATCCACTCTTACACGAGTAGCCCATTGCTCAAAATTCCTTGCCCAAGGCCACACACAGAACAATGGGATGGATCCTAAATGCCTATGCACATGGCTTGTGCATGGACCATAGTGAGTATGTACCCACATGAGTATGCACCCAATCCGCGTGTGGCTTTCAAATGAGATGTGTGCGTGCTCCTTGAGCGGCACACCGTGTTTGGGATCGAGCCCACTGGGTGTTGTTACGACAACATCCATGCCTCTGCTTCTCCTCACCCCCTGGTGGACTGTTCATTTAAAGGTCCCCCCCTCCCCTTGTATACGTGCAGCCAAAGCAGAGACAGGGCAGGCTGTGCCAACTCTAGGACAACTCCACCGACAGAGCTCCAGAACAATCAGGATCATCACCATGGAGCAGGCAGCCCAAACCTGGGGCATCATGCAGAGGCAAGACTGCTGTCCGTCTGCTTGACTGCTGCAGTACCGTTCCTGGCCAGGGGTTGCCCTGGGAAACACAATGGAGTTGTGGGTGGCAGCCCAGAGTATCGGGTGACCTGCCTGAAACTCTATAGGGTGGGAGAGGGGTGCTGTGTGGGTGGACCGTGGGCTTCTACAGCCACCGGGTCCATTTAAAACAGACCCAGGTGGGGCTGCAAGTGGACAGATGCAGGGGTGCAGTCCCAGACCTGCTCTGAGGGTGAGCATCCCCACCTCCATCTTAAAACACCCACTGACAAAGCAATGACAAGTCTCCAGGATGTCCTAGTTCTCTGTACTGTGGAGAAACCAGTAGACCCTCTTTCAGTGTTTCCATACCCTCCAACATTTGACAAAGGAAATTAGGTACTATTCATGTCACCTGTAATCTGTGTAAATTGTCATGTGTTTACAAAAGTTGGTACTAGCCCTCTGACTAACTTTGAGGTTGAGCTGGGAAAAAAGGATGACCGTCTGTGAGGTTCTGAGTACACATTTGTTTGAATGTGCAAGACTGATGGCTCAAGCTACAACTCAGTCTCTTAAAAAGTCAGAATTCTCAAATGGGTGCATTGACTTTGACTCTAAAGTTTTAGTTTTAAAGACACTCAGAGGATCCCAGGTGGAAGCCATGAAAGTCCATTTCCGCAGCTAAAGTATCACCTCTTACTAACACACATACACCCCCCCCTACCTTTTTTAGTTTTCATCCTGGTCCCAGCGACACAGCTCCCACCTGCCTGAGGGTTACTGTTCATTGTTCACTGATAGCTTATCTCATGCTGGTTAAAGTGAGCAAAGGTACTTCATATCAGTCTCCAACCCCCACACCATCTCCCAGCAATGAACAATAGCATGGCTGTTCACTGAGGAAGCTCTTTCTTGACTGAATTATTTGAGGTTCTAATCACTTGTTTTGTTTGTTGAACCCAGTACAAACCTTACATTGCTGGGAAGGCAGTACAAGCTAACAACATCTTTTACTGTACTGGCCAAAAAAGGCACTTGTTGGAGGGTATGTGTTTCTGAGCATAATTGGCCTATACACCAGTTCCATTATAGAGCAGTAAGATTAAAATGACCGAGAAGGTTAATTTTCATTCAGACTTTTAAAGTTTGCCCCTGAAATATTGTAGAGGTGGCTTTACATCTGTGATTCCCAAATGTTGCCTTTGTGACCCAATTTTGAGATAATAATCCCATAACCCCAGACAGTACTAAAGATGGGCAAGATAGGTTAGATATCAGTCATGATCATGACATCATCTACAGATGCTCTGCAACCCCCCCACACCCCCACACCCCTTCCACTTGAGGTCCCAACTCACAACTGGGAACCTCCGATTTACACTTCTAGTAATTTATATGCCTACATTTTCATCCAATGAAGTGCCTTGCAGATGCCATGCTCTTAATGGCATTTTAAACAGCCACATCAATTTGGACAAAAATTGCAGCTATAGAAGTCGAGGTAGGAGAAGCGATTGAAAACTAGCCCTAAATATTGCTATGGCCAATTTATATGCACAATGGTAATTGAGATAACTCTTCTTCCCATTCCTTTTCCACGCTGTTTTTGGACCTCTCTGTCTCTCATTCACCTGTTTCTCTTATTCACACCTTTGCCTACCACTTAGGGCTTAAACACTGCTGCATTCAATGCAGAAGTAGGAAAAAATCTTGAGATCGCAGAGAAGCATTTATCTGAAATGACATATTTAATGCTCTTAGATACGTTTTCCTAGGAGATTTCTGAATGTCCTAGTGGGTGACAGTGCAGGCATCAAGAAATCAAAGTCCTGGGTTTCATCTTTATTACAGACCCTAAAACACTCAGTGCTGAGTGGAAACGTATTTAACTTCTTTTTTAAAAAAAATCACAATACTTTATTGTCCCTTTACGCAGTTCTTTCATAGATCTCTTTAGCAGAAGATTGGCTTGAGCGCTGGAAGGATCTTAGGACTGAAATCGTTCTTAATTTTACATTACTATGGAAATGGTTTGATGTGTTCAGTGGAGAGGAAGAAAAGACAGCTCCTCCCCATCTCTTACTTTGAGACTACCCTCATTTCAAATAAGATGTTGTTAAATAAAGCTCATGGGTGCAGACGTGGGGATATTATTGACTCAGTTAAAGGAAAGGACACAATATCCCACAGGCTGTAGTAGGGGTATGCACCAGAACCCCATGTCATTTTTTGTTTTTGTTATCATTTTTGTTATTAAAATGTGTCATTTTCATTAATAATGAAATGTCGTTTTTTGTTACTGTTGTCGTTATTGCTATCGGTACTGATTTCAAATGAAGATTTTATTTTTGGTATTGGTATCGATTTTGTGTGCCAATGAAGAACGATTGTCAGAAGTTGAACTCCTTCCCCTTCTCATTGTGATACAGAAAGAACTGCGAACACTAATATATACACAATATGTAGTTTGATTTATATAATATATACACAATCTAAACTAAACCTAACCTATGTATAATACAAGTTTCCTATCCTATAATCCTTATATAATAAAACAGTCTAGTATCTAAATTGTCCCAGGCCTGCTGTGAGGAGTTTGTCACTTACTTTGCAGACAAGATCACTCAGATTCAGAGTGACTTTGACACTGGATTAAAGGCAATAGGTAGAGAGCGCGAGGGGATAGAGGCCCCATCCATTCCATCTTTGCGGGGGGAGTTTCAGGAAGTGACGCCGGCCAATGGGGTGGATGTCTTGGGGTCTATGAGAGCCACCTGTTGTGAACTTGATCCATGCCCGTCCTGGTTGATGAAAGCCTCCAGGGAGATGTTGGGGACGGTGCTGGCGAGGGTGCCTAATACGTCCTTGCAGCAGGGGAGGTTGTTGCCCAGTCTCCAGGAGACTGTGGTGTGCCCCCTGCTGAAGAAACTATCATTGGATGTTGATGCACTCGCCAGCTACCGACCTGTCTCTAACCTCCCCTTTTAGGGAAGGTTATTGAATGGACGGTGGAGATCCAGTTCCAGGTGTATCTAGATAGCATCAGTTTCCTGGACCCTTTTCAATCTGGGTTACGCCCCGGCTATGGTACCGAGACAGCGTTGGTGGCCTTGGTTGACGATCTCCGCCAAGAGACGGATACAGGACGTTTGAAATTTCTCATCCTGCTAGATCTCTCAGCCGTCTTTGATACCGTGGACTATGGAGTGTTGTTGAGACGGTTGTGTGACCTGGGGGGGGCTGAATGGGACTGTTCTTGAATGGTTCCGCTCATTCCTCTCGGGGAGAAGCCAGTGGGTAATGCTGGGAGCTGAAATATCTTGCTCCTGCTCTTTGTTCTGCGTTCTGCAGGGTTCTATTCTGTCTCCATTATTATTTAATGTTTATATGCAGCCCTTGGGGGAGATCGTGAGAGGTTTCGGGGTGCGCTGTCACCAATATGCGGATGATACTCAGCTGTACCTCTCTTTTTCAACTGACCCAGACCCTGCTGTCTCATTGCTATCCCAGTGTTTGGACGTCGTGGCGGAATGGATGTGGCAGAGCAGACTGAAGCTCAACCCCAATAAGACGGAAGTGATGTTGGTGGGGAGAGTGAGGGAGGTGTTGGCCCCCCTGATTGGGGGGGTTCGCCCTCCTGTAGCTCAGCAGGTCCGGCATCTGGGGGTGGTGCTGGGCGCAGATCTCTGTCTGGAGCAGCATGTAGAGGGGGTGGTGAAAGCTGCCTTCTGCCAGTTGTATCTTGTGTGGAGGTTGCGTCCGTACATCTCTGGCCCAGACCTGGCCTCCCTCGTCCATGCCTTCATCACCTCGTGGCTGGACTACTGCAATGCGCTTTACGTGGGGCTGCCCTTGTTCCTGGTTCAGAGGCTGCAGCTAGTGCAGAATGTGGCGGCCCACCTCCTTTCAGGGACGGGTCGCCAGGACCACATAACACCTGTGCTCCAGGCTCTGCACTGGCTGCCAATAGCATGCCAAGCCAGGTTGAAGATATTAGTATTAATCTATAAGGTCCTTTATGGTCTCGGCCCCTCATACCTCATGGATCACCTCACCCGCCGCGCTCCAGAGCGGCTCCTTCGGTCTGCCGGGGGTGCCTTCTTGGAGGTCCCCCGTGTTAAGCAGGAGGCCACAATGGAGAGGGCATTCTCGGTGGCCAGGCCACGTCTTTGGAACTCCCTTCCAGAGGAAGCTCACCTGGCCTCAAGCCTTTTAACACTCCGGCAAGTTTGTAAAACCTGGCTGTTCGCTCAGGCCTTTGGGGAGGGTGGGAGGGTGGGTGAGTGGGTTTTTTCTCCCTCTACCCTTCTTTATTTTTTAGTATAATTTTGTCTATCCCTGTTTTAATAGTTGTTTTTAGTAAGTAAGTAGTAAAAAAATTATTTGTTTGGCAATAGGCCGTAACAAAATTTAACAGCAAGTTAAATAAAATAAAGCTGGCAAACAATAATACAAAATATCAAATTTTGTACAGAAATAATACATTTTTTATTCATGTTACATTTTGTGGCAATGCCCTTCCCCGTGGTTCTGATGGTGGCATTTGGCCCCTACTATAACTGCGTTCCTCCTGCAGAATAGCTAATATCAATAATACAGCTAACAGAGCTAGAAAATCTTACAAAGAACAAACACTCCAGGTACTCCAAACCTGTACTCTGTGAACCTTTATATAACCTTACATTGCCCTATTAAAGGCACCAGCCATTATCCTTTGAGTGATCACTCTGGGAGGTTTACAGTACAATGATACCTGGGCGCAGTATACAAATGGACATATGGACATGATAATCTACATATAGCCCCCCCCCCGGTTGATGACCTTACCCTTACGGCGGCAGTGTTTGGCCCCTGGTGTGACTGTGTCCGATCTGGAGCCTTACCCTTCTCAGGGTTTGTGTCGGCGGCACTTGACCCCTGTATTAGCTTGACAATGATACCTGAGACCAATTTACGTTTAGGCGTTATGATCTACATATGGGCCCCCCACTATTGGTGGCCGTACCCTTCACGGGATTCATGGCGGCAGGATTTGGCCCCTGCTATAGCTACGTCCATTCTAGTGCCCTACCCTTCACGGGGCACTTGACCCCTACATTAGCTAATTAGATTTAACTATCCTTATCTAATAACTAACTATGTCCTTGTACAATGGCAAATTCAGCATGATAAGCTGTTAACATTTGTATAGACAATCAACCAGAAGATCTCACAGAAAGCAACACTCCAAGTACTCCAAGCCTATGCTCTGTAGACCTAAGTATGACCTTATAGTGCCCTGTTAGAAAACATCGGCATTTAAATGATCTCACTGGGAGATTTACCATACAATGGTACCTGGGAGCAATCTACACACGGGCATAGTAAAAGGTAGGGGTAGGACTACCGGATCATCTGGTATCCGATACTGCTGGTATTGGGTGTACCGAGAGTATTGGATTAAACCCGGTAATCCAGCCCGTTTACCGGATTCCCCGGTACCGGATTTTTTACATTGCGGCCATTCAAATGAATGGCCGCAATGTAAAAAAAAAACCTCAAAAAAACCCACAACACTGTCCCTCCCCGAGTCCAGGCTGCGCGGGTGGAAGGGGGGACACCCCCCACCCACCCTGCCCAGCCTGGATTTAAACAACAACAAAAATTTGTGACCCCCTACTGTGGGCTCCGGGCCGCCACCGGCGACCCAGAGCCAGCCCAGCACCAGCGTCCAGCAGCAGCCAACAGGTAAGTAAGTACCGGTACTACTGATTCCTGGGGTGGGGTGGGGGTTTAACACCCCACCCCACCACAGGGATCACCCTACTTCCCACCCAGGGATCGCCTACCTACCTTGAGCTCCGGGCGGCGGCGGTGGCGCTGCTCTGGCGGCTTAAGCGCTGGCTGTGGCTGCCACCAGCTTCAGCACACTACTAGGCCTTCTGGGGAACCTGGAAGTTCCCCGGAAGGCCTAGTAGCGTGCTGAAGCCGGCGGCAGCCACAGCCAGCGCTGAAGCCACCGGAGCGGCGCCGCCGCCAGCTGGAGCTCAAGGTAGGTAGACGATGTTAAAAAAAAAACCACCCCAGGGATCAGTAGTACCGGTACTTATTTACCTGCTGGAGGCTGCTGGACGCTGGTGCTGGGCTGGCTCTGGGTCACCAGTGGCGGCCCGGAGCCCGCAGTAGGCATCACAATTTTTTGTTGTTGTTTAAATCCAGGCTGGGCAGGGTGGGTGGGGGTTGTCCCCCCTTCCACCCATGCAGCCTGGACTCGGGGAGGGGGGAGGTTTTTGTTTTTTTCTACTGATTTCAACGGGGACAGTTCCCCATTGAAATCAATGGAAAAGATCCGGTACCGGTAAACTGGTATTAATCCGGTAAGCCAGTATTCTTAAATCTGGGAACCGGTAAAACCGGATCATCCGGTATTTGCGCTGATGTCCCACCCCTAGTAAAAGGGTTATAGGCTTGGTAGTGATAACTGAACTAATTATCTCGATGATTCTTAGCCCAGCAGTTGCACAGCCACCAGTCCGAATCTGGCCCACCCTGTTGGCTGACCTCTAGATGCCATATCCAGCCCTAAGTTGTCCTATGAAAATGACGGAATAGTCCAAGAGAAAATCAAGGTTGGGTTCTCTCTGTAGGTGTCTTGAAATCCAAGAAGTTTTGCCTAAGTTGTGTTGCCTGACCTATATAGGATGCCATATTCCTGATAATCTGGGGAGACTTGCTAAATAACAGCAATGTTAAAAGATGGTCATCCGACACATCCCGATTGTCTTGCATGAATGCGCAAAGGTACTTCTTCCTTATTCTGTCATATAGGCGTCAGGAGAAAAAAAGGTGAACCCCCGACTCAACTGCCAAACCATCAAACGGGCATAGTCTGTCTAGGAATGGAATTCCCTGGATTCAACCTTCCAAAAACTTAGAGGGTAGAGCATTCACCCTAGCTCTGAAAATCAGCCTCTTGGCCCTGATGTTAATTGGGGAACCCAGATAACCAGGGAACTGGCCTTGTTCAGGCAACCACCTCAGGAATGAACTCGCATGCTGGCAACCGCTAACAGCGCCTATCTCCATTTGCTTATCAATATCCCTAACCCATGACATGCTCTTGTTGCATATTGATCCTGCAGGTTTATGACTCAGGTAGTCCACCAACAGCCCTATGGAACTCAAATATGAATTGATCTCCAACATCATAGGATTCCCTCATCATTTCGCGAATCAGCTCCGAAGAGTAGCCGAAGCGAGACTTCCACCAGTACTTCAGGGCAGGTTCCAAGGCGTTATAAGACCATCTTATCTGCCCCAGTTCTAATCTGATTATAGCATGGGGGGTGCCTGGAGGGTTGCCAAGTAAAGCCGATAAACACTTGGCCTGTATGGTATCCAATCTATGACCCTCTGAAAGAGCCCACAGTTCTGCCCCGTACCACAATTGTCCCCCTATCCTGCTGTTAAATACCTGCAGGGCCGATGTGATTGAGTCTCTGCCCTGCCGCGTGAAAAAGGAAATGAGTGTGAGCATTGGACCCCTAACTGCCTCTATAGCCCCCTTTACATGCTTCCTCCACCTACCTGACTTTTGGAACAAAACTCCCAGATAATGATAGGAGGTAACCTGCTGTAAAGGCTGCCCTTCAATCCTCCAGTTATATAATTTCCTCCTATTTGTGAAGACCAAAACTTTGGATTTGGCGCAGTTAATCGACAGTTTGTTGTTTTTGCAGAATCCTGCAAACGCCGCCATCTGCCTTTGCAAACCTACTTGGGTCTGGGACATAAATTAAGCCCCACATCATCAGCATACAGAAGACACCCAACAGGCCTATCTGCGATCTTTGGGGGAAAAAACCTCGTACTGGACATTTCCGGGATGATATCATTTATAAAATAATTAAAGAGGGCTGGGGCCAAGACAGAGCCCTGTTTAACACCCCTCTGAATATCCACTGGTTCTGTGGTGTGTCCCTGGAGATCTACTCTTATCACCAGGGAGGAATCATTGTATAAAGCCTGGACTAACTGAAGGAGCCTTTTATCCATCGTAGAACTCTTTAGCTTCCCCCACAAAATATTCCTATCTATAGAATCAAATGTGGCTCGTAAATCTAAAAATGCTGCAAAAAATGAGTGGTTCTTTACCCTATATTTGCTAACCACGTGGCTAAGTAACATGCATTGTTCTATAGTGGACCTACCCGCCTGGAAGCCTGCTTGCTCCGGGTGTATAATACTCTCCTGTTTGGTCCAATGCAGAAACCTTGCCAATAGTATTTTGCCATAAATCTTCCCTACAACGCAAAGAAGACTAATTGGCCGATAGTTTGCCGGGTCTGATCGACACGCTTTTTTATAGATAGGAATAACTATAGCTCTAGACCATAACTTAGGAATTTTACCTGTGTTATTAATTGCCGTGAACAGGTGGGCTAAAAGCGGGAGGCACCAGGTCTTGTTTGCTTTAATAAATTCGATGTGGATGTAATCTAATCCGGGAGCCCTATGGTTCTGGAACGAATTCAATACTAATTCAATTTCCAGCTCCATTACCGGAGGCCATGGACGAAGATCTAATAAATCGTTATCGGATAAGCAATTCGTATTTCCCCACTGTCCTGCAAATAGATCCCGAAAGTGCTCCATCCAGATGGAAGACGATATAGTACTTCCTACTGACTTCCCTACCCTGGATGTTGCAGAATTTATCACGCACCAAAATTGCCTCGCATCCTTTCTATCCGCTGCCTGTATTAGAGCTGCCCATTGCTGCTCTCCAAATTGCCTCTTTCTCCTTCAAGAGCAATTTGTAGGTGCTCCTTGCAGCTAAGTACTCTGTGGGGGGTCCTTGGCTCTGCGCCTTCCTATATTGTCGGTAGCATTGGTTCATTTTGGCGTGAGCTTGCTGACATTCTTTATCAAACCAGCTAGCCCCATTAGTAGAATGAAATGTCTGGGAGATTCCTGGGTGGCTTTGAATACACTGAATCATCTCAGCACTAAGCTGATTGTAATGATTCAGTGTCTCCTCTCGATCAGTTGCTGAGAGAAGTTGGTTCCTCTGCGGCTGAACCGCAGGTTGGTTGATGTAGGCAGCTAGACGAGTTTCCAGGGATCGATCCCACCGAGGGGCTTTCAAGATATCTAACTGGAGCTCACCTAACCTATTTATTGAATCTTTGCCTACGGTGAACTGATGAGCAGCTAATACTATCTGCAAAGGCAAGTGGTCACTAACTGGCCCATGCCTCACCTTAAAATCCCTCAGAAGCTGTATAATAGCATGGGAAACCAGCACATAGTCCACTACACTAGAGCCCTGAGTACCAAGATATGTGAACTCTCCCAATGGGTCACCGTAGCCTGACCCGTTCAAGATGTGTAAGTTGTAGGCAGCCATTAACCTGGCCAGTTTAAATCCCAAAGAGTTGGTCTGGGAATCTTTGGATCTCCTTGCATTGAGAATACCAAAGGGATCAGCGGTAGCTAAATTAGGGAATGCATTGGTGATTGCATCTCCAACCCCCAGCCTTGCATTGAAGTCTCCTGCTACTATCAAATGAGTCTGAGGGTATTTACTCACGAGCTGGCTAAGTACAGCCTCTAGATTATCCCAATGAGCTTTTCTAAATGTCCCTGCATTGCAGGGTGGGATATAAAGGGTCAAAAAAATTAAATTTACTTTTAATGAATTCACCCTAAGGCTGAACCCCAAGGCCAGCTGGGAATTTATAGACAAAATTTCTGGTGGGGACAGTTCCTGGGACATGAAACATCCCAGGCCACCACATGCTCTGCCTCTTGTATGGTATTTGACTGCTGGTACATTAATGGCTCTGAATCCTTCTAAATGCAAGGGGTCGGTGGACCACGTTTCCTGAATTAGAATAACATGATGTCCTTTTATAAAGGCCAAGAAATCAGGATCGTTTTGATGCCTCTCCCATCCTGCTGTATTCCAGGAACATATACGAAGTCCTTCCCTGAAATCAGACACCAAATGTCTTGATGAAAGGGACTGGTTGGCAGCTAAATTATTGCCCACAGTCTTCTAATCCAAAGACTGAGCCACTGATTAGCATAAGGAGCCTGACCCAATATCTCACTTGCCTCTCCTATCTTTGGAACACTAGGGAGAGGTTCAGCTACTTGAGTCTCCTCCGCAAGGATCCTCTGTATTGCACCTGATGGATTAGACAGTAAGGCCCTCAGTTCACTAGCGGCCTCGTCACTAGGATTCCTTAAAGCCCTACCTAAAATTTAGGGATCCTTGAGGATGATCCTTGGTTAACCTTCCCCAATATCTGGGGAGCAGGGCTACCTAGGAAATCTTCGCATGGACTCTGGCTCTCAGCAAGCTGCACTCCTGGTTCACCACTACATTGCCGGGGTGACTTATCACAACTCTGCTTCTGGATAGATGGATTACAATGCCTTACTACAAGGGGCTTAATTACTGTGCTTCTCGAGACTCTCCCCTGAAAAATCCCCCAAGCCGCAAATGATCTCCTACGGGAGATCAGAGCCGTCACCAACTCCAGAGACTTAAAATAAACTACCACCCGTTGTAAAAAGAGGGTTGCAGGTAAATACTGGATCTTATCAATTTGCCCAAGTGGAACTGATAAACCAGAGATTTGGGAGATAAACACAGAAATTTTGGGCTTAGTCTGCCATTTAGGAGAATATCGTGTATGGTGAGAGACTATACTAAAAGTCATGGCATTTGGGACCTGGGTGTAAAGGGGTCGATCTGCAACTGGTGAGTGAATGCATGTAGTGACCTGTTGTCTAGGGAAACTAGTCGGTTCCTCTTCTTGAGTATGGGACTCAGGAGCAACTGTACAGCTCTCTGCCAGCATATAGGAGCGAGTATTCTCAGCCCTTTGAGTTAAGGCATTGATTAAGTCTATGGCTGTATCCAATTCTTGGGCTTGTCCCTCAAGTTGGAGAAAAAGAGAGTTCAATTGAGCATAAAATTTCCTGACCATATCCCCCACTTTAAGACATTGATTGCCCAAGATTTCTGATGTAAACCCATTCCCCACTGGCGAGCCTATCTGAGCGTTACCTATCCTCCCCAACTGTTGTTCTAAAGGGAGGAGATCTGACTCTTGTCCCATAACCACATGAGAGTTATTGATGGGGAGCGGGAAACTATAGGAACAGGGTGGTTGTTGTGATACCTGATCCACAGACTCAGCTAAATCCTGTGTTAAATTCAGTTGCTGGAATGGAAAATGGTCCTCTACCTTAGATAAGATTGCATTCCCTGGGACGGTGAGTAATTTAAGGAAATCTGTGCCCCTTGCTTAGGGCTTTGCTGTGGCATATGGAGGAAGTCATCTAACTTGGCCTGTTTAGCCACTGCATGGGCTCTTGTTGTTACCCCCTGTGCCTTCCTCCTTTTAGGCATTGTGGCTATTCCTACTAATTGCAATATGCCAATCCGTGGAGCTGTCGTGAAACTAAAGTGGCAAATAAATAACCACCAACTGCCGCCCCGGCAAACAGACTCTTTTCAACAACCCCCCTGCTCCAACCCACCCGTTCCTCCCACGGGCAGAACTTACAGCCCCTGTGCCCCGACTGGCCCCGAAGGGCCCCAAAGGGCCACCGCATCCTTTGGCCGCAGCCTTTTGGCCCATGGCCACAGCGAGCGGTCTGCGGCGCCACCAGCGGCAAAGTTCTTTTATGGCCCTGGGTCAGCTTCCGGTGATTAGGGTGAGAGTGGGGGTGGGGGCAGGTAGAGGAAAAGTGCCCAGATGCAAAGTTCCCCCTCGCAGACACAAACTTCCCTCTTTTCTTCCCATAGGTGGAGTTTATGCCTCCTTGGTCAGCGGCTGGGGATCAGCTGACTCGGCGAGGGATCAAGTGGCAGCGGCTGATGGATAGTGAGTAGCGGCCTGCGGCACCACCGGCAAAGTTCTTTTAATCGCCTCGGCTCAGCTTCCAGTGATTAGGGTGAGAGTGGGGGGGGGGGCAGGTAGAGGAAAAGTGCCCAGGTGCAAAGTTCCCCCTCGCAGACACAAACTTCCCTCTTTTTTTCCCACAGATGGAGTTTATGCCTCCTTGGTCGGCGGCTGGGGATCAGCTGGCTCTGCGAGGGCTCAAGCGGCAGTGGCTGATGGAAAGTGAGTAGCACTCCTAATTGTTTTTATGATGTTTTAAATATTTTAAATGTTTTATATTGGATTGTCAGCCGCCCTGAGCTGTTCGCAGGAGGGGCGGGGTATAAATATATTGAATAATTAAATAAATAATCTATAAATATACAACTAATCTCTCTATATATATATAATATATGTACAGGGGGAGATAGATGGGGAAGGGGAAAGGAAAACACAGATATATTTCAACTATCTCGAATCTATCTCTCCATCTCTCTATATGTGTGTACCTAAGGAATAAGGATTGGATATATGGGAGGATTTCTAGTGCAAGTACCAGCAGTTTCTGCAAACACACCCTGACAAGCAAGAGAGCTAACACAGAGTGAAGCAACCCAGCTCTACAATATTAAGGGTTGCAGTGCCCTCCCCCAGAGCCCTCTTGATTGGTTCTGGGAGGCAGAGGCATTGAGGAATCACCCGCTGGGATCTGCTGGGCTCCGCTGGGATCTGCTTGCACTGCTCATGGACAGAGATACATCCATCAGGTCCTTCTCCTCCCAGTTCAAGAGTTCCACAGTGTTCTGGCTCTGAGATGCCTGTTCCCTCCTCCCTTCTCGACCTTTCCCTCCAAAAAACACCTACCAGGCTGCCAGGCAATAACAAAATCAATAACGACTTTTGTTATCATTATTGATTTTGTTATTATTTTGTCATTTTTGTTATTGCAATAACAAAACCAAAAACGACAATTGCTTTCATTATTGATATAACGGAAACGACATACACACCCCATGGCTATAACAACACGTTTTAGAATATTGAGAAGTTCTTTGAGAAATTAGCTCTTAATGCAGCTAGATCATGCAGCTATTAGAAACACAATACAAGAAGAACTGTTTGTAAATTCAGGGGTGGGGAATTTTTTATTTCTGTTGTTTTGGCTGGGATCCACATTGGCCACCTGGAAAAAAAATGACCACCAAAAAAAATATGAAGGGCTGTTGACCTACATGACCCAAAATTCTACTGATACATGTTTGGATTTAGCTGCAGCTGTCCCATTTAATTCAGTGCTGAAACAGAAGGGTTATCCTAGGAGAAATGAGGAGAACCATTTGCAGAGCATGGGTTGAGTAGGAGTGTGCAGTAGGCCTCCCCATTTGTTTTTCTTATTATTTTCATTTACAAACCCCCCCCCCCTCCATTTTCAGGGGTTTTCGTAAAGGAAAACATTCATTTTCATTATTGGGGGCGGGTATTATTTATATTAAAAATAAAATAAATGTTT
>QEPC01013355.1:416036-462132 GCA_003113815.1 Sphenodon punctatus | reverse complement strand
GCAAGAGAGCGACTGAGAGGTTTCAGAGGGTCGCCTTGGGGCCACCCTTTCCCACCCTGTGCCTGGGCCTTGATTCCTCCTACTTTGTTTCCCCCTCCCTGGCTCCGTCCCCTGGAGCCTGATAGTTCTGGCCTTCCTTCTCCCTCCTTGGTTTCCCCTTGGCTCCATACCCCGCAGCCTGACAATTATAAAAATTAAAAAAAAATTAAAACTACACATGCATGAAAGGTCCGGTAGCCATTTTCGCATGCATAGTGATTTTTAAAAAAAACTTTTAAAAACCAATTTTAATAAAAAATAAACCAAAAGAAAACTAACATTTTTGTTTACAACCCCCCGTCGCCAAAAATTAAGGAGATTTTGTAAAAAAAAAGAAAAGAAAAAGAAAGATTTGCCTGCTGTACACCTCTAATGTTAATTAAAACTGTTCATCAACTCTAGGCAAGGGCAAACCGTGTGACCACACAGGGCCCCATGCCTGATGAGACCAATCGGATACTCAAATACCTAAAGAATTGGTAATTTGAAGTGAGATCACGTGCTCTCGGTTTTTCAGGAAATACCGACCTTTCGTGAACAAAGAGGAAATGTACTGATATTTTCAACATTTCTCACTACTTTCTGGTAATACAAGAAATGATGGAAAAATACCAATAATACTGGAAATGATCGATAACTACCAGAAATTACCCAAACTGGAAAAACCAGAGGAATGTCATCAAAATATCTGAAATGCCGGTAGACATCCTCCTTGTATGAACGAGGGCAGAAGAGCTGTTTCCATGGGAAAAACACATGCAGAAATTTTTCGTTTCAGCCCCAGTAACTTCCATTACCAGTTTACTACGTACCAATCACAAAAACAGGTATACATGTCAAATTTCCAGTATACTCATTTTTGCAATTTACCAAAAAATCAAGACAGAAACTTGATAAAATTGGGACCAGAAGTTGGTATTCCAGGAGCAGACGTCAATATTCCAGGACATAATCCGTAATCAGGTAGCAATTTGTTCCTAAATGTTGCGGGTAGATTTGGGTACTGGAAATTCAATGTGTATACACGTTTTCATGAGTACTCATTTCGGCTCTACCTGTGATGATTCAGGAGGACTCCCCCCAATACATAGGATCCTTAAGTATACAGAAATAATAATGTTCATGTAGTGTACAACTCCACATACCGCACAATGCTAGGAACCCCAAAACTTGAAGGGGATGTTATATTTAATTGAACATATTAATTACGGTAACATTTTCTTTTTTCTTATGGACACATCAGTGTTTGTCTGTCAAACATTCCTGTGTTAGGAGCGGGCCCAAACGACGTTTTCACACAGGGCCCTGACCACCCTGGTTCATACACTGCTGCAGAGACTGTGAAAGACTAAAGCACAGTCAGAATTTGCCTTATAATGATTTTCCCTGTCTGGTTCTTCCCAAGGCTTTTGAGGCAACTTTGTCCATGGTGGAAAGCTGATGCTCAAGCTTTGAGTGGTTTTTTACACATTGTCTGAATGAAGTCATGGCAAAAATGCAATGGGCAGAAACCAGAATGTAAATATTTACCTCAGAGTCATCGTCAAAATGAAAATACCTTTCTCTGTGCTCCTGTCGGACAGGTGGGTGTTTCATTCTCGATAGTTGTTGGGCAGAATCCTGAGGAAATTCCCCCCTCCCTCTTTATTCCTGACTATATAGAATCAGAGGGAGCACATTTGTATTAATCTGGCTGTATTTTGCTGTTTACATTTCTGTCACAGTCACTTAATGATTGAAGATTCCCTGCGAGGGACTCTAAAACATACCGTTAAGGTTTTCATCTGCGGTTCCTGAGGATGAAGAATTTATTTTTATTTGTAAGGAGCTCAGAAGAAAGGAGGATGCATCTATTCTAGTGTCACAGATAAAGATGATGTGGCTATTTATACATTACCAGAGTTTAAATCCTACTTTGTTCAGACCCTTAATGCATGAGCAGCAAGTGCTATAAGTGTTAGGAGATATGTTTACTGCTCTGGGATATAATTAACTTTAAAAGAAGATGCCTCTATGAAGCAAACAACCTTACCTGACAACTTTGATATCATCAGAAATTTCTACCTTTGACTGTCTAAGAAAAACTGGAACGCTTTTTCTGGGTTTAGTGTGTGACCCTATTTAATCCTTTCATTTGTTTGTTAAGTGCCATGTAGAGATGAAACCGGTAGCTAATTTCCTGCCTGTGGGTAATACTCAAAATTTCAAGTAGCCTGTTGTGTGCCCAACTGATACCCAGTAACCAAGTTGGGAACCCAATTACATGAAATACTCAGTATTACCATTACCAAATTACTGCTGTTCCAGATTATTACTTTTCCATTTTTCAATTTCCCATTTACCGATTGATTCCAACATACTGTTTGACATTTTTTCAACTCATCATCTATTTTACTGAACACTTCTAATTTACCGTTTTGCTTTTTTTCCATGTGTTTCTGAATGTTCCTAACCATTCTCCTACCTCGGCACATGGTGGAAACGGAAAAACAGTTATTGAAAGCCAGAAAACCGATAACAGAAACGAGAAATTGTGTAATGGGAATGATATTTTTGAAAAAAAAATAACCCATCAGGCACCAATCTGGTGCCAATTAGTAACCGGTGATACCAGGTCAAATCAAGTACCATAATGCCATTATGTATACCCATTTGTGCAGATAAATTTCAGTTCTGGTCCCATGAAGTTTACATGTCTCAGAGCTATGACACCTGTTTAGTATGCATGTATAAGGACTGAGTGTGCCCATTCCAGTCTTAAAAGATGGAATTATTTGTTTGTCATTTGGAAAAGGAGCAGTGGTGGTGTTATGGAATGATACTGGGTATTTTTAGATGTTATGGGATCACAGTGAACCCCACTGAACCACAGTGAATGCTATGGGGTGGCTGGGATCCCTGTAATGTCAGATTGATCTCCGCCAGATGTTCACCACAATGCATCCACAGAGCTGGAACTGTGGTTAGATTGATCACAATCAGGAAAGGGCCAAAAGTAACTTCTATTACCTTGGCCCATTCCGGATTGTGGTCCCGGCCCCACCGTTAGCAGTCAGGTGCAGCGGCCTCAATGGCCACTGCACCTTCCCATCTTCCTCAGGGCGGGTGACTGTGGGAGCATGGGGGGTGGAGCCGTGCAGTTGCATGGCGTGCAGCTCAGCCCCTCCCTGCCCTCACCCCCTCCCTGATTCCCTTTAGTGATGTGCCCGGCACATCTGAAGGAGGACCGGCCTCATGGCAGACTGGGGTCAGGGAACAATCCCAGTCCGGAATTCAGCGTGGCGGACCCAGAGGCCCATCATGTCTGAAAATACCCACTATTGAAAAAAAATATTTTTTTTAAAAACCTAGAAGTTTCTTGATCTTTTGGGCCACATTTTAACATAAGATTTAATTTACCAAATGGTACCTCACTGGTTGACATTTTAGAAGCATGCTAAGACAGGGCCCGCAATCCTTGAGCCAATTACTCTGGAGCAGTCCTCAATGGGCTTCAGTAGAGAAAGTGGTTTGAGGGCTGCAACCTTGGTAAGTATATATGTGATGAAGATCACAAAACCAACATGCATGCTGCTGCCACCACTAAACTCCATGCTTGACCAGGGGAAGGGCAGTCTAGGGTGGTAAGATGAAGGGGGCGAGTCTCCTGCCCTCTTCCAGCTTTCACCAAGCTTCACGGTGGAGATGGAGTTGGTGACTGCCCAGGGTGGCAAATATCCTTGCACTGACCCTGCTCGTGTGCGGGGTGAGAGTGTTGTCTGTCACTCATCCGTCTCCAGTAGCTGTTGACAGCTAACAGACGGATGCGTGTGAGTGTCCCCCACACTCAGAGTCAGGACACGGGGCTATCTCTCTTTGGTCCTGGAAGGAGCCCAGTTGGAAGCGGACTATTGCTGGCTGCATCCCCCGTGCTGGTGTATTTCAAGCTGGGACCTGGCATCAAATAGAGGGAGGGAGACCCCTGCTAGCGAGAGCCACTCTGTGCTCCCCAGCAAGGATTCCTCTCCCCGCCCCCCATGCTGGTATATTTCAAGTCGGGAACTGCTTTCCCAGTTGAAATAGATCAGTGCATTGGGGGTGGGGGGACTGCTGCAGGGGAGCACATTGCTACCCCCCCTGCAGTGATCCCCTATTAGATGGGAAGAATCTGTTGCTCCTTGCCCTCCAGGGATCCACCTCTCCCTACCCTGGATTTGGTAACTGCATCTGTAAATAGAGGGTATTAGGGATGGGCGAACAGAACCGAGTTTGGAAATTCGGTTCGAAAATCGAGTTTGGTTCGGAAGTTCGGTTTGGTTGACTGAACTATTTGAGTCCAGTCCGAACTCCGAACTTCTAGACAGAGCTCAGAAATTCAAACCCCATTGAACTAAATGGAATATTATCTTATAGAGATGGGCGAACAGAATCAAGTTTGGAAATTCGGTTCAGTTCGGAAATCGAGTTCGGTTCGGAAGTTCGGTTCGGTCGACTGAACTGGTCGAGTTCGGTCCAAACTCCAAACTTCTGAACCGCGTTCGCCCATCCCTGGAGGGTATTGTTGTCTATACACTCACCATTCAGAAACCGTGCAGGGATCAAGTAGAGCAGTGCATGCTAGTCAGTAACAGAGTAACTAGCGGTGTCCGTTGCTCAGCTCCACATGCAATTCTGTTTCTCTCAAGTATGTGTGTGGGGTGGGGGGGAATGATCCTTGGCCAAAGGATTATCAGTTCAGAAAAAAATACTGTGGGGTGCTAGATTCACCACCCACTAAGAGGAGCTTCTGGTGTAATTGCCTCCAGTATTAACTATAGTATGAAATTATTTGAAATATAATCTCTGAGAAATGTGAAGCTGTAAAAGTAGCTTATTGCTGGTGAAGGGTTTATTGTTCCGCCGTTTGCCTATTCTCTGTCTATTCCATTTGAAGGAAATTAACTCAAATTCATGGCATGCAGAGTCTAAATGTATGGTTAGTGGTCAACCAACAGCCAATTTCTGCTCATAAATTACACACGGGGAAATCAAGGATCAGTCCCTTCTCTACTGATATCCCCTCTCCTGCTTCAACATGGCAGTAGCTCTTTTTCCATACACACCACAACAGCGTACCTCCGTTTCCCCACTCTTTGAGGGCATTTGTGTGCCATTTAAAGCTTTAAATAAGGTAAGCCCAACTCAGACAACCGCTCTGTAAGATCATGTACACAAGAAAGTTTGGTGTAGGAAAGAGGAATGGTACAGAAAACACACCCTCTAAGACTCAATGGCTTGTGGCTAAAAAAGGTGGCTTTTTC
Source organism: Sphenodon punctatus (assembly GCA_003113815.1). NCBI lineage: Eukaryota > Metazoa > Chordata > Lepidosauria > Sphenodontia > Sphenodontidae > Sphenodon > Sphenodon punctatus. The sequence goes on along the minus strand of QEPC01013355.1, from coordinate 456,814 downwards.
CTTTGTCTCTCTCTGAAGAGGGACATGGCACCGATAAGCCTTCTCTGAAGACATGTTTTCTCCCATTCTTACCAAACTTCCTGAAGCCCCTTTGTCCTGCAAATTTAGCTAATCAAGGTGAAGGTGAAGGTTGAGCTAAAATGGGTAGCACATCCACTCCGTGCAGGTAATACTCCTGACATTAGTGAATAGTGTATTGGACAGGGGTGTGCAGAGGCACATTATTTATTTTCGTTTCTGGTTTGGTTTTCATTTTTAAAAAAGCCCTTTATTAAACAAAAACGTTCATTTTCATTTTCCTCATTGTTTTCTTTTCTCCTTATATTTATTAAAAAATAATTTAAAACAAAACCAAAACCCCTGTACAGGCACAAAATGGCTGATGGATCATTCTGCACATGCTCAGCCCTCTCCCAAAATGGTGTCGATACTGCCATTGACCTTTCGGGAAAGAGGTTGCATGCACTGACTGGCCCAGTGGCCATTTTGCACATACACAGTGGTTTGGTTGTTAAAAATAAAAAAAAATAATTTTAAAATCACTGTGCATGCACAAACATGGCCACTGGGGTGGGCCGCCTTTCCCAAAATGGAACCAGGGTTTTGTTAGTTTGGGGAATTAAAAAATGAAAAAGAACTGCACAACCCTAGTGCTCAGTCACTGCTCAAATACCGTGTCAGGTACACAGTTTTTAACTGGAATTACCAGGTATTACCGTTTCTGAATTAAAGAAATTAGGACATAAAATCAAAAAATGATACAGGAAGTCAGAAAATTGGGACGAAAAATGACTAATTCATAGATGAGTAGACCGTGGGGCACTAGTCAGGTAGTGATTAGTACTTGATGTAACTGGGTCGATTATTACAATTTTGGCAGGTATAGCCATTTTTGCGGGTACTCATTTCAGCTCTGGATGGCTAATTCAATTAGCCCATCAAAAACGCCCTTGCCCCCAAACTCCTTTCCCCTCCCCCCCCCCCCCCAAGCGCTATCTGAAGCAACAAACAGCAGGAATCTTTGTGTTTATTCAGACATGTTTTAAGGAGTACTTATAGTGCCGGCAGCTGCATGCGAAAGTGAAGAATGCACACCCAGATGACGTCTGACAAGGTCATACATGATTGAGCTCGTCGGTGCACTGACAGGCACACTTTACCGAGCGGTTTCTTTCAAGTTGGTAGAGTGCACCGGAAAGTACGCCAACAAGTTCAATCATGTGCGCGGTGCCTTTTCAGACATGATATGGGCATGCATTCTTCCAATTTGCATCCTGGCACCGGGACTTATAAGTGCTCTTTACAACATGTCTGAATGAGTCCTTTGTCTGGGATGCAAAATTTGGAGGCGTTCCCCAAATTCATGTCCCCACCACTCTTTTGGTTGGAGAAGATGCATGTTCCCACTTTCCTGTTTGATTTCACTCATGCTCTGCTTTTTTCTGTCCCTTCTCCCCCATTTTCCCAGCCATTTCCTACTAAACTAATATATCTGCCGGCAAAGAGGACTCACATTTCTGCCGAACAGTCAACTGCATCTTCACCTCTTGTAATCTTGATTTGAGGCTTTTACTGTCCCGCTTTTCCTGGCTTTTGATTTTTTTAAAAAAATCTTTACAATGGTCAGTAAATCCTAAAGTTCTACTTGTTCCCTTTTACGAGACCATGAGTAACACATGGCTCGTGAGATTTGTAACCTGACAGACCCAACAACTCTTTGGATGCTGCTGTTTTGGAGAGGAACCGAGGGTGGGGAAGGGGGGAAATCAACCATCTCCACCTTATTTAAAATGAGCTGCAAGTTGAGAACATTGGCATGCTAGAGTTAGTAAGGAAACCTTGTTTCCCCACCCTGTCCTTAAAGGCGTTTTCACACTGCTAACCTGACCTCTTTAAGCCTGGCTTTCCTGAAGAAAAAGCCAATCTTCTAGTATCTAAAATATGGTGAAAGGGCAATATTGGACCTTTTTTCAAGATGGGGTTTCTCGGGTCTCCAGAACAGTACAGTAATTTATTTAATTTTGTCCCCTGAGGGGGAAGAAAATACGCCGAAGTTCAAAGTACTCGTGACAAATAGCAGTGAAAGGAAACAGAAAACCCATCTTTCAGGGAGAGCTTGTGATATTTAATTATATATATAATGTATATGAATTACATTCTGTTTAAGGATTTAAATATAGACAATTCCCTTTCAATGGCCTTTAGGTTTCATCAGAGGTAAAGCCAGAACTAAAACAAGTCTCCCCCCACAAGTATTTTTTAAAAAGTTTTCAAACTTTTTTGAGGAAGGCCCTCCCTTCCACTTGTGTATGAGTGGGTGACACACATGTTTAGAGCAGAAATGAGTAGTAAATTCCATGTGGGCAGGAGAGAGAGGGGTAAAAACACCTTGAAATAAAATAAAGGTACTACTCCTGAGTAATAAAAGCTATCGGGTTGCCAGTGAACACCGACACATGTGTAGATGCCCATTGGGGTGCCCAAAATTGTGATATTGCCTAAGAGTCATAGAAATTCAAGTTTAAATAAATACTTGAGCCATGGGCAGGGCAGAACCTGTGGTGTTAGTTGTAAATGGGGGCAATGAACAAGGAGGCTTAAGCTGTGTAATCAGGAAATAAAGTACTCTCTGGTTTTCCCTCAACATGGCATACAGGCTCCCTGTAAACTCCACAAAAGCCAGGCAGCTGGTATGAGGTTGTGATGGGGGCTACTCATGGTGGAGGGAGAGAGGCGGGGGTGCAGCTACAGATAGTGGGGCCATCAGGAGTTCCAGATGGAGGGCCCACCCAGACCCCTCTGTGCCTGTGGAAATGGTGGCTAATTTGGCTTCTGGGTACTAAATTTCCCAGAAGCCTCCAGTCACCCACTTTTTTAGGCACCTTGAAGTAGGTCTGAAATGACTTATCACGGTATATAATACTTAAGCAGAATGCTGTTTCCATTGGAAACAGGTGATTTGTCTTCATTCGTGTGATGTGGAAACTTATTGGCTTTTCCGCTGTTTTTGCCATTTGTCGGTAAATTTTGAAAATTGAACAGAGCTGCTACAGAGCTGATCTCAAGCCCCATGTATGACCACCTTCTGGGATCTGTGAAGATGCAAAAGTGGCAGCTAAATGCTGCTGGAAATTACCATAAAAGTGCTGTAAAACTGTTGCAAAAGTCCTGAAAAGTGCCAACAAGAGATGAAAAGTGAAAAAAAATGACAAAAATGTCAAAATGTCAAGCCAAATGTCAAGCCAAGCACGAGCACCTGGGCCCTCGCATCCTCTTGAATATTACACTCCTTGTCTCTCCCTTGGTTCCTCTTCCTTCGTCTCCCCCAGCACCCCCGTCTCTCAGATTGTAAGCGCAAGGGCAGGGACCGTGTCTATTAAATTACTTTGTAAAGCACCAGGTACATTGCTTGCACTATATAAATGTTTTTTTTAATTATTATTATTATTATTATTATTATTAATAATAATAATAATAATAATAATAAGAAGAAGAAGTGAAAAAATGACAAAAATGCCAGAAAGTGATGAAAAATGATGAAAAATGCCAGAAAGTGCAAAAAGTGTCGGGAAAATTATGAGAAAATTACAGGAATCGATATCGACAATGGCAGTAGCATGGAATCACTGGAGACTGATGAAGTATTGATGAACACTCACAAATGCTCATGAAAAGTCAGTATTTCCCTGCAGAATGGGGACACTTGCTCATCTCAGCCCTACTTTCCAGCCTTAGGCCGTTCTTAGACGTGCGCAGCGGTGCCCGTGCTTGTTTTCCAAAAGACCCGGAAGTCCGCTTTACATGTGACGCTGCTGCCAAATATGTGCATGTGCCGGCGATGCGCATCCATTTCCGGCCACGTATGACCGGCCTCGATCGCTGACCCGGTCAGTTCGTGGCCAGAAATGGATGTGCATCGCCCGCGCATGCAAATATTCGGCAGCGACGGCACGTGTAAAGTGGATTTCCTGGTCTTTTGGAAAACAAGCGCGGGCGCCACCGCGCACATCTAAAAATGCCCTTAGAGAGAATGTGTGACTGAGGGCTTCTGGGAGGTGTAGTACCTAAGCAGTTTCCTGGGCAGTAGGAAATGGCTGATGGGGATTTTCTGAGAATTACATCTCCCCAAAGTCCCCAGTCAGCCACCATTTCTTACAGACATGGAGGACACCATGGCGGCCAAGGGGTAAAGCATATGCCGGCTGGAATGGGGAAAAAAAACCCGGCCTTAGAAATTGTGTGGCCCAGGTCAAAGACAAAATGCGGCAGAACCTCAGCTTCACCCACTTTCCATAGCTATGGCTCTTCCCACTTTCTCATAGCCCCTCCCATTTTTCATGGCCCCGTCCTTTGACAAGTAGAGAATTATCATATAAGTTATTTTTAACTTGTCAGCACAATGCGCCAGTGGTGGCTGGTGGTTTCCAAGGCTAGTGGGGTGCAGGGTGGGGGTCAGAAGTGAGAGGGGCCTAAGCAATGGGAGGCAGAGCCTAGTCAACAGGAGACAGAACCTACCCAATGGTACACATGCAAACACAGAGCAAGCAAAGCAAACCATCTTAAGCCAGCCAACAATATTATGTGAAGTCCTTAGCACACCACAAAAGCAGCAGCGTGGAGTTCCACTTGTCCCCCAGCCCCAAAACATGCTTCACACTTCTGTTGTAATGTAAAAGGCACCTGCTGCAACCAGACAGGGAACATTCATGCAAATACTAGCCATTAGTGAACCAACGTGTGGCATGGTGGCCTTCTTAAGAACATAAGAACATAAGAAGGGCCATACTGGGTCAGACCAATGGTCCATCTAGCCCAGCATCCTGTCTCTGACAGTGGCCAATCATTGTGGCTTGGGAGAAGCACCCAACAGGTCACAATGGGGGATCCATTCCCTGTTGTTTTCTCCCAGCTCCCGTCATGTTCCCTGATCCTGTCTGGCTAATAGCTCCTAATGGACCTATCTTGCAGCAGAAAATACAAACTGGCACTGCAAAGGGAGCATTTTAAAACTCAGGGAACATTCCAGATCTGATCATCCTGCTAATCAAACATAATTCAAACAACCCCCCCTCCATGGCCACAGCACCCCCAGCCCCATCTAAACTCTCCTCCAGATGGCCCCAATCTATGACCAAAGCACTTCCAGATCAATGTCCCCAGTCCCTGTCTGCTCCCAACCACCTCCAAGATCATAGCCCCCCTGCCCCTCTTCCCTCAACTCCCTCTCCCCAGTCTCCAGATCATGCCCCACTATCCCCTCTTCCCTCAACCCCTCTCCCAAGATCATAACCCAATGATAAATCTCCCTCTTCCAAGATTATGCAATGCTCTCAAGCGAACCCTCCCCCCAAGATCATGCCCCCAGCCCCTCTTCCCTCCCTCACAGATCATGGCCCCAGGCCCCCCAGCCAGCCAGCTATGGCTGTGTGTCTTCCCTCAACCACCCCCTCGTGGCTCCAGGTCCAGCCATTGACTCCAGCCCGTTCCTTCCCTCCCCTCCACAAATAAACCCTAGAAGGGGTCCGGCAGACTGGCCTTAGATGTAGGGGTACCAAGCGGGAGAACTGAAGCAGCTCAGTGGCGGTGAGGTGGATCCTCAGTCAGCCTCCCTGCTCCACTGCCACTCCGGCCTCTGTGGGCACCTCCATATGATCCCAACTCCCGTGCTGCACTGCCTTTCATTCCGCCACACCGCCTCCACACCACTCCGGTTCTGAGCCATTGACTCCGGCACCACCAGCATGCAGCACTGAGGTGATAAGAGCATGAGGGGTCATGTGTGGCCCTGGGAGGGGGGAGGAGGAGAAGAGAGGGACTCTGAGGCCGTTTTCAGACGAGCGCAGCGGCGTCCACGCTTGTTTTCAAAAAAGCCGGCAGCCCGTTCCACACGTGACGCTGCCGCCAAATACGTGCATGTGAGGGCAATGCGCTTCCATTTCCGGCCACGTATGACCAGCCTCGATTGCCGACCCAGTCAGTTCGCGCCCGGAAATGGATGCGCATCGCCCGCACATGCGCATATTCACGTGTGGAACGGGCTGCCGGCTTTTTTGAGAAACAAGCGCAGGCGCCGCTGCGCTCGTCTGAAAACGAGCTGAGGCTCTTCCTCCTCCCCCTCTCAAGGCAGTCATGTGGCAGGGAGAACTAAGTTGGAGAACAGAAAGGCGGTGCACCACGGGCAGGGAAGTGGTTGGTGTGGTGTGGGTGGAGGCACTGGAGGGGCCCCAGGCTGCACAACCCCCCCCCGCCAAAAAAACCTCAGCTGGTGCAGTGTGGGCGGTGGGCAGGACTGCACTTTGCAGCCCCCCCGGCCTGCCGTCCACCCCCCCACTAAATTAAAAAAATATATATTTGGGGACCTAATTGTGGGCCCCGCAAGGAGCGGGGCCTAGGGTGGCCGCCGCAGCAGCCCGCGGTAAGGCCGACTCTGCCCAGACCTTGTACTGACCCTCACCACCTGGAACTGCTCCTCGCATCTCTCCCTCCAGCATAAGGAACCCTTGCCCCCTCCACCAGAAGCCACACTTTCTCCATGTGTTCGTGTGTGGTTTGGTTTTTTTGTTTTTAAAACTAGAGCCAAAGGAAGCGGAGCACCCATCAAGTGCCCAAAGGGCAATTTATGATGCTCGAATCCTCTCTGACAGGTTGGACACTATAAATTCACTGGGTACACCCCTTTGCAGTAGTGCACATTTCACCTCCATTACACACATCTTCATCCCTTTTTTACTTTCCCCCTTCCCACCCTCCTATTACTTCCCCTTTATCTCCCCCTTGTTCTCTTCATCCCTCTCCCCCTTGTCACCACTCTCCCCCTTGGCATCCCATCATTTTGGTGATTCTAAGGCCACATTCACACCTTGCAGCGGCGCGGTGGCGGCACTCTTGTGAGGAGTGGACGTGGAGGAGGTAGGAGGCTGGTGCCATCACAACTTCCGGTGCGAACAGCATTCTCCTGCGACAATACTCGCGAGTGACAGGGTTGGATTTTTGAGCTCTGTCACTCACGAGTATTGTCGTGGTAGAACCCCGTTCGCACTGGACGTTGTGACAGCACCAGCCTCTTTTCCCCACTGCATCTTCTCCTTGCGGGAATGCCGCTGCCAGCCGCCATAAGGTGTAAATGTGGTATCAGTGAGAGTGTAGTGCTGGGTTTGGCAGCTGGGTTCTTTCTTGCTCCCCTTCCCTGAATATTTCCTGCGTCCCCCTCCCATGGAGCCTCCCCCACCCCACCTATTTTAAGAAACTAGTTTCTATACTACCTGACCTGAAAATGGCGGTTTGAGTAATAACTGCTATTAGGGCTGAAACGAGATTTTATCAAAACATTCATTCTTTCACTCCATTTTCCCTTGTACTTCCTTGTCAATCATTGGCTAGTAAGCAGATACCTTTCCTAACCTTCAATTCACTTGTAGATTGGTCAAAGCAAAGGGAACAACGTAAAACAATAATTCTGATTGGAGGCACTGGACTGGAGGTTAAGGGGCATGGGTGTGTGTGTTATGTGGTGGCTATTTGCACAGAGATTGGCTCAGAAATGCAGAAAAAACAACCCAAAAAATAAAACTGTACCATCAGTAACATGGTAAGTGGTAAATGAACAGTATGTGGCATGTGGTAAATGGAAAGCATAAAATCTGTATACCAGGAGAGAATCTCACGGTATTACGATAGAGATATTGCATCAGTCCAAGGAATCAGTTGGGAAATTGATCTCGATTTCTGATATGGCAACATTTCTTGTGAACAATGATTTAGCTGCTTGTTTCACCCCTGGTTGATATCCATTTACACTCCTCCAGGAATCTGCTTTGGTTGCCCCATTTCATTTCATTTTTTGTTTTGTTTTGAAAAGTTTTTTAGTTTGGTTATTTTGATATCTTACTAATTTTGGTATCTCAATATTTGCTGAAATGACCAAAAAAAAAAAAATTCCCCACAAAATAACCAAACTGGCAAACCAGTCGAAACTAAAATGGAATACCCCCAAAACCAGATAAGAGAGTACCTGTCTCAGTCGGAAATATATATTTTAGGTACTTGAAGAGCTACCCAAAAATATTAATAATAACAAATTTAAAAAAAATATTCACTGCCTGTTTCAGCTTTAGTAAAATGAATATGCAAAGTGAATAATGCATTTGGCAAATTTGGTATATTCCAAATTTTCACTATTTCATAGTGAAGTGAACAGGAAGTAGTGCCATTTCCTGCTTTGTCTCCAATTTTAAATCTTTGTTTCAGTATTTCTGTGTTCAGTAGTTCCATCACTGTCGTATTTTTGTGACTTAGGTATTTTGGAAGTCAGTCACTTTGAATGTAATATTTGGCATTTTTTTCTGAATGGGAATGTGATTGCTGAATTTGAACCAACCACATTCACATTCCAATTTTTTTTTTAAAAAAACCACCCAATACTACCACTGAAATGGCTGAAGTATGGAAGTGAAGGAAATAAAAATCCAGAAATACAAATTTAACAACAGCTATGAAGATGAATTAAAATAAACTGGATAACAATAACAACAACAACAATAATAGCAATAAGTTGTTTGAATAATATGCAAATCATTTTCATTAAAATAAAGTGGCATATTGGTTTCAGGCCTAGATTTCAGTAAACAGAGGGCAGTCTGATTGTCCCGCATAACAGTAGGATATTTGGGCTAGAGTCTTCTCTCGTTTTGGGTTCTTGTGGACATCTCTACTGCCATTTTTGGACCCCAATTATTACCTAATCCTTGTCTGTTGAACAAGGAGGTGATGGTCAAAGTAACATCTGGCCGGCGATCACAACCCGGAATACCCAGCAGGATTCTGGGCCGTGGTCAAACCGGTCCGAAGCTGCGGCAGCATTGGCCTCGCCGCCCGCCCATCTCCCCAGAGGACGGGCGGTGAGGGAGCGTGGAGGGGGCGGGGCCGTGCGGCCGCACATTGCGCTGCGCGGCCCCTCCCCCTCCCTGATTCCCCGCTGGGATCCCCGGCACGTCTGTTTGCCATGCCTGGGTGATCCCGGTGGGGGAATCTCTGGGTTGTTTTCGGGATGGGGCGAAGTTGCGCCGTCACATCTGAAAACACCCATAGATTACTTCATAAGGTGTTGGACCTGGAAGATCAGGCTTCAAATTCCATCTTAGCCAAGAACTCTATGTGTGGCCTTCAGGAAATCACTATCTCTAACCCTCAGTTTTCCATCTGTAAAATGGCATAATAATGACACATGGTTGTTGAAAGGGTGACCTAGATAAGGATTATAAGGAACTTAGAGCACAGAAAATGCTATACAAATGACTGATTAATAATTATGTAGCCAACATTATATCCCACCACCTGTGACTTTAACAATTTACTATTATTATTAGCAAGGATTTATATAGCGCAAGCAAAATACCTGGTGCTTTACATAGTAATGGAATAGACATGATCCCTGTCCTAGGGCTTACAATCTGAGAGGGGGGGGAGCAGAGGGAGAGACAAGGAGTGTAACATTCACAAGGATGCGAGGTCCCAGGTGCACATGCTTGGCTTGGTAGGGATGGACGAACAGAATGTGATTCGGATGTTCGGATGTTCGGTCGTTTGGTTCGAAACCCGAGTTTGGGTTTGATGGTTTGGTTCAGCCCAGTTCGGTTTGGTCAAACTTGGCTGAACATTCAAAAATAGCGAAACCGAAACTGAAACGAAATCGAAACTGAAAATTTTTGGCCTTGGAAAGACATTCTTCCTGCCCCCGAACTCATCCAAACTCATCCGAATACGACCAAACTGTTTGGTCATTCAAGAGTTCAGTTTGGATGTTTGGTTCGGATGTCTGAACAGACCGAGTTCAATCCGAACTCTGAACATCCAAACCGCATTCTCCCATCCCTATGGCTTGATAGCTGACTGGTCCATGTGGTGAGGATATGAGTACACAGACCTCAGATAAGATTGTACTGGATGGAGGGTATCAGCAGGAGTTAGGTGAGGGGAGCGAGGAGTCGGGGAGGGCAGAGAGGAAGAGGTGGGTCTTGTGGAGGGATTTGTAGTTACAAAGGGAGGGGTGAGGTTGATGTGGGCAGGGAAGGAGTTCCAGGTGTGGGGGGCAGCTAGGGAGATGTGACAAAGGCGGTTAGGGAAGCAGGGGAGGCATCGGAGGGCAAGAGAGGGGACAGAGGATCTAATGACTCAGGTAGACCGCAAATACTAATTCGGCATAGGTCCTTTCATTACATGTGTATATCACACGTGCAATACAATAGACTTGGTGTTGGTTTCTTTTGTTATTTCTGTTATCCTGCATTCTTTGGCCCTGGATCAGAAATAAGTGATTCCACCATGATGCAAAACTACTGAAAAGTAGGACTGTAGCGGCATACCACTGCGGCGGCTGTTATCGACGGAAACCCCTATTCTGTGCATCGCTGCACGGTTCGGCAGAGACAGCTTTCTGACGGCTGCGGTTTGCCGCAAATGGTGCCGCGGCATTGTGACTGGTCAACGGAAGCGGAACTTTTGCGAATTTCAATAATAAGCGGCACCAACTCCCCTTTCCATCGATCGCGGAATCTTTGTGGTTATCTGATCATTGTACCATGTTTCTGCCGCCCGGAATACAAGGTATCGTGAGACCCGGCAGCATGATCAACCCTCGGACCCTGTTGACGACACCCGCATCCCCAATTTCATCGGCTAGGGCTTTCCCAGAGAGACATGGCCTGCCTTCACCATTAAGTATAAATAGGTGTGTTTGTAGCTTTTTTCTCCCTCTTGATACCCAATCGCAGTGAGAGTGAGTGACTGTTGGAGCCACGCCGCCAGTGTCTGTGTTTGTTATTAACACACTCTGATCTTCCACGCTCCACGACAAAACACCGCATTGCGACTCGAGGAGAGAGAGTCCTAGCCCTTCCTCCTAATTCATAGCATACCATTGATTTTGGATAACATAAAGAGGGTTTTGTGTAAGTGCTTGAACTTTTCTGCTAATTCTTCTAAACTGTGCTTTATTTAACTGCTAATTTAGTGCTAAAGCAGCTAAAGTAATTCTGCTACAGCTACACTTTACATTTTCCATTATCCTTTTTTTAATAAATGTACACATATGTTGTTTGCTGCTAGCCTTTTATGTTTATCGCTCAGTTTGGGCTTCATATTGTTTGTGCTTGATATTATGCTTGATATTCTTTTATTGTTCATTTTGTTCCTGATAATGGCTGTTGGTTGGATGGATGGTGGGATCATTGGTTTATTTGTGAAAACTCTGCTGTAGGGTTGATAACTGTGGCTGTCCTTATTCTTTTGTTGTGAACGGTGGGCAAACGGCGACCGCAGCTATCACCTCCCCCTCCCCCTCCATGCTCTCCCTTGACTGACCCCCCTAGCAGCCCCCCCTATATTTTCCCACATGTGCTCCCCAGTTCCTGGCCCTGTTCCAGGCTCGCAGCTGGCTTCCGCGGCTTCCGCAGCTACCAGCTACGGCCCCCTCTCCCCCTGGCTCTCTATGGAGTGACTCTCCCGGAAGTCTCCCTCCCCCCCGGCCATGCCTATTTTCCCATGTGCTTCCTCAAGTCCCTGCTCCAGGCTCACCATCGGCTTCCACGGCTACCGGATACGCCCCCCCTCCTCCTGACTCTCTATGGGGTGACTCTTCCCCATGTGTTCCCCCGACCCGAGTACCTGCTCCAGGCTCGCCGATGGCTTCCATGGCTTCCACAGCTACTGGCTACGCCACCCTCCTCCTGGCTCTCTATGGGGTGACTCTTCCCCATGTGCTCCACCAACCCAAGTCCCTGCTCCAGGCTCGCCAGCGGCTTGAGTGGCTTCCGTGGCTACTGGCATCGCCCCCGCCCCCTCCTCCTGGCTTTCTGTACCGGTCCGATGATGTAAAAAATGACTCAGTCAGCCAATACACAGGTCACCTTAAACTCCCACCAGGAGTTTTGCTAAAAAAACTTTAGTTTGGAGGTCAATTTACATTTACATAAAAGATCAATTTACCATTAAATAAAAACACCGTTCCTTGAACTCCCACCTAGAACATGTGCATGTATGTATTTGAGAAGAATGGGCAGTGATTGAGGCACAGAGGGACAACAACAACACCATCAGTCAGTCAGCAGAGCATACACATGCACATCAGTGCACCAGCACTGCATACTCCATTTGCGGAACTGCGATAAACGCTCATGACTGTCTCCCATATATTAAATTGGTGGAAGGTGGAAAAAGGCTGCCAATTGTACGCAATGACGATGATGATCGGAAAAAGCAATAAAGCACAGAAATGCCCCATCTGAGGATTCTTGTAGCAGCAAATGCAGAATCGCAGAGGTACCAAGCGGAATTCTGTGGGGCGCAACATCAGATGCCAAGTTTTTGGAATGGAACTATGGCACGGTAAAAGCCCCTGTCGCATCAGCTCTACTGAAAAGTCGCAGAAAATTTAATGAATATAAAGAAAAGTTACAGAAGTGGACAAAGTGTGCTGATAAACAATGGAAATTGTCACATACACACAAAAAGGCACCTGTAATCCCAAAATCAGAGGAATTGCAAAATGCATCCTGGAGTTGAAAATTCTACCAAATGTTTGGCAACATTCCTGAAATGATGGGATTTCCCATTGAGTCAGGAACGTCTGTTAACAGTTCAGCAGTAGACCTTGTGCATTGTAGATATGTACTTTCAACCACAGAAACTGATGTGCCTTAGCAACATCAAGCAGAAGTTGGCCAATCCATTGGAGAACATTCAGGATGGGAAACCCCTAACCTTCGGGGACTGAATTTTCTTGTCCATCATACCTTCCATTTAGCTGCAGAAGAGTCCCATACACATGAACTAATCTAGTGGGTGTCAGCACTTTCTCTTTGTCATTTCTCCTGGAATAAATGGATCATTGGCTTTGTCTCTCATGTATGATTCAGCAGTTCCAGAGTGGCGTTCTGGATTTGCAAAGGGGGGTGTCTCTGTTCAGTACGATGAGATGAGTGAATGGAATCACTTCATACATGCTAACCAAATGCAAATGCTCAGATGGAAACCAACGGTCAGCTCTTTCTGAAGCTATTTTCAGAGCTCCCACAAAAGGCTGTACCGTGATTACATGTATTCATGATATGTATATCATGTATTCAGCTCAAAGGAGAAAATTTGAATGATGCATTTAGAATTACTCCTAAAAAAGGACCAAGCATCTGTAAACTGCATCATATTTGAGACAAGAGGGGGAAAGGGGGGAGGGGGATTGAGGCGGCAGGGAGAAAATCTACCTTCATTTTCCTTTTAAGAAAAAAAACAACCCAACTCATAAAGACATACAGCTTATGAAAATTGGTATGAATGGTGCATTAACCACAGACACACCTAGACACAATCACATGCTTTCACATCATGCACATGGTCACAAAGACACAGACGAACCTACAAGATCACCTCCGCTCATTGTTTTCTGAGCCTCCATAGTCTGTAGGATGATCAGCAAATAGGGAGGCTTTGTTTGTTTGTTTGTTTTTGCCAACTTTGAACAGTGGGCAGCAGACAAAGGATAATTTCAGATGTGATGGGCTCAGAGGCCCACCCCATTGAACCCTGGACTGGGATCACTCTCAAATCCCAGTCTGTGATGAAGCCGGCCGCCCTTCAGATGTGTAGGCTCCATCACTGTGGGGAAACGGGGAGGGGCGGGGCTAGGCGGCGCGACGTGCGGCCGCACAGCCCCATCCCCCCGCGCTCCCTTGGCCACCTGCCCACGGGGAGACGGGTGGATGCAGTGCACAATGAGGTCACTGCGCCTGATCCCCTACCGTGGTTCGGGGCATGATTCTGGACCGGGGCAAGGTAACTGATGTTACTTTTGCACCTTTCCAGATCGTGGCCAAGCTAACCACGGTTCTTGACCTCCGACCGGCCGGAGGTCCAGAACGATGGTTAGGTTTGACCCCCACCAGAGATTCACATCTGGTGGGAGTCAAACAGATGTTCACGGGAACACCGCCACCACAGGGAATCCACTGTGATCCCCTGTGGTGAAAGACGTTTTTGTAATGGCTGGAATTACCCAAAGTTGACATAAGGCTGTGTAGAACAAAGTGACCTGCTCCTGAGGTGAGTAGCAGCAGGAGCAGGTCCAAAAACCACAGTCCCAAGCAGCTCTCTTTACTCAGTGCTACTTTACTTACACATAATTGGTGAATACATACAGTGAAAACAAAAGGAGCAATGACCACCTACAAGTGGGTATGCATCTGGCCGTTTGAAAGGTCTCCCCGCACCATGAGCACATAATCAGTGCATACGTACATCTTGCCACTGAGTGCAAGGAATGATGTGCAGGCTAATGCATGCCCATGTGTTGGCCAACATGCCATCGCATGGATGTGCCGTTTGTGGATGGGAAGAGGTTTCCAGCTGCCCTGAGATCATCGACCACGAAGGAGGAGAGTGAGGCTTCTGACCATGCTCCAAGTACAGCCCAGGGAAGGAATCCAAAGTGGTATTCAGTGAAAACCCCATTTGTGAGCTGTGAATGTGAATGTCACATTCCCCCACTTCCCGTATGTTAGGTTTCAGGACTCAGGTGATATGGGTGAGTGCCACGTGACACTCACAGCTCACAAAGCGGACCACAATCCCATTTGTTATCATTCATTGAGTCCATACTTTGTTGAGTCAGGTCAGGCCCTGAATCCAGGCTCTTAAACTTGGGCCAGCTCAGCTACCTGAAGAGCTCCCTGCTAACAGCTAACTGGGCAGTCTCTACAAGAGCCAGACCCCAAATGCCAGAGCTCCCAAAGCTCCGGGCTCTTACAGACCTTGCAGAGGTGGGGACCAAGTGATGAACAACAGCCCTTAAAGGGCCCATGCTTGCTATATCACTGTATAAAAGAGAGCAAGAGGCTTCAATAAGCACCAGCGGGTGAGCATTTATGCATGGGGCCCCCTTTGCAGTGGCAGGGACCTTTCTTCTCCTTAATCTGTTCTTTATTCCTTGTTACCTTACCCTATGAACTTGGTTTATGCAGATTTATGTTTTTATATCATGTTTTTATGTTGTAAAATGTTGTGAGCGCCACCTGGTGGGGGGGGCACTATAAATATAAAATACATATAAAATGATGATGAAGAAGAAGAAGAAGAAGAAGAAGTCAACTGTTAGTGACAAAAAGAATAGTAGATTCGGTATTTGCGATTATTATTCCTATTTTCAAGTAGCTATCCAAATATTTCAATGAATATTTTACATATCCATTAACCCCCTTTACCGTTAAGTTTGGACCATTTCTCTTCTTTGGTTATTTGACCAAACAGCAAAATCGAAATGAGCAAAAAATACAGGGTGGGAGAAGGACAAAAAAGCCCAAACCCCAACACAAATATCCGAATGCAGCAGGTATGAAATACCACCTTCATCAGACCTGAATCAAAGGCAGGAAATTTGATGATGGAGCAGGCTGCTCAGGTGCCTGGTCCTTTAAAAAGCCCAAACCAAAGGGCTAAAAATAAGGCTATTGAGGGTCAGGCTGGGTGAGGGCATGGCAAAGCCAGTCCAGGGGGCGAAAGCACTGAGCTGAGCTCTGTCAGGAGAGACCAGGAGGAAGCAGGAGCTGAGGGGGAGGGGGAGCTCTGCTTCAGGTACTAGGCACTGGGCAGCCTAAGGGTGAGGCCTGAGCCTGGGAAGAGGTTCTGGCTAAAAGATACTGGAAATTAGGGCTGAAACGAGTTTTTGCCCTTCTCAAAAATCTCATTGAGAATAGGCTTCTTGACAATAATGTACCATCTCGAGATTCTCTCAAGACTCTTGTGAGATTCTTGAGATTCTTGCAAGGACCTCCAGATTCTTGTGAGATTCTCGAGAACCTTAAAATAACAAAAAAATGATATGTGGATGCGCAGAAATGGCCACCATGGCCGTTCTGCGCATGCACTGTCATTTTGCGCATGCACAGATGATTTGGGGTGGGGGGCATTTTCAAAATTCTCGAGTTTCTCATGAGAATCTCAAGTTTCTCGTGAGAATCTCAAGTTTCTCGTGCGATCTCACGGGGGCTGCAAGATTCTTGTGAGAATTAATTTAATTCTCATTTCAGCCTTACTGGGAACCTTGCCTGAAGATGGGTTTGTCCTGGCCAGAGGTATGTAATAATCAAGTGCACTGAGTAAAGATCCCACTATGGACTGTGGGCTGACTTCTTGGAGGGGGGGGAGCTGGATCGAGATAAGAGTCACACTCCTAAGGGGTCGCCCTATTACAGATGGATATGTCTTTACTGTGGGTATTTGTTTCCTATCCCAAATTGGTCTGTCTTGGAAAGGGAGGGTTGGCTTCTAGTACAACTACCCTCCTTAGCATATGGGGCTGCTTTGCACATCAAAAAGGTTCTAGGCTCTTCATCCTTATCTGGATTCCACAGCATGTTAATTTAGGAAGAGAGAAAACATCTTATTTTTTAACACTTGGCTGATCTTGGCTATTCACTTCCCTCCTCTTTGGTAGGGGTGTGTATTTCATTTTTGTTATATCGATAACGAAAATTGTCCTTTTTGTTATCATTATTGCAATAACAAAAACAACCAAAAAATAACTAAACCAATAATTGGTATTTTCAGACATTACGCTCAACCACAGTGAACTACGGTCAATCCCGCGGTAGGGACAAAGCACCCTGAACGTCTGTTCGGTGGCTGCCAGATGTTCACCACAGTCAATACCCACATGGGGTCAAAATCAACCATGCTTCCGGACCTCTGGCCCAGAGCATCTCCGAAAGCGTGGTCGAAGAGATTCCCAGCAGGAAACAAAAAAAAGTAACGTCTGGACAGCAATCACTGGCCAGAATCAAGCAAAATGATTCCCAGCCGGGGACAAAGCATGCAGCATCACTGCCAGGCAACCAGCAACAACCCAGGCCATGGAGGGAGATTTAAAGGGTACACAGCATCAGGGTAACATGACGGGATGGAGCGAGGCGGGAGGCAGAGGAGAGCGGAGGACGAGAGAGCATTGGAGGAGGTGGTGGTGGAGGCACAGACGGGGGAGGAGGTGGTTGTGATGCACATGCAGGAGGTGGAGGGGCAGCAGCAGCAGCAACAGCCGGGACAGGCAGCCCCAGGGACATCGACCGGACCAGGGGAGAAGGCACCCCGGAAACGGGTAGGGGAATGAAGGGGAGTGGATCCGGCACCACAGGAGCACCAGGGGGGTGGTGGAGCTGTTGGGTGGCCGGCCGGCAGATGGGGGGAAAGGGGCAGGGATGCGGGACCGGGGCAGAACAGCACCTGAACAGCCACCAACCCCCACGCTTCTATTCCGCAGATACGCAAATGGGCTCGGGAGCCTGAACCCCCAGAGGACATGGGCCTTGTCCAAGTGGAGGAGGAGGAGCAGGAGGAGGAGGAGGAAGAAGAAGAGGAGGAGGAGAAGGAGGAGGCCCTACCACCGAGGGGGCCAGTGGCAGCTCCAGGAGACCTGGGACTTTATTCGCATCTGGGGGACCCTGGAGCATCAGCTGAAGCTAGCGCTCAATCAGAGAAATGAGCATGTGTCCCGGGAGATAGTGCAGGAAATGGAGGTGGTGGGGCATCACCGGACTACACAGTGCCGCTCCAAGGCCAAAAAAATATAGAGGGGGTACAAGGCCATACAGGACAACAACCAGTGGTCCGGACACGGACTCCAGACTGCCCCTTCTACGATGCCCTGGACCGCATACTACATATAAAGGGATCAATAGTCACCCCATGGCTCGTGAGGAGCGCCGTGGTCCAGGGCAGGGAATGGGCCGAGGTACCCCCTCCCCTCGCCACCCCACAAGAAGGCACCCGCTCCAGGGCCCCAGACCCCCAGGAGGAATGCCCCGGGACCTTAGGGACCGGAAGCTCCCCCCCGGAAAGCAGCCCTAAGAGCCCCCACCCCCTGGCTGGACAGCAGGACTCCAAGGCCGGCACCCTCATCACTCTTACCCAGTGGTTTCAGGGGGACCACAGCAACATGGAGGGGCCGGGCTTGGAGGGATCGGAGACAGACATCGAGGGTAAGCAGGCAGATGGGATGGGGGGATGGACCTGGGGCAAGGGGGGAGGGGGTTTGGGGATGGCCCGGCCAGGGGGCAGGCCCCACCCGGCCCTGCCAGCCCACGACACAGGTCTGGGATCGGGGGGTCACCCGGGCACCCTGGAAGCCCTCCATCAACCACCCCCATACCTCACAGGGCACGGAACTCCCCGGCACCAGAGGCTGGTGGGCAAGGAGGCCAGCGCCCAGCAGCTCAGGCAGCAGCCGGAGGACCCAGGTGAGGCACACAGGCAGGGTGGGGGGCCCCCGGGGAGGCCGGATGGAGTACCCGGGACATGCAGGGTGGGATGGGGAGCCCAGAGGGGTGGGAGGGGGGCAGGTGCCAAGTGGGGCAGGTGCCAGGGGCAGCAAATGACTAACCACTATGTACCCTATAGGACAGACAGAGGGGCCCCAGCAACCCGTGCCCATGCCCCCAGCCCAGTGGATGAGGGAGCACTGGACGTGGGTAAGAGTGCCAGAGGGAGGACCAGGTGGAGGACATTGTCCAGACCACCACAGAACAGGGGGAGCGGATGATTGCGGCCATGGACCGCATGGAGGCGGTCATAGAGCGCTCCCTGGAGAAGGTGGAGGCAAGGGACCAGAGGCTCCAGGCAGAGGTGCGCCTGGAGTGGAGGCGGGAGCACCAGGAACACAGCAGGCAAGTAGAGGTGTTTGGGCGGCTGGAACAGGCCTTCGAGGGGATGGTGCGGGAGCATTCAGCCAAGATGGACAAATCCCATGACATTGGGACCTCCCTGTTCCTGCACTCGGGTACTATGTACACCACTGGCCACCTACACGGTCTATCTGACAGAGGGGAGCCCTGTCTTGGCCGTGTCCTACTTTGGCTGTATTCACGGGGCCCGTGGGTACCAGCGCTCCCGTGGGGCGGTGTATCACCAGCTGCTGGAGCTGGGTCAGTTTCTGTGGCCCCCTGCTGCCGACTGCTGTGTATCTGAGCCTACCGCAGCGGAGCTGGCGGTGCTGTCCAGTGTGTGGTCCCATTCCGATGTGCAGCTGGGTCTCTCCATGCAGGATTCCTTCGAGGCTTACTACCTGATCGCCCACCACATGTCAATGCAGAGGTACCACCAGGGCATGCTTCATTGGCCCCACCTCATTCACCCGGTGAGGCACCCAGACCCTGGGCCCTTCGTGGCCCCCAGCAGCTGGCTGTGAGTCCCCCTGTGCCTCCCAGACCCCTGTTCCTGGCCCCCGTGCAGGCTCCCAGCTCCGCCCTACTGCTGTGGCCCGCTGCCTGCTCCCTCCTTGATGTCCCGGCCGTGGTGTGGTGCTGCCTGCTTCCTGGGGTGTTGCTGGCCCTGCCTGTGGCTCCGGGCCCCCTCTGGGCCCCCCCATCTTCCACTGCCCCCAGTGTTCCCCTCCATGTCCTCTGTCTCCATTGCCTCCAGCGCCCTGACCAGCCCTCCCCCCCGGCTCCCCAGGGTGCTGCTGACCATCCTTGTTCTCCTGTGCCCCCTTCTGCACCCCGGGTCCCCCCCCTCCTGGATTCCCATGTGATCTCGAAGTTCTGGGGCTTCCTCCCGGGGGTATGTGTGTGTGACTTTGGACCTGCTGCACTACCCTGGACCACCTGTCTCCCCTCCATCGCCCCCTCGCCGGCGCTTGGGTTCCGAGTGTGCCTCCTGTAGTGTTTCCGTCCTGTTTCCTCTTCCATGTGTGCTCCTGCTGTCCCTGTGCCTGGACTGCCTGGGGCCCCCCATCCTGGGACTGCCTGTGTTGCTGTGGGGGTGCCCGTGCGGGCTGTTCTGTATTGGGGGTTCTGGTTGGCGTTGTCTGTGTCCCGCTGTGCCCCTGTGCCATTTCCCTTCCTCTTCCCTGTCCCTTGCCCCCCTGCCCCCCTTGCCCGTTGTGCCTTGTGTGGTGTCTGTCCCACTGTGTCTCCCCCCCTCCCTTCCTTTTCTGTCCAGGCGTGCTGTGTGTTCCACTGTGCCCTCGCTGTCTGTGTGCCTGTTGTATTTGGTACCTGGATGGCTCTTCTCCCTCTCCCCCCTCCCTTCCCGTTTCCCTTTTGTGGGTGTTCCCTTGTGTCCCTTTTGGCTTCCTTTGCCCTCAGGTGGCCATGTCTGTGTCCCACCCCTCCCCGGCTCCTTCTGGGTGTTTTGACCATGACCGCGGATCGGCGTCACGTCTGTTGCGCTGCCCTGGGCCGTGATCTGGTGGCCCGATTCCCTGCCATGGTTCCCCTCCCATCACATCTGTTTGGGGCCTTTATTGACCATGGGGTGGCGGGTTGTTCGGTTCACCACCGCTGGGAATCCACTGTGGTGACTCCGGAACGCGTAAAGTCTGAAATCACCCAATGATAACTAAAGTTGCTATCCACTTTATTATTGTCTGGAGTTGGGGGGAGGGAGTAGGGAATAGACATCTTGAAGCCAGAAACAGTGCTGAATTCTTGAACTGGGAGGGGAAAGACCTGATGGATGTATCTGTGGCCAATGAGCAGTGCAAGCAGGTCGCAGCAGTTGAATGGCACCCTGTGATTCCTCAATACCTCTGCCTCCCAGAACCAATCAGGAGGACTCTGGAGGAGGGCACTGCAACCCTTTATATTGCAGGGCTGAGCTCCTTCACACAGTGCTTCTGTTTAGCTCTCTTGCTTTTAGGGATGGGCGAACGCGGTTCGGAAGTTTGGAGTTCGGACCGAACTCAGTCTGTTCAGTTGACCGAACCGAACTTCTGAACAGAACTCGAATTTCAAACTGAACCGAACTGAATTTCCGAACTCCGTTCTGTTTGCCCATCCCTAGTGGCAACACACACCAAAAAAACTGGTTTTGAATGACCGAACTTTGTTTGGAAGTTCGGAATTAGACCGAACTCGGTCTGTTCGGTCAACTGAACCGAACTTCTGAACCGAACTCGAATTTCAAACCGAACTGAACCGAACTGAATTTCCGAACTCAAATTTCAAACTGAACCGAACCGAACTGAATTTCTGAACTCCGTTTTGTTCGTCCTTCCCTACTTGTGTTTGCAGAAGCTGGTGCTTGCACTAATCCATGTACAAATATACCCCTTCCCTACCACCCAGTCCTTATTCCTTACCCTTATATTTTACCTTTTTCCTTCCCCAGCCTATTTTCCCAACAGATAATAATAATAACAATAATAATAATAATAATAATAATAATAATAATAATAATAAATGAAGATAGATAGATAGATAGATACTAGGCTGATTTACTCTGCTTCTCTTCCATCCCCTCCCTCACCCTCCCATGCCTCCCCTGCTCCCCCAACCACCTTCGTCCCTTCTCCCTTGCTGCCCCGCAAGCCTGGAACTCCCTCCCTGCCCTTGTCTTCCTTGCCCCCACCCTCTGCACCTTCAAGTCCGTCCTCAAAACCCCCTTCTTCTGCTCCGCCCTTCCTAACTCCTGCTAATCATCCCCATCCAGGATTATCCCCCACCTGTTATCTGCAAACTCCCAATTTACTGTAACCAAGCCAAGAACGTGTACCTGAGTTCTCGCATCCTCATGAATGCTGCATCCCTTGTCTCTCCCTCTGTTCCCCCTTCCCTGTCTCCCCTCCCCGTCTTTAGATTGTAAGCTCTCGGGCAGGGACCGTGTCTATCTTATTCTCTGTAAAGCACCAGGTACATCGCCAGTGCTATATAAATGCTAATTAATAATAATAATAATAGGTATTATACATAGGTTAGGCTTATCTTAAATCCTGTATATATTATATAAATAAAACTACGTATTGTGTACAGTGTATATTGTGTGCAGTTCTTTCTGTATCACAATGAAAAGGGGAAGGAGTTCAACGCTGACAAGCCTGGGGCAGGTGGCCCTGGTATGTGTGGGTGAGCTGGCAAGTCTGCCAGTGCTGACACTTTTAAAATTTATTTAAACTGCCTAGCTGAGTCCATCTTAGCCCAGTCTTGTCACAACCTGACACGGCAGCAGGGGCTTCAAATTTGGGTCCAAATCCAGCTCTTCCTCCGGCAGAGACCATCATGGCGTGCTACCTGAGACCCCTCCAAGCCTCCAGCAGAGGCCTCCCCCAGATGTGCTACCAGAGATCCTGAGGTGGAGATGCCAGGGATTGAACCTGGGACCTTATACATGCAAATCACATGCTCTGACCACTTGAGCTATGCCCCCCCCACTGGGTGACACTTCTGTCAGTGACACTTCGGTCACTGATGGCAGCCCACCACCCAAAATTAAAAGACCAGCATTTTTCACTACAGATCTTATCAGGGGAAAAGACAGAGATTATTACTGGAGGAAAGGCATCTGTGGAAGGCAGGGAGCCCCACTGGCACTGGAGGAGGGAGCAAAGGTGGGGTGCATCACTGGCAGCTGTGATACTGCAGTGGGGGCAGCTGATGCAGGGAGGAATGATGGTGCGGGTGCTGTCGCTGTGAGTGATGCAGGAGCTGGGGCACCAACCCCTCCTGTTGGGCAGGCTTCCCCCTCTAACACCACCTTCCATGAGTAGCAAGATTTGGGGGAGGACTTATTTAAGGACATCCAGTCCTTGGGAGCAATGCCAGTAGCCCATTATTTTCATTCTCCCCCAGTGTTTCTGTGACTAGCAGTAGGGCATCCTCTCCCATTCTGTGATGTGGCGGCAGCAGCAGCAGCTTGATCATGGGTGTCATGGAGCTGGGTAATGAGGGGAGTGAGGAGGAGTAGGAGGAGGAGGAGGAGACTCCTGCTTGTGATAATCCTCCTGTGGCTCTGTTGGAGACAGAGGCAGTGGCCACCAGCAGCAGTGGCACAATGAAAGCAGGGCGCCCCAGGGGGCCTACGTGGGACCACTTCATGTTAGTGAGGGCAGGTAACACCAATGAGATGGCCTTCATTCATTGTGGGAAGGTGGTGAAGCATGGGAATAAAAGGGCAAACCTCAGCAATAACGGGATGTTCTCCCACCTGAGAAGTACGCATCGGGCAAAGATGCTGGAACTGGAAGGGAAGTTAGACACTGGGTGTTTTTACACACCCATTTCTCCTGGATGTTTGCTGTTACATCCTGAACTTTCTGTGTGTCTAAATCACTCACCCAGATCTTAAACATCTGGGTCTTTGAACTTTTGTGTGAAACTTCTCCCAGAACTTTTGTGTGTAAAAGGTTCTCCTGGTAAACTGCTTTGCTCCAGGCAGCTGTGGTCACTTTGTTTCCATGGCAGCCTGTCACGTCTACAGCTGCGGCTGCCTCAGGGCAGTGTTTGTACGAAGAATGCATCCAGGAACTTCCTCAGGGCAGTGTGCATGTGAAAAATGAATCCGGAATATACTTGTGGACCCAGAAGACTGAAAAATCCGGAACTTCAACGTGTGTGTAAAAATACCCACTGTGGACAGGAATGGGTTCCCAGACCCTGCTGGAATGAGAACATCATCCTCCTCTGCTCATGGCAAGGGGAATAGGGCAGAGAAGCAGCCCCATCACAAACCCCCTGTAAGCAGCAGCAGAAGCATCAGGCCACTATGGAGGAGCTGGGGTTTGGGCAGTTCTGACATGGAGGGTAATCAAAATCACCAGGCAGGGAACCGAGGATTCTGCCTACTGGTGGCACAGCTTGAGTCCAAGTACTGGAGGTCCTTGCACACCGCCTTCAGCAGGCAGGTGGTGCCCTCCCTGTACCAGGCAGTCAGGGAGCGGGTAAGGGAGGAACTGGACAGGACACGTGGGGCAGCTGTGCATTTTACAATGGACATTTGGAGCAGCTGAAATGCACAACATGCCTACCTGGCTCTGACTGCTCACTGGTGGCAGCTGCAGGTGGCAGGAGGAAGAGCAGTAGGTGGCAGGGGCGAGGGGGCAGGGTACAGGTGGGCCCTGCTTCATTCCCAGGACATGGACGAGAGCCACACTTCCGCCAACATAAGGGGAGCCTTGGACGCCATGGTGGAGGGGTGGCTAAGGGAGGAAGCACCTTTCACCAAGGGGTTTGTGGTCAGTGACAACACGGCCAACAGGAAGAGGAGAATGCAGGATACCGGGTTCTAGTACATCCCCTGTGCTGCCCACACCCTTCACCTGGTGGTGAAGGATACTTTGGCCTCCTTGACTCTTGCCCTTTCTCCAACCTACACTACCACCTGGGGTGCTGTCGACAAGTTGAGATCCTGGCATGTCTTGGGGTGCTGCTGATGCTCATGCCTGACTGCCCGCCTGACTGATCCTCCACTGCCACCTGCTGATGCCCGCTGATCCTGCTGAAAGAACCTCTCTCTCTGGCAGACCAATAAATAATAATTACAAGTCCTGTCCTTCCTGGGGTTCTGTCTGCAGGTTGAGACCCTGGCATGTCTTGGGGTGCTGCTGCTTGTGTCCGACTGTCCACCCACCCATCTGCCAGACTTCTCCTCCACTGCCACCCGCTGATGCCCACTGATGCTTCTGAAAGAGCCTCTCTCTCTGGCAGACCCACAAATAATACACACAAGTCCTGCCCTTCCTGGGGTGCTGTCTGCAGTTGAGACCCTGGCATGTCTTGGGGTGCTGCTGCTGCTGCTGATGTCTGACTGCCCTCCCTCTAGGGATGGGTGAACAGATCGCGGTTCCGGTTCGGCCGTTTGGTTTGGTCCAGTTCAGTTTGGTCGTTCGGTTCAGTTGCCACGTTCCGGTTCGGCCGTTCGGTTTGGCCATGTTCGGTTTAGTTCAGGCGTTCGGAAAAAGGCTCTCTGTGTGAGGAATGATGGCCCCAGACTCACGACGGTGGGTCCTGAGGCTAGAGTGGCAGCTTCTGGATATTAGGACAGCCCTCTCTGCCTGTAACTTGGCCCCAGAACCCTGATGGCGGGTCCTGGGGCTGGAGTGACTGTTTCTTGATACGGTGGAAGGACAGCGCCTCTGTGTGAGGAATGATGGCCCCAGACCCATGATGGTGGGGCCTGGGGCTAGAGTGTCAGCTTCTAGGTATTGGCAACAGCCCTCCCTGCCTGTAACTTGGCCCCAGAACCCTGACGGCGGGTCCTGGGGCTGGAGTGGCTGGGTTTATATATATATATATATATATATACACACTAAATCTAACTGCTATTAACTATTCTAAAACCTATTGAACTAAATGGAATATCCTAATAATTAACTACAAAGGCCTTGTCCTACAAACACACTGTATCTCTATCTATCTCTATAACTAAGCTAACTACTATGTATATCTATCTAGTAACTGTCTATCTAATAACTATCTATCTATATATACAATATTACACAGGGGGAAACACAAAGAACACAGGGAGGGGTACAAAACTGAAATTAAAATCAATCTAATAATAATCCTACGCTAAGTAAATCCAAAACTTAAAACAGGGTAAAGGAATCAGGGATGGAATAAGGGGGGGAGGGAGGAAGGAAGATTGAACACAGGGAACACAGGGAGGGGTAAAAACAAAAAATAACACCTAAATCTATCTAATATAATCTAAATAAATGATAATATGGAGGTAAATGGGTTGGATGGGTGAAATAGGAGGAGAATGGCAATGGCTTAGAAATAGGAAGGAACAAAAACTGCTGGGAGAGAGGAAGCCTTTTGAAATGCCTGCTGTTCAGGAACAGTGACTAGCTCAGAAGGTGTTGGGAAGGAGGGAGGCAATCAGTTTTGTTTCTTGCTGCGCCCGCCTCACCGCAAGCCCCATTGGCTCTGTACAGCCTAGCCCATGGCCAGTCGGAGACTGCGAAGCCAGTGGTCTGAGGCGAAAAGGGATGGTGATTTGGCAGGCTGGCTGCTACTCCAAGCCTCTCCACCCCTTGTGCCTGGAAGTCTGCTCCTCAGCTGACTCCCCCTCCATGTCACGTTTTGTCTGCCAGTGACATATTTTTCCACACGAACTCACCTGAACGCGATCCGAACTAACCGAATTGTTCAGTCATTTCAACGTTCGGAATCTAGTTCAGTTCGGTCAATTCGTGTTCAGATTCGGGTTCGATCGTCCAAACAGGCCAAGTTTGGGCCGAACTCTGACCTTCTGAACCATATTCACCCATCCCTCCCTCCCTCCCACTAGCCCGTACACCTGAAAGCTCACTCTAAAAAATTGTATTATTCTTGTCCCTCCCTCCTCAAAGTTCTATGGAAAACTAAATAAATAAAAACAAATTTTACAAACCTGGCAGTGGCACCCCCTCTGTCCTCCTCTTCCTCTGGTGAGGATCCCACCTCCACCATCTCATGAGATGGTCCAGCCTGGGCCTCCATGATTTGTTCCTCCACCTCCACCTTGACCTTCCTCCTCAGGTTCTCCCTGATTCCTTCCACACACACACACAACCTACAGACACAGAGTCAACACACACAACAGACACACACAGTCACACACCACATCACCGCACAGCTGATCGAACTACCGTTTTCAATTTTGGTTTTGGTATCATTCCCGGTCTCGCGTGATCATGATACCAAAAATCAAATCTTCCTTGGCGCACAAAATCGATATTGATGTCAATAACGATACCAAAAACAAAATCTTTGTTTGAAATCAGTACTGATATTGATAATGACAATGATAATGGAAAACAACATTTAGTTAATAACGATAACGAAAATGACATATCTTAATAACAAAAATGATAGTGAAAAACAACATGGGGCCCTGGTGCATACCCCTACTCGTCTTCTGATTCTCGTCCTGAGAAAGTTGAACTTTTTGTCTTTACTTCTAAGAGCTCTTAGTGCTGCTGCTATTGATTTCTTCTCTCCCCTCTGTGGCCAAGAGTGTCACTTCTGTGATGTTCCCTGCATCCACTGACCTGGAAAGCAGGAGATCTGAGGTTGCTGCTGCAATACGCTGGGGCTGCAATACACTGGGGCTCCAGCGTGGTAGCAGGTTTGGAAAGTAGCCTTAAGTCACTGGACTGTCCAGTTCATTTATTTCTGTGATGTCATTCACTTTGCATTACACCATGGCTTTCTTGTGTAGCCGTTAGGCCGAGATGCCCTATGGGGCTTGTCTTAATGAGAAAATCACAAAGAGGAAAGAAGAAATACTATTCAGGATGGTTCCGTTGTATTCTTAGCTCTAAAGCATAGTCACAAGCTTGTTTTGTGTGTGCATTCCTTAATATTAATCACTTATATGTCACTTTCAGTGCTCAAAGGACCTTACAACAACTCAGTGAGGTGGGCCACTACTAGCCCCATTTTATAGATGGGGAACTGAGTCTGAGAGATAGTGATTTGCCCAAAGCCACCCTGTGTAAGACTGGATTTCAGTCCTGATCTCACAGGTCCCACTTCTTATGCACTAGTCTGGATAACATCATAACCACTAGGCTAGGCTGTAGGGGTATGCAATTTTGTGTCATTTATTAATAAGGTTTCTTCACTCTGGTCCATTGCTGCAGAATATGTGTACGAATATATGGAACTGGTGAGGTTGCAGCTCATCTGCATACTCTCCCAGCTGCCTCTGCTGTCAACACCTGAGGACTCCGCGACCCTCTTGGAGCTTTACTTTTCTGCTGCCTGAGTTCCAGCGACCAGCGAGCCAGGAACTGGTGAGGTTGCAGTTCATCCAGCCCATCACTTCTCTCCAACCTCCTTACACTTCCTCCTCCCCCTTGGCTACCTTCCCCTCCTGCTCCTCCCCCACCCTCCCTATCTCTCACCTGCCCCGCCGTCCCCCTTCTCCCAATCTTATCCCCATTCCCTGCCTTCCCCCTGATCAGCTCCCATTCTGCTGCTCCCTTTGGAACTGTCGCTCCTCTGCCAATAAAACACCCTACATACATGATCTCTTCCTCTCCCACTCCCTCCAGCTCCTTGCCCTTATTGAAACTTGGATCTCCCCCTCCGACTCTGTCACCCCAGCTACCTTCTCCTTTGGGGCTCTCTCCTTTTCTCACCAGCCATGCCCCGAAGGTCGGGGTGGTGGCATGGGCCTCCTCACTAACTCCTGTCAAGTCCAACCACTTTCTCCTCCCCCCTCTCTCTCCTTCCCTTCTTTTGAGGCTCAGTCTGTGCACCTCTACTCCCCCCTCCATCTCTGTGTCGCTGTCATCTACCACCCCCCCTGGCTCTCTCTCTTCCTTTCTCTCTGAATTTGAGTCCTGGCTCACTTTCTTCCTCTTCTATTATACCCTTTTTCTCTTCCTTTGTGACTTCAACATTCACGTTGATGTCCCTTCCCAGCCCTCCATCTCTCCCTTCCTCTCACTATCCTCCTTCAACCTCCACCTTTGGAACAAGTCCCCCACCCATGCTAACGGCCATTCTCTTGACCTTGTCTTCTCTAGGAACTGCTCTGTCTCTGATCTCTCCTTCGATCCTCAACCCATCTCTGACCACTTCCTTGCCTCTTTCAATGTCATCCACTGTCCCCCTTCCTCTTCCCCTTGTTCACTCCCCTTCCGTGACCTGCACGCCATTAACCCCCTGGACTTTGCCTCCTCTCTCTCCCCCCTTCTCCCCATAGTCTTCTCCTCCTCCTCCTACCCTGACTCTGCCATTTCTGCTTTCAATGCTTCTCTTTCCACCACACTTGACTCACTTGCCCCCTCTCCTCCCACCCTGCCCACTCCCACAACCCCTGTCCTTGGCTCACCCCCAGTATCCACCACCTCCGCTCCTGCACCCGTGCTGCTGAATGCGTTTGATGCAAATCCCACTCCCATGCTGACTTCTTTCACTTCAAATTCTGTCTCTCCTCCCTTACTTCTGCTGTCTCCCTCGCTAGACAGAATTACTATGCCTCCTGCATTAAGACCTGTTCTCGGGTCCCTCACTGCCTGTTTTCCACCTTTGACTCAAGCCCCCCTGTCCTCCTCCTCCCTCTTCCCTTTCTGCTCAGGATCTTGCTTCCTTCACCTCCAAGATAGACAAGATCTGCCTCAACATCACTTTCCACTCCTCTCCTCTTCCTACTCCCTCCCCTCTCCGCCCTTCTTCTCTCCTGTCCTCCTTCCCTCCCACCACCCTTGAGGAAATCTCCTCCCTGCTCTCCTCCTCCAATCCTTCCACTTGCCCCCTTGCCCCCATCCCCTCCTATCTCCTGACCGCCATTGTTTCCACTGCTGATCCTTCCCTCCTGCACATCATCAACCTCTCCCTCTCTACTGGCTCCTTCCCATCTGCCTTCTAGCATGCCACTGTCTCTTATATCCTCAAAAAGTCCACTCTTGATCCCTCTGACCCTTCTAGCTACCATCCTGTCTCACACTTCCTTTTGCTTACAAGCTTCTTGTACATGTTGTCTACTCCCGCTCCTTGACTTCCTCTCTGCCAACTCATCCCTTGACCCCCTCCGATCTGCCTTTCGCTCCCTTCACTCTACTGAAACTGCTCTTGCTCTGATCACCAACGATCTTCTTGTGTCTAAATCTAACCACCTCTATTCCATTCTTGTCCTCCTTGACCTCTCTGCTGCCTTCGATACTGTTGACCACTCACTCCTATTGGATTCACTTCACTCTCTTGGCTTCCGTGGCTCCGTCCTTGACTGGTTCTCCTCCTACCTCTCTAACCACTCCTTCAATGTGTCTCTTTCCAACTCCACCTCCTCCTCCCTTCCCCTCTCGGTTGGTGTTCCCCAAGGCTCTGTCCTTGGCCCTCTCCTCTTCTCTATTCATACCCTGTCCCTAGGCAAACTCATTGCCTCCCATGGCTTCTAATATCACCTCTATGCTGATGATACTCAACTCTATCTCTCTACTCCCTCTCTTTCTCCATCTATTCAAGCTCGCCTCACCAGCTGTCTCTCTGACATCTCCACCTGGATGTCTCAATGTCAACTCAAACTCAAGATGGCTAAAACTGAACTTCTTAACTCCCCCTCCTCCCATCCTTCCTCTCCCTCTTCCCTGTTGATTCTCATCGATGGAGTCACCATCCTTCCCATCCCCCAAGCCCATAGCTTAGGCTTCATCTTTGACTCATGCCTTTCTTTTAAACCCTACATCGACTCTGTTGCCAAATCCTGTCGCTTCTCCCTCCATTACATTGCTAAGATTCGCCCTTTTCTCTCTGTCTCCTCTGCCCAAACCCTTGTTCATGCCCTAGTCATCTCTCACCTTGATTGCTGTAACCTCCTTCTCACTGACCTCCCCCGCTCTCACCTTTCTCCCCTTATCTCCATCCAAAATTCTGCTGCCAGGGTCATCCACCTCGCCCTTCACTTCGACCACATGCAGCCCCTCCTCTCCTCTCTTCACTGGCTCCCCGAAGCTGTAGCCCAGCAGCGGAGCCAGCCCAGTGGGAACAAGCTACTGGATGGTGAGTAGGACTCCTTATTATTATTATTATTTATTTATTATTAACATTTATATGCCACCCCCTCCTGCTAACGGCATCTTGGGGTGGCTAACACCATTTAAAAATACATAACTAAAATACAATTAAACCACCTAAAACCCCGATTAAAATAACCCATACCCAAAGCCTCCCTAACCCAACCCAACCCCTCCACCCACTACCCATATCACCCACCCCTACCCACTCCCTTCCCCAAAGGCCTGGATGAACAGCCAGGTCTTACAGGCCTGGAAGAAGACCAGATGACTTGGGGCCAGTTGAGCTTCCTCCGCTAAGGGAGTTCCGCAGCTGCGGTGCAACCATCGAGAACGTCCTCTCCATTGTGACTCCCCAGCTAACCCAGGGGACCTCCAGGAGGAACCCCTGGTGGACTGCAAGGATTGCCCCAGGACCCAAGGAGTGAGGCAGTCTCTCAGATGGGAGAGGCCCATGTTGTGTAGGGCTTTAAAAGTTAAAACAAGCACCTTGAATCAGGCTTGGAATGCTATAGGCAACCAATGCAGAGCTTGGAGCACAGGTGTTATGTGCTCCCTACGGCCCATCCATGTCAAAAGAAAGGTTGCCGCATTCTGCGCCAGTTGCAGCTTCCGAACCGTAACCAGGAGCATCTCCATGTAGAGCGTGCTGCAGTAATCCAGCTTTGAGGTGATGAATGAGTGGATGAGGATAGTCAGTTCAGAGACCAAAACATATGGCTGGAGCCTCTGCACAAGATGTAGCTGGTGAAAGGCTCCCTTCACCACTGCCTCTATCTGATAATCCAGCTGAAGGCTGGGGTACAACAGGACTCCCAAGCTCTGGACCAGGGGATCCAGTGCACCTGCCGCATCCAGTCAGCGACTGCCTCCAGGGACCAGGAAAGCACCGAGACTGCAGGGTCTGGGTCAGTTGAAAATGAGAGGTATAACTGGGTGTCATAAGAATATTGGTGGCAACACACACCAAACCGTTTCACAACCTCCCCCAGGGGTTGCAAATAGATGTTAAACAATAATGGAGACAAAATAGAACCTTGCAGTACACTGCAAGAGAGGTCCCGGGGGTTAGATGTTTCAGTCCCCAACACCACCCGCTGTCTCCTTTCTGAGAGGAATGAATGGAACCATCCAAGAACCATCCCGTCTATCACCACCCCAGGGACTGCAATTGTCTCAGCAATAACCCATGATTCACTGTATCAAAAGCAACTGAGAGCTCTAACAGAATGAGTTGTGTTGAACACCCTGAATCCATCTCTCAGAGGAGGTCATCCACCAAGGCCACCAACACAGTCTCGGTGCCATACCCTGGGCAAAACCCCAATTGAAAAGGGTCTAGCAAACTGATGCCATCCAGCTGACCCTGGAGCTGTTTGGTCACAACCCATTCAATAACCTTCCCTAAAAAGGGAAGGTTAGAACCAGGCCGGTAACTGGCCAGTGTGTCAATGTCCAAAGATGGTTTCCTTAACAGGGGCCACACCATCGCCTCCTTAATGCAGTCCGGCACCCTACCCTCACAATGGGAGGCATTGATCACCCCTACCAGCCCCAGCCCCAGGGTCTCCCTGGAGGCTTTCACCAACCACGATGGGCATGGATCTAATTCACAAAAGGTGACCCTAACAGACCCCAGGACACTCACGGCATCAGCCAGTGTCACTTTTTGAAACTGATTCCACAAAGATAGACTAGACGGAGCATGCATAACCCCAAGCTCTCCTTCCTCTGCATCAATCCTGGCTCCGAAATCATGCTGAATCCAAACGATCTTCTCTGCAAAGTAGATGACAAACTCCTCACAGTGGGCCTGGGATATCTCCCCCTTCAGGCGGAGGGAGTCTGGACTGACCAGCCCCCTCACCACCCAGAAGACCTCCGCTGGACGCGACTTTGCAGCAGCTATGAGGACGGCAATGAATTCCTTCTTTGCTGCCCTCACAGCCACAGCATAGAACCTCAAATGGGCCCTATGCTGTAGCCGATCGGATTGAGCAAGAGAATGATGCCAGCATCACTTTAATCACCGTCCCTCATGCTTCATACACCACAGCTCCTCAGTAAACCAAGGAGCCGTAAGATGATGAAGCGGTGGCAGCAGACACCTCGGAGCCACCCAGTCAATGACCCCCTCAAGCAAGATGTTCCATGCTTGGACGAGATCATCAGCCGAGCGACCATCAAGGTCCAAGAAAACCTCCCCCAGTGCATCTTGGAACTGATCCAGTTCCATCAGCCTCTGTGGGCGGACCATTCTAATAGGTCCAACTCCTGTGCTAGGAGTCCATCTCACCCTGCTTTGCCTTTCTAGGTAATCCCCCTTTTCCTGTCCCTTCCTTTCGCCTTGCTGCTTTCCCCCTTCCTGTGCAAGCATACCCTTTCCCCCTCAAGTCCTCTGTGTCAAACCGAGCTTTTCCACACTGAGGTGGTTGTTTACCCTTGTAGGACGCTTCTGAGAGGTCACCCTTTCCCCTCCCAGTCACTGATGGAGCGGTGACAATGGCAGTTTTTACACAAGACACACCCACTCATGCCCATGCAGTGGACATGTGTGCTGCATTCCATCTAAAAGCTGTGGCAGGTGGGTAGGCATGCATGTGTGTTCCCACAAAACATGCATCCCCAACCCACTGCCTCTGCATGGAGCAACCGGTGAAAATGCAGGTTGCTCCATGAGGGGCATGGGTAGGGATGGGTGTGTGTGTACGCCTGTCTGCACCTCCCCCCCCCCACCGGTACTGTCCCGGCAATAGTGTGACCACAGACCACTGCTAGGGTGTGTGTGTCATTTAAAACGGTCAATAACAGACTGGAAATATGGAAAGCTTTCTTTGCCAGGAGAGGCTTAAAAGATCAGAGGCTTTCAGCACAGAAATGAGATGACGGAGGAGGAACATGGTTACATTTGATAAGATCATGAATGATGTGGAAAAAGTGGAATAAGGAACTGCTACTGACCCTTTGGCTTCACTGGGGATGTGCGACAAAATGAACTAGCAGCAGAAACAAAAGGAAGTACTTTTTCACATTGTGTATGACTAATCAATGGAACCCATTGCCAGGGGATTTTGCAAAGGCCAATAACTTAGCTAGGTTCAAAAAGGAACTGGATACGCTCATGGAGGACAGGTCCATAAAAAACTTAGTCAAGCTGGTTGGGGGATGAAAATCTTGTTGCTGGTAGATGGGAATGAATGACAAGGAATTGATCACTTCAATTTTTTCTTGTCCTTCTGTTGACATGCTTGTTCTATTTGTGACTAGGTTTAAAATTAATCTAAAGAAAGGCTGTTTTTAACGAGATACTCCCCCACATGGACAGCCAGTGTCCACGTGGGGGAGCATCTCATTTAAATGTGAAGGTGCATGCGTGTGCGCTCCCGTGACCCACACATCCCCACTCACCCCCTCACTCACGGAGAAACCAGGAAAAATCCCGGTTGCACTGTATGCCGTTTTCAGTGCACACTCAGTGCACCCCCCCACTGCACACTGATCCTGCCCATCTACCCTCCTCCCCTATGCACCGGCACTCCACTCAGAACACACACACACACCGCTCCCACGCATCAAGCCCCCTATTTAGAAACGGCCAAACAAATTAAAATTCCTCCCTTTAAAAACAACAACAAACAACAACAACAACAGAGGCTCCAACAACAACAGAATCATGCAGGTTAGCCTGGGCAGTTTCCATTTTATTACTGTTGGAGACAGGATACTGGTCTGACACAGAATGGCACTTCTTATGTTCTTATGAGATGTGTAAGGAAATATTTATTGTCTCTATTTGCCCAGGAAGATGAAATAAGGACGGGGGTTTAAGTTGTTTCCTCCATTGACTGAATGATTGTCAGAGGCTGGATTTGAACTTAGGGTTTTTGTTAGATCACCTGACTTCATCACCATCTCCCTGTAGCTCCAACTCATACAGAAATAATAGACACTGAAGATTCTGCAAGTCTGCATTCAAATGCATTTTTTGTTTGAAAGGATTTGTCTTAGATCATCATTGTTGCTGTTAGGTGGCTGACTAGAAACAAATTATGGCTCCTATACATCACCGGAAGCATGTCATTTTCTGGTTATTCTGAAACTTCAGAATTTCAGAGTGGGACTACCAGAGAACCATGATGAGCAACTCTATTTTAGAAACTGACACCTTTCGGTTTTCCATTTTTAGCTCTTGGCTTGTAGCCACTCCGATGGATGTCTTACATCCTTGAGATGAACTTAACGCAATCCTCATTGACCTAGCGAGCTGTTTTTTCTACCTGATGACAAGGTGGGATCACGTCTCGTAATGACTGCTGCAAGATTGTCTTGTTAGGCAAAGGGCTACAGTGCAATTGTCTTTAATGACAATGAAAGCACCTCATAAAATCCAATTCTTCAGTTTTACAGGCACTGCTGTAGGATTTTAGCTGGTGGTAGACTTACTATGTCAGTCAGTCAAAAATTATATCAGTTGAAGTGTAATAGTCTTGGCAGTCCAAAAAAACCTGAACATGTAGGTGACTCGGAGGGCATTTTGTTAACTCTTTAATTGGTCGTTCAAGTGCTGAAGGAAGTAGCTAATTGCCTGTAGGTCAGAATAGTCCTCTCGCCCAGGTAAATGTATATTGTCACATGTCATATTTTCATATGGGCTCCTTTGCACAGGGTTGGCTAAAAAAAAAAAAAATGACTGCTGCATAATTAAAATTAAGACAAGGTGGGGAAAAGTGATTCAATTAAAGGCCTCAAGCCGATGCACAAATTATCTGAAGTGCCAAAAACTAATGAATAGCTATAACTAGTTTTATCTTGCTGCTGTTTGCCCTTAAGTCCCTCGGGCATCAAAAACGTGCATCTTTACTCTTTCAAAGTTCTTGGCGACACGTTTTTGGGTGGGCAGCAGGAGCATGAGTCAGTGTGGAAGAATCCTAGTTCCTTTAAAATGCATACAAAAACTCTTTTGACTGGTGGTTGGTCTTAAAAAAAGAAAAGGGAGGGGGAAGACCTGACAATAACCAGATCTTAAGCACAAGAGACCTTTGGTCTCTCCACAACCCAATATTATTTTGAAAACATCTGCAATATTTCACTCCACATGGAGCAGGTATTATACACCAGCAAGGGCGACGACAGTGAAAATAAATGAGATATGTTGTAACCAAAACATCCCTGCTTTTGACATCATCCACTTCACAAAATTAGCAGGCGTCTTTAAACTTCCATATGAAGGCTGAGGGGCTTTGCAGTAGTTTTAACCAAGGGTTATTAATGAATGACCTAGGTTATTTGACAATATGCCACGGCCCGCCTCACGGTGCCAAGTGGTGAGTTAACATGACTCACAAAATAGAAAGCTGCCGCAGGCAGTAGCTTTGTAAATAAAGACTCAAGCTATGCAGGCGGTCTCATTCCATTTGGTGGCAACCAGAACATATGCACAGAGACTGTCTCTTGACTAATTAAGTCCTTTCCCCTCCAACTCCCCCATTCCTTTACAGAGTGTCACAGGGTTAGAAGTTTGGATGAAGAAGGTCTTCGCTTCTTTGTTGACATGCTTTTTCTGTTTGTGGCTAGGTTTAAAGTAAATCCAAATAAAGGAATTAAAATTCCACCCCTTAAAAAAACAAATAGTGGCTCCAACTAGGGATGGGCGAACAGAACCGAGTTCGGAAATTCAGTTCGGTTCAGTTCAGTTCAGACATTCGATTCAGTTCGGAAGTTCGGTTTGGTCGACCGAACTATTTGAGTTCAGTTCAAACTCTGAACTTCCGAATAAAGTTCGGAAATTCAAGTCCCATTGAACTAAATGGAATATTATCTTTTAGGGATGGGTGAAGAGAGCTGAGTTCAGAAATTCGGTTTGGTTCGAAAATCGAGTTCGGTTCAGAAGTTTGGTTCGGTCGACTGAACTGGTCGCGTTCGGTCTGAACCCCGAACTTCTGAACCACATTCGCCCATCCCTAGCTCCAGCAACAACAGAACTATCCAGGTTAGCCAGGGCAGTTTCCATTTTAAAGAAAAGAGAGGCACTTTGGGGTTTCAGCTCTCACTAGTAACAGACTAGATGTACCAGGAGTTGAGGTAACATGTTACACTTCCGGGAGCTTCAAAACATTTCTGGAAGAAAATCCCCATTTAAAATAGAGCTGTAATGGGAAGCCATTTTTGTACCTACGGGTAAAGTCCCAAATTTTAGCTAGCCCATTGGGTACCCAATTTATTGGTTTATTTGTTTATTTATTTAAACTTTTAACCTGCCCTTCCCTAAAAAAGGCTCAGGGCGGCTTACAAAATATAAACATATAAAACACGTATAAAAGCAAAAATCCATAAAATAGTATAAGACAAAAACAACCCCAAAAACCCCCAACCCTCCCACAGCCCCCTTAAAACCCACCCAATACCACCTCTTAATTTCCCACATCCAACCTCCCCTCACAGTCCTGCCCCAAACCCACCCACCAACCCCCCATCCTCTATCCCCGCACGCCAAATGCCTTTACTTGCATGCCAAAACTATTACCTGGTTACCCAAAATACTGATATTACCATTGCTGAATTATTGATTTTCTGTTTTCCTGGCCCATTCCGACTTACGGTGTTACTGTTTTGTGCACACAGATAAGAAGGGCCCAATGTTGACTAGAAATTGATGGAAGAAAGGATAAACTGGTAAATCAGGAAATAGTACAAAATGGAAAATTGGTAAACTGGTAAAGGAAAATTTAGTTCAGTAATAGTAATAGTAATTTGGTAACTGGGAAAACTCAACAGGCATTAATGTGGATGCTGTTTTTTAACAATCCGTTATACCTAACGTTTGGTTTGGTTACCACAATTTTTCTAACTGTACCCATATTTGTGGGTACTTATTTCAACATCTAGTTTCAAGGAATATTTTGTCCAATGGTTTGGAGAAGACTTGTTGGGATGAAAAAGCTGTGATTAGCTGAGCTGAGAAGTTTGGGTCAGATTAGATGATGGTCCTTTCCAACCCCAGAATTTGATAATTGCATGATTCTGTTTTAAATGTGTCCCTTGAAAAACTGTTTGCTTGCAACCCTCAGGAGCTGTGGTCGCCAAGCTTTTTGCCTATGTCACTCCATTTTGAGACACAGTTATAATTCTCTGACCCCAGGCACCAACAGAGACATCCCGAGTATACCAGATAGCAATTGAGATTTGTGCTGAAATGAATATCTGTGAAAAATATACTCATTGATTTTGCCTGATTCAAACCACCTCTTCTGAAATGGATAATGACCTCTATTCAGTGCATTTTCACCAAAAATCCATTTCAGGTAGAGCTGCAACTGGGTACCTGGAAATTCAAGCACCCCATCGAATTTGGGGTGCTCAACTTGCCCTGGCTGCATTCGGGAATTAACTGGTACGCGAACAAGACCCAATGGACTACCTGACTCCCTGGGCCCCAGGCTAACTCACCTCACTGGCTGAGCTGCTGTTCCTCTGGTGTAGACTCCTGACTGCTCCCTGCTTCTCCCTGGCCCCCATGCTGCTCAGCTGCATGGGGAATGTCTCCTCTTGGCCTTTTCTGAGTGGTGACAGGGGAGCAAGGAGGTCTCTTCCCATCTGTATGTGCCTCCCCAAGGAGGTCCCAGTCCCTTGGACATCCTGAGGTGTTCTGGGTGTCCTGGGGTGTCCCAGGTCATTCCGGGATGCCCTGGGATGCCCCAGTAATACCTATATTTTGGGGCTCTGGGTACCCAATGGAGGGGGGCAGGTACCCCATTGGGTGCCAACTGGAGGTTGCGGAAAATGCAGGTATTACTCGTGGTTAGCTAAAGTGCTACCCACTGCAGTTCTAATAACTTCAGATTTTCAGGCTGTCCCTCCCCCACCCCAATTGTTTTTTGTTTATTCGGTTGTCTGGATATTTGGTTAATTTGATGTTTGGTTAATTCATTTTGGCTATTTACACATGCAAGGAGATAGAAATAAAGCAACCAAATAACCAAATATTGGAATATCTGGACAACCAAATACACACAAAAACCCCAAGTAGTCAAACAGCCAAAAATCAAATAGAAAATCAAAAAATGAACAATTAGGCAGTGGAATAATTTGCCTGG
This sequence comes from Sphenodon punctatus, assembly GCA_003113815.1. Lineage (NCBI taxonomy): Eukaryota > Metazoa > Chordata > Lepidosauria > Sphenodontia > Sphenodontidae > Sphenodon > Sphenodon punctatus. Next base: position 418,462 of record QEPC01013355.1, on the reverse strand, counting down.
GGAGGTTGTAGAGACCCCAGCACTAGAGGCCATTAAAAACAGGTTGCCCAGAGGCTCAGAGATGGTGTAGATACCAGGGATGGGACTTTGGGCAAGTTCTTGGTATCGGTTGTATATTGGTTTCGGATATCCATTTATTGGATCTATCAAATCTATCAGTGTCGGATCTTTAACAGTGGGGTTTCACCATTGACTGTAATGGGGAAAACCACAATGTTAAAAATTCGATAATGTAAAAGAACCAGTATTGACAATACCAAGAATTATTGGTATTATCAGATTAGAATCAAGAGGGCCATTATTATTATTATTATTATTATTAGAAAACATTTATATAGCACCAGCAATGTACCTGGCGCTTTACAAAGTAATTGAAAAGCCTGCCCTAGGGCTTACAATCTGAGAGACGAGGGTGGTGGGGGGAGACGAAGGAAGGGAAACAGAGGGAGAGATGAGGAGTGTAACATTCACGAGGATGTGAGGTACCAGGTGCACGCGCTTGGCTTGGTTACATTGAGGGGGTGAGGGGCTTTCTTTGTGAACGTGTGCGGGAGTCAACTTGGCTGAGTGGGGATTGAACCAAGGCCCTCAGCGCTAAAGGCCGAGCTAACACCCAAGGCTTGGGCATGGCTCCCAGATGCTGCTCGCTTAAACCTCCCTCACGTACACGTCTCACCTGGGATTCTTGTTGTTGAGGCTGAGGGCGATCTCGTTCATGGCATGAGGGTGGGACATGACCAGGTGAAGCCACACTGGTAGTTCATGATGGCGCGCACGCACATGATGCAAATGTGGACATCATCCTTCTGGCCATTATTAGCCACTCTCGGTTCTTGGCGATAGTTCTCCCACCCCAAGTGGTTACCATGGATCCTGCTTAAGGGCAAACTGATGAACTAGGTAACTCTTGGGGTTCCTTCCAGCTCTCATAGCAACCTTGTGAGGTAGGTCACTATTATTCCTATTTTACAGATGGCAACTGAGGCTAAGAGAGAATCACTTACACAAGGATGATGATGATGATGATGATGATGATGGCCATTGTTGTTTGTTGTTGTTATTATAGCATTAGCAATATGCTTGGCATTGACCGATCATTAATTAGAGACTGGTCCTTCCTCAAGTGGAGTTTGCAATCTTGGATGGACAAGGGAGAGGAGAACTAAGGTAGAGACAAGGATACATTCATGAAGTTCAGAAGTTGCATGTGCACAGAGCTAGCTTGGTTAAAGGAGAGATGGGGTCCTTGAATGATGCATGGAGGAAGCATCTGTGAACAGTCTGATGGGAGAGGTAGAAAAATAATTACTACTAAGAAAAATGTTTTACTAAATAACATCACCACCAAGCTAAAACATTTTCAAGGCAAGCCATTCACCCTGGGGATGGAGGGTTGTTTAGAGAATTCAACAGTCTCACCTCACTAGATGTGAGGGTAAAGTTACTATCGGAGCGTGGGGGGGGGCAGAAATGTCTCCACAAAAATACCGTGGAGGAAAAAAATAATGGCAAGAGGTGGGGGAAGAGGGGGCAGAGAAAACTAAAACACAGTAGGTGTTCCAATTTCAGTAGGTCTTGATGTGACCTAAGCTTCTGAACACAAAAAGTAAACAGCAAAACACTGATAGAATTGTCGTCAAAGGGCAAAATTGTTAATGTTACAAACCTGACTCATGGAGTTGAAGGTTTCTGACCAGAATGTTGCCTTGGATCCATTATAGTAAAACCTGCTTTGAAAGGGCAGAATATCTACTGTTACGTGCACATTCAAAAAAGAAGCACACAACACATTTCTGAGCTGAACTGAAAAATGTTTTATTTGTTTTTTTTTACAAGGCATGAATCTGCCCAGCAACCACCCAAACTCCAGGTTCCTTGGGCACAATCTAAGTTTTCCTTAGGAATAAGGCATTTTAACACGGTGCAGGTTTGTCAGGCGTAAGTCCCTCAGGATTATGGCCCACACTTTCAATAGTCTCTTTGGGAATTAAGCTCCAAGGTCTTTGGGTGTTTTTACACACACATTTCTCCTGCATGTTTGCTGTTACATCCTGAACTTTCTGCGTGTCTAAATCACTCACCCAGATCTTAAACATCTGGCTCTTTTAACTTCTGCGTAGAACTTCTCCCAGAGCTTTTGTGTGTAAAAAGTTCTTCTGGTAAACTGCTTTGCTCCAGGCAGCTGTAGTCACTTGGTTTCCATGGCAGCCCCTCACAACTACAGCTGTGGCTACTTTAGGCTGCCTCAGGGCAGTGTTTGTGTGAAGAATGCCTCCAGGAACGGCCTCAGAACAGTGTGTGAAAAATGCATCCAGAACTTACTTGTGGACTTGTAAATAGGGGTGGGAAACCGGTAGAATCCGGTATCCGATAATGCCGGTATCGGGCGTACCGGCATTATCGGATTTGACCCGGTAATCCGGACC
>QEPC01013355.1:366663-402280 GCA_003113815.1 Sphenodon punctatus | reverse complement strand
TGTGCCCATTGTGCCTTGTGTGTTGTCCGGGCGCCGGTGTCCCCTTCCCTTCCTTTCCCTTGTGTGTGTGTGTGTGTCTGTGCCTGGGCATGTGCTTGTGCTGTGTGTTCCACTGTGGCCTCGCTGACTGTGTGCCTGTTGTGTGTGGTACCTGTCTGGCTCTTCTCCCTCTCCCCCCTCCCTTCCCATTTCCCTTGTGTGGGCATTCCCTTGTGTGCCTTTTGGCTTCGTTTGCCCTCAGGCAGCCATGTCTGTGTTCCGCCCCTGCCCGGTGGTTTCTGGCTGTTTTGACCACGCCCGGGAATCGATGTCATGTCTGTTGCGCTGCCCCAGTCCGTGATCTGCAAGCTCGATTCCCTGCCGTGGTCCCGGTGCTGTCACGTCTGTTCAGGGCTTTTATTCGCCCCAGGGGGTGGTTGTTCGGTTCACCCCCACCAGGAATCCACTGTGGTGAACCGGGCGCCCGTCACGTCTGAAATCACCCTATGTTTCAGGGCTACATAGGGCACCAATACAGCCCTGCAGCATGCATAAATAACCACCAAGGGTGGTTAAAGTGTGGTTAGCATCATGTCTGTTTCACCCTCTGTCAACACAAGATGGTCCAATTAAAGTTATTTTAACTCCTTTGTCTCTCTTGGGATCAGCATGGCAACCGCACTATCACTGGAGAAGATGTGGACAATTTGTAATTGTGTGGCTAATGCAGCTATAAAATTGTAAACCCCTTGGGGCATGAACCTGTCTTGATGATGATGATGATGATGATTGATTGATTGATTGATTGATCCCACCCAATTCGAATTGTATCTGCTGAAATGGATAATAGTCGCTGTTCAGACCCTGTAACAAATCAGATCTCTCCATTTAAGTTAAGCAAACAGTCATTTCCATATCAATGAATATTATCGACATATTTGAATATTCAAATACTTTAAATACAGGAACAATATCTAGAGATCCTTCCCCAAGTATTTCAGTCTGGTTATATTTCGGTCTGCACGAATAGCGCTATTAGTGCCAAAATGAATTCATCTAAATAACAAAGTGATTGAAATAGATTAAATACCCAAACCATAATAACCAACATGGTATTGGATAGTCATTTGGACAAACAGAGAAAGAATCAAGTTGCTGTTTGTATTTGTTTCCATTCAAAGTGAGCTAAATCAGAAGACAATCATATTCACTGTGGAGATACTATTTGTAGAAGTGAAATGGGTACTTAATTTAATTATTCACAGGTAATGTCTGAATTTTTGGATACGCGATCGGGTACCCCACGGGCTACCTTGGTAGTGATCAGGTACCCAGAAACCCCCAAAGTTGGTAATTTCCAGTACCAAGTTTTTGATTTTCTGATTACAGATAGGTATATCAGGAAGGGAAAACAAAAAAATCATACAGAAGTTTAAAATAAACGGGGACCAGAATTGGATTTTCAAGGACCAGATGTTGGCATTCCAGTACTGGAAGTCAGCTTTCCCCGAAGGCTTAGGGTGGCTTACAAAAATATAAAATATAATTAAAAAACATTAAAATACAATTTATTACCCCCTCGTCAAAAAACTATTCACACCAAGCCCCGCAACAACCTCACACCCAACACTCCCTACCCTCCAATCTTCCTCCCCAAACCCTACCACTCAGTCCCATCCACCTCTATCTCTGCCTGCCAAATTCATTAGATTTAAGAAGTTAAACCAGCTGTATAGAATCCAAAGTCCAAAGAGACAGGCAGACCATCCAATCTCACCCTGTAAGATGCCAAAGGTGTCAAACCCAGGTCCACATGAGGTCTCTGGAAGGTGTTCTGGCTTTGATCGGCAACTGAGCGAACCCCACTCAGCAGTGCTCTACTCTTTACTAATAGCACTAATTACTGATGGGATGGCAGGGTCTGCATACTATTGGCTGCCAAGACCTATATAAAGAGGAGACAGAAAACAGGATATTTTAAATTTAATTTTATTTATTTATCCGATAACCACGGACCTGTCCCAGATGGTTATCGGCCTGACACATCAGGGGGGACATACCTTAGACCTTGTGTTTTGCACTGGTCTTGAGGCGGGTGCTCCATTAGTGGGGGAGATATAAGCTGTACCCATGTCATGGATGGATCATTACCTCCTGCAGACCTTGTTCCTGATGCATGTTTGCCCCCAGGAAGTTGCAGAACTGATTTGGATGGCTTGACCCCAGAGGTTGATGGAACTGGATTGGTTCCGGAATGCTCTCGGTGAGTTACCCTCTGACCTTGACGACTGTCTCATCGATGACCTCGTTGTATTATGGAATACCTTGCTGACTGAGGCCATTGATCAGACAGCTCCTAGGTGTCCACTGCCCAGATGACAGCTCCATAGGTCTCCTTGGTTTTCCAAGGAACTGTGGGTGCTGAAGCAAGACGGGCAGCGGTTAGAACAATGGTGGCATTGTTTGTGTGCTGAAGCCGACAGATTGTGTCATAGAGGCAGTTTACAGGCCTATGCTGTGGCTATGCGGGCAGCAAAAAAGGAGTTTTTTGCTACCCTCATAGCATCTGCAAAATCCTGTCCAACGGAGCTTTTCCGGGTTGTGCAGGTGCTGGTCAGTCTGGCCTCCCTTCGCCTTGGAGTAAAGTCATCTACTGCTCTCTGTGACATGTTTGTTGATTATTTTGTGGATAAAATTGCTCGTATTCACCATGACTTTGATGCCGCAATTAATACACATGGGGAACTAGAGTCTATGAAAGCCTCATCTTGTTCGGTTTTATGGGATAATTCAGTCGGTGACACCTGCCGATGCAGTCAGTGTTCTTGGGGCTGTTAGGGCCATGTCTTGTGAATTAGATCATTGCCTGTCCTGGTTGATTAAATCTTGCTGGGAGACAATGGGGCCATTGCTGGCTGGGGTGGTCAACGCCTCCCTTCGGGAGGGCAGAGTGCCGGACTGTCTCAAGGAATTAGTGATGCGGCCTCTTCTCAAGAAACCATCACTTGATGTTGACTCCCTTGCCATTGGCCTGTCTCTGACCTTCCCTGTTATTGAAGGTTATTGAATGGGTAGTGACTCAGCAGCTGCAGGAGCATCTTGATCGCATTGGTTTTCTTGATCCCTCTCAGTTGGGATTTCGTCCGGGATATGGCACCGAGACTGCACTTGTGGCTTTGGTGGATGATCAGCGCTGGGAAATGGACCGGGGTTGTTCGACCCTTTTTGGTTATATTAGATCTTTTGGCTGCATTTGATACCGTTGATCATGAGATGTTGGTGACGTGACTTTGGGACTGTGCAGGGGTGGGCGGGACTGTTCTTGAATGGTTCCGCTCTTTCCTGACTAGTAGAACGTAGCAAGTGGTTCTTGGTGAGTTTTTTTCATCATACTGAGACCTCTCATGTGGAGTTCCGCAGGGACTCTGTCCCCTCTCCTGTTCAACGTGTACATGCAATCACTTGGTGAAGTGATCAGGTGGTTGGGCGTGCGATGTCATCAATATGCTGATGACACCATCTGTACCTCTCTTTTTCAACAGATCCAGGCCCTGCAGTCTCGGTGCTTACTTGGAGTTTGACAGCTGTGGGGGACTGAATGAGGGCTAACTGACTGAGGCTGAATCCTGACAAGATGGGGGTAATGCTGGTGGGTAAGGTGATGGAGATGGTGGCCCCCGTTATTGATGGAGTCTGCCCTCCATTGGTATCCCAGGTATGAAGTCTGGGGGTGCTCCTTAATGCACAGCTCTGCCTGGATGACCAGGTGGAGGCTGTGCCGAGGAGTGCCTTTCACCAATTATATCTGGTGCAATGGCTTTGGCCATTTGTTTCAGACTCTGATCTGGCCACCATCATCCATGCTTTCATCACCTCTAGATTGCACTATTATTATTATTATTAAACATTTATAAAGCGCCAGTTGCAAAACCTGGCGCTGTACAGAACATACAATCAGACGCGGTCCCTGCCTGTGGCTATTGTAATGCACTCTACGTGGGGCTACCCATGATAATGGGTCAGAAATTGGAGCTGGTGCAGAACACAGCAGCCCATCTCTTAGTCAGACTGGGCCACCGGGAGCATATTACACTAGTGCTCCGCTCTCTGCACTGGCTGCCGGTAGTTTTCTGGGCCCAGTTGGAGGTGTTGATTTTGGCCTATAAAACCCTAAACAGCCTAGGCCCTGCCTATCTGCGAAACCGCCTCACCCCTTGGGTGCTGGATTGGCCCCTGCAGCCATCTGGGGGTGCCCTGCTCGAGGTCCCCCGAGTCTTTCAGGGGGCCACGCAGAGGACGGCATTCTCGGTGGCTGCACCACAGCTGTGGAACTACCTTTCGGTGGAGACCCAGTTGTCCCCGGATCTCCCCTGCTTTCAGAGAAGTTGTAAGACCTGGCTGTTCCACCAGGCATTTGGCTGAGGAGATGAGCAATGGGGTGGAGGGTTTTGGGGGTGAGGGGTATTTTTTCTTCCTCCTTTGAGTTGTTTTTAGTCAATGTTTTTACGTTTTATGAATTGTACGCTGCCCTGAGCTGACTGGCAGGAGCGGCGAGGTAGTAATTTTTAAATAAATAAATTATTTGTTTCTTTCTTTCTTTGTTTGTTTATTACATTTTTATTCCACCCTTGGCGCAGAGTTAGGATGGCTAACAAAAATAAAACTCAGAGGAAAATATATTAAAATCTCTTTAAAAACCAAACACCATCCCAGCCACTGCACCTCCTACCATCCCAGTCCCCAAGTCCCTTTATCCACTTCCACCCAACCCTATTCCCTCCTGCTAAATTTCTGGCCAAACAAAAAAGGTGTTACATCCCCTGCAGAAGAAGAACAGGCTTGGGCGTAGGTGGACCTCCAAGGGGAGGGAGTTCCATAATTGTGGGACAACGGAGAAAGCCCCCCCATGTGCCCTCATTCTAATAACTAGGGATGGGTGAACAGATCGTGGTTCAGGTTTGGCTGTTTGGTTCGGTCCGGTTTGGTTCATCTGTTCGGTTCGGCCATTCGGTTTGTTCGCTGCGTTCAGGTTTGGCCGTTCGGTTTGGTCCTGTTCAGTTCGGGCATTCTTAAAAAAGCTCTCTGTGTGAGGAATGATGGCCCCAGACTAATGATGGTGGGTCCTGGGGCTAAGGTGGCAGCTTCTAGGTATTGGCCACAGCCCTCCCTGCCAGTAACCTGGCCCCAAAACCCTGACGGTGGGTCCTGGGGCTGGAGTGGCTGTTTCTTGATGCAGTGGAATGACATCATCTCCGTGCGAGGAATGATGGCCCCAAACCCATGATGGTGGGTCCTGGGGCTAGAGTGACAGCTTCTAGGTACATATTGGCCACAGCCCTCCCTGCCAGTAACTTGGCCCCAGAACCATGGCGGCGGGTCCTGGGGCTGGAGTGGATGTTTCTGGGTGCATTGGAATGACATCGCCTCTGTGCGAGGAATGATGGCCCCAGACTCATGACGGTGGGTCTTGGGCTAGAGTGGCAGCTTCTAGGTACATATTGGCCACAGTCCTCCCTGCCAGTAACGTAGGCCCCAGAACCCTGACGGTGGGTCCTGGGGCTGAAGTGGCTGTTTCTTTTTTTATATATATCTATTTCTACACTAAATCTAACTGCTGTTAAGTATTCTAAAACCTATTGAACTAAATGGAATATCCTAATAATTAACTACAAACGCCTTGTCCTACAAACACACTTATCTCTATCTATCTCTATAACTAAGCTAACTACTATGTATATCTATCTAGTAACTGTCTAATAACTATCTATCTATCTATACAATATTACACAGGGGGAAACGCAAAGAACACATGGAGGGGTACAAAACTGAAATGAAAATCAATCTAATAATATTCCTACTCTAAATAAATCCAAAACTTAAAACAGGGGAAGCGAATCAGGGATGGAATAAGAGGGAGAGGGAGAAGGATTGAATGGAGAGGGGAGGGAGGAAGAAAGTTTGAGCACAGGAAACACAGGGAAGAGTAAAAACAAANTAAAAACAAAAAATAACACCTAAATCTATCTAATATAATCTAAATAAATGATAATATGGAGGTAAATGGGTTGGATGGGTGAAATAGGAGGAGGATGGCAATGGATTGGGGAGCTGGGAACTGCTGGGAGAAGCAGCCTTCTGAAACGCCTGCTGTTCAGGAACAGTGACTAGCTCGGAAGGTGTTGGCAGGGGGGAGGGCAATGAGTTTTGTTACTTGCTGCGCCTGCCTCACCGCAAGCCCCATTGACTCCATGCAGCCTAGCCCGTGGCCAATTGGAGACTGCGAAGCCAGTGGTCTGAGGCGAAAAGGGATGGTGATTGGGCAGGCTGGCTGCTACTCCGAGCATCTCCACCCCTGGTGCCTGGAAGTCTGCTCCTCAGCTGACTCCCCCTCCCTGTCACCTTTTGCCTTCCAGTGACATGTTTTTCCTACCCGAACTCAACCAAACGCGATCCAAACTGACCAAACTGTTCGGTCGTTTTGGCATTCAGAATTGAGTTTGGTTTCAGTTCGTGTTCAGATTCATGTTTGGGTTCAGCAGTCTGAACAGGCCGAGTTCAGGCCGAACTCCAGACCTCCGAACCACGTTCGCCCATCCCTACTAACAACTTCACAGGCAGCCCTTGACTGACCTCAGAGGTCACGATGGGTCATAGGGGAAGAGGCAGTCTGTCATATATGTCTGTGCAATATGACAGCTACCTGGCTAGGAACCTACAAGTGCCTCCACCCTGCCTTGTCTCAGTTCAGTATATTTACATGGCTTCTGACTGAACCCTGGCAATTGACCTCTAGACTCCCAGTTCTTTATTTGACTTTGGTTATTGGTAGGGCTTAATTTGGGGGGTTCGGGGGGGGGCTGAGTCCTGGGAAATATTCCCACGAGGAAGAGGAGCGTGGCCCCAGAAATGGGAAAGGCCAGGGAAAGGCCGATATTGGCCATTTCAGGGTTAGCAATGAAAGCCAGAAGAACCCTGCATGGTTTATTTGGCTTTCATTAATTCCTTCTGTGCCCCATCCCCTGTGCCAATGATCATACAGATTCAGTCACAATTATGCCTCTTTTCTATTCAGCTGTAGAGAGGCAGGTTAGTCTAGTGATAAGATCACTAGTTGGAGACTAGGGTTCATTTCCCTGTTCTGTCAAGTTCTGGGGCAGGGGGCATGGCTTGCGAGGCAGGTTTGGGCCCTACCAATTTATTTCTTATAAATCAAGTACTGGCCATTGTACTCATGCTCCTGGCTTTGACCCCTGCATGACTATCTGCCTATAAGTTCCTGGTTTTGGCTCTGGCTCCTGGCGCCTGATGCAGTTCCTACGACCACTAATTCTTGACGGTCGGTCCAAACTAGGTTTGAAATGAGAAGCTAAATTCCTTCTTGAGAGTAATTTTTTCTTCTCTGGAAACAGGATCTATTTCTTGACTATTTCCCAATACTGATACAATTTCTCAGTTCTTGCAATAACCGTGAGCTACTGTCCCAATTTCCAGACTTTCCATTTACCATTTACTGCCTACTGCATGCCATTCATTTACTGCTTACCACATTGACAAGGGGCCTGTTTTACTTCCGGGTTTCTGTTTGTTCATTGTACCACATTTTGGAGTCAATCACTGTGTGAACAGCTGACCCCTTAACCTCCCCCCTGCCTGCCCAAACACAGGTTTTTTTAAAAAAAGATATGCATCTGTTCCAGTGTCTGTAATCAGAATTGTTGTATGTTGTTCCCTTTGTTTTGATCAATCTGCAACTGGATTGCAGATATGTAACGGAATCTGTGTACCAACCAATGAGTGACAAGGAAAACGAAGGGGAAATGGAGTGCAGAGAAGAAAGAAGAAATGCAGAAGTGTGTCAATATAACCTCTCAGGATTTGAAATTGATGGCAAAGTGGTAAACACTAAAGCAGTAAACGGGATCCTGGCAAGTCCATTATCAGTAAAATGAGAAGGGAAATGTCAGTGGAGACATTGACGAGTAACAAGAGGTCCTTGATTCGACTGAGACAGTATCAGGAACTGGCAGTTCAATGGGAATTCCTGTTTTTGAAAAATCTTGTTTCAGCCCTGGTCCGAACCTTAGTCCCTGACTGACCTCTGTGTATGACGGACTTTCGAATCCCACCCAACCTTCTCTAGACAAACACCCATCCTCATGACGACAGGAGACCAACAATCAGCAAAATTAGAGCCTAGTACAGGCAGAGAGCAGGAGAGACCAAGGTGCACTGATTCTGGAGCCCCCCGCAATGATAGGGAATTAGTTAGTGAGATATACCCAGATGACTCAATCAAGCAAGTCATACCCTGTGCTGCAGGGCAAGGTCTCCCCCACCCCTCTCCGACTTACCAGCTGGAGGAGAAATATAGCTTTTTCATTATTTTTAAAACCACATATATATATATTTAAAACCATATATATATAAACATCAGATGCTAATTAATTAGGAGGCAAAGCTTGGCCTCTGGTCTAAAAGTCCTCTCACCCTTGCAGTCATATTTGCAGTTTCCTTATTAACTGTGATAGCCCAAAGGATCGAGCCTGACATATGTCAAGGGTGGGGGGCTGGGGAGCACAGCTTTCTGTGAGTGTGTCTCCGCCTGGAGATTTACTTCGGGGTCAGATGCAGGCCAGTTCAAATTTAGCCATCGTGGCCGTGATGTAATCCACATGGCTGAAATTCCCAATCCATTTACCCTGGGAATTACTGGAGCAGCACAGTCAAATCCACACACTCCCCCTCTCCCAAGCTGTTGCACTCGTGCTTGACACAAACAGAACATGCTTTCTGGTTTGAAAACAACTTGAGCTTTTTGTGGCTCATCGGCTGAAATGGGAGGGGGTGGGACTGAAACCACCTTTTGTCCTTCTCATTATTTTGGAAGCTGCCACAATCCTTTGCCGTCTGAGTTCAGGCTGCTAAGGCTTCAAGGTTCACCTCAGTGGCTTCCCCATGGCTTGGCAATGGGGTTTATCAGGTGACAGCATTTGGGGGGATGTCTGATGGGATTTACCATATGGTGCTGGGTTAAAATGGAGCATCTGGTGAATTCCGTCTTCAATGGATTCTCCCGTTTTGATCTGGCTCCAGTGGAAGGGAGACTAACTGTGATCCATTCTCTGATCTGTCGGAGCCCAGTGTCACCTGCTCTGCCTTTCCACCCCCAGCACAGCACAGTCTTGTGAATGCACACTAATCAACATGCTGTTTTGCATATGCACAACTGTCAAAATCTTTCATGTGCAAAACAGTATTTTAATCGGTGTGCATGCACAAAATGGCACCTTGCTGGAATGGGGATCCATAATAGTCTTTTGGAATGGATGTGAAGAGATCCGACATGTTAAAGAAAAACAGGTGGGATCTCAGTTCACTGTTCTGATACTGTGGCTTCTAGCTACAGAATAAGTGCCTGCCTGCCTGCCAAAATGAGAAAATTAGAGCTGAAACTGATAGTTTATTTGCTACCCATGGGTAACACCAACATTTTCGAGTACTGTCTTGAATACTCTGTGGACTACTCAACTACCGATAAGGATATGTAAAACATTGATAATTTCCAGAACCAGTTTTTCTATTTTCCAGTTATTGATCGGTAAATCAGAATGGAAAAATGAAAAATCAGGATGGAAACCTGAAAAACTGAGAGCAGAAGTCAGTAGGGATGGGCAAACAGGTTGCGGTTTGGGTTCGGCCATTCGGTTCGGTTCGTGTGTTTGGTTCGATCGTCAGGTTCGGGTTCGGCCGTTCGGTTTGGTAATGTTCGGTTCAGTGTTCGGAAAAGTATCGCAAGAGCGTGATCGTGCCGGAAACAGGAAATTCGAGTGCATGCGGAGCTGTGTGGCCAGTGAGTGTGTGTTTGGCTGGGTGGCTGCTCGGTTTGTGTGTTTTGGCTGTGTTTAGGTGTGCTGTTGTTGTGGTGGTGGTTAGTGAGTCTTGGTGTGTGTTGTGGGTGACTGACTGTGTGTTTTGACTGTGTGTGTGATTTAAAAATAATAATAAAAAAATGAAGCAAGGTGCGGTGCTTATTACCCAGCTGGGGGCCAACTAGCCGCTTGAGGAGGAGGAGGAGGAGGGGGAAGAAATTGCTGCCAGTACTACACCTCCAGTGGTGCTGCCCGGCTCCTCGGAGGAGGAGCAAGAAAAGCAAGTCGCGGCCTCAGGAGGTGCTTCCAGGTTTGTAAACTTTTTTTTTTACTTTGAGGACAAGAAAGGCTCTATCCAAATGAACCATCCAGGGTTTTTACTGTCTTTCATTTCTAACCCAGAAATGGCCAATATCAGCCTTTCAGTAGGAGGATGACACCCAGCTCTACCTCTCTTTTTCATCCGACCCAGGTCCTGCAGTCTCGGTGCTTGCCAGGTGCCTGACCACTGCAGGGGACTGGATGAGGGTGAGATGACTGAGGCTAAATCCTTACAAGACACTGAAGTGATAATGGTTGGCCAGCCCTGTGACCTGAGGGGAATTGGGACTCTTGTTATTAATGGGGTCTGGCCCCCTCGGGTCACTCAAGTTCGCAGCCTCAAAGTCCTTCTTCTGGATCCCTTGCTGCACCTGGATCGTCAGGCTGCGGCAGTGGCCAGGAGCACTTTTCACCAACTCCATCTGGTGAGGCGACTGCTGCCTTTTCTTTCTGATTTGGATCTGGCCACTGTAATCCATGCTTTCAAGGCTGGATTACTGCAATGTGCACTATGTAGGGCTGCCCTGGATGACTGTTTGGAAGCTGAAGCTGGTGCAGAATGTGGCAACCAAGCCACTTTCAGGAGACAGGTCACCAGGAACACATTACACCAGTGCTCCAGAGTCTGCACTGGCTCCTTATAGCTTTCTGGGCACAATTCAAGGTGCTGTTTTTGACCATTCTTTAAGACTACCATGCACCCATGTTGAGGCCCCTCCAGTTGGTTGGGAACACCCTCCTGTGGGTTCCACTGTTATTCATGTTCATACAATGGAGGTACGTGAGGGAGGGGCATTCTCGATTGCTCCTTCATTGTTGTGGAACTCCCTTCTCTTCGAGGTCCATCTGAGTCTGGGCCTGAACATCTTTTGGAGATGCTGTAAAAACTTTCTTTTTAGTAAAACATTTGACTGGCACTAGGAATGGGTGAACAGAACTGAGTTCAGAAATTCTGTTCTGTTCTGTTTGAAAATCGAGTTTGGTTCGGAAGTTCGGTTTAGTTGACCGAACTATTCGAGTTCGGTTTGAACTCCGAACTTCCGAACAGAGTTCAGAAATTCAAACCCCATTGAACTAAATGGAATATTATCTTATAGGGATGGGCAAACAGAACCGAGTTTGGAAATTCGTTTCGTTTCGGTTTGGTTCAAAAATCAATTTCAGTTCGGAAGTTGTTTGGTTGACTGAACTGGTCGAGTTTGGTCCGAACTCCAAACTTCCAAACCACGTTCGCCCATCACTAGCTGGCACAGATAAGGATTAGGTGGAAGTTGTTGGGGGGTTGGGGTTGGAGTGGCTCACCGTCATCCAGTATAAATTTATGGAATTATGTTTTATTTCTTTTAGTTGTATTTTATGTTTTTATAAGTGGTGCTGAGTCTTTGGGGAAGGGCAGGATAACAAAAAAACAAACAAACAAACAAACATATTATTATTATTATTATTATTATTATTATTATTATTTTATTAGCATTAGCATTAGCATTTATATATAGCACCAGAAATGTACCTGGCACTTTACAGAGAATAAAATAGACATGGTCCCTGCCCAAGAGCTCACAATCTAAGGACAGAGGGAGGGGAGACAGGGAAGGGGGACAGAGGGAGAGACAAGGGATGCAACATTCACAAGGATGCGAGAACTCAGGTGCACATTCTTGGCTTGGTTACAGTAAATTGGGAGTTTGCAGATAACAAGTAGGGGATAATCCTGGGTGGAGATGATTAGCAGGAGTGAGGAAAGGTGGGGCGGAAGAGGTGGGTTTTGAGGAGGGACTTGAAGGTGTGGAGGGTGGGGGCAAGGCGGACGTGGGCAGGGAGGGAGTTCCAGGCATGCGGGGCAGCGAGGGAGAAGGGATGAAGGCGGTTGGGGGAGCAGGGGAGGCGTTGGAGGGTGAGGGAGGGGATGGAAGAGGAGCGGAGTGCTCAAATAGGGGTTCACAGGGAGATCAGAACAGAGAGGTAGGGGGGAGCAAGATTTCCTTCGTCTTTCAGATTTTGGAGTGTGTGCTCTTACTGGAAATACTTCTTGGGGTTTGGCCCTCCCTTAAATTTAACTACTGGGTCTGAGCCCTTGCAAGCCTCCCCACAAATTAAGCCTTGAAAACTGCAGAAAGATAGATTCTAGCTAAATATAAGAAAAAACTCCCTAGTAGTAAGAACAGTAAGCTTGCTGTTTTGAGTAAGAACTGCTGCTTCAGATACCAACTGAGCCCTGAATTCAGCTCCTAATTCAGTTTACCTTGAAAAGGCCTAGGGGCTTTTTCAGTGTTCTGCCGGCAGGCTGAGAAGGGAACTGGTGGTTTCTCTCTGAAACACTGTGGCTAGCTCTCCTCAAGCAGATCTGTGAGGGAAACCATCTCTTCCCCCTTCTCCGTTTCACTGTGATATGCAGCCATATTGGAGAAGTGGTCAGGAGCCCGAAAAGCTCACTTTCACTTGAGGTAAGGAAGTCTCTCATGACTGGCAATCCAGTTCTGTTTCTTTGGCAGCAAAAAGAGAGGGAGAGAATGAAAAATGAAAGGGAGGGATGAGACAGGAGGATCTCAAAAAGGGTAGGGTTTAACGGCTGTTCGCTCCAATAAACCCTTGTAATTTGCAGGCTGAGAAAAACCTCAGTTCACTAGCCACCTGATCTGGACTCCTTTGCTCACTGTAACTCTCCCCGACGTGCTGGTACTGCAGGTGACCACACTTTGACCCATGTGGCCACCCACAGTGCCATCATTTCCGAAATGGCCCGCCATATGTTTCCCCAGGCTGGGCCGGTTTTTTAGCCTGGGTTGTAACTCAGCCCCATTGCTGAGACACAGCCCAGACTAAGCACTGGTGCGATGATGGTCCACTCTACCTGTCCCTGGTCCAGGTCCGGAGGCTGTTCTGGTTGAGCACGGCATCCTCATAGACCGCCACTGCCACCCATCAGAGAGGAGGGCAGCCCGTGCTCAGCAGCATGGAGGGGAGGAGCCATGTGGAACCACATCCACAGATCACCCCACCCCCTCCCCAGCCCTCACCCGAGGCAGAATCAAAGCATGATGGTGCGGTGCACTGTCATGTTTGAAAATACCCATGGTATGACTCATACTTTACAGACTAGTGAGGTCATTGGGAGTGGGTGCACATAGGCTCCCTGGACTGGATGAGGGTGAGCTGGTTGAGACTGAAGTGATAATGATTGGCCAGCCCTCTGACCTTAGGGAAATTGGGAATTCTGGAGCTCTTGGGCAGGGACCGTGTCTATTTTATTCTCTGTAAAGTGCCAGGAACATTTCTGGCACTATATATAAATGCTAATGCTAATGCTAATGTTAATGCTAATGCTAATGCTAATAATAATAATAATAATAATAATAATAATAATAATAATAATTAATTCTGGAGTCAGTCTAATCTTTAAGATGCTTAGTCTTTTAGCCAGACTTCCCTGACCTAGAAAAGCAATACACATATTGCTTCGGTAGGGCAAGTCCTTTATTCAGGCTTCTCCAGCCTTGCCCGGCAAGCTCTCCACCCCAGCGGCAGTCTCACTTGCTTTGGATGCCTTCGAAGGGCTGAATCAGGAACAGCTTTTCCTGAGCTGGCAGTAAATTCTCAATCTTGCAGAAACATTGACGAATGTTTGTCGGAATTTCCACGTTCCATATGTTATCATGCTTTTGCTGAAACTGAATATGCCGATGGCAGTTTTATGTCACTTCCAGTCTTTTCAGTCATTTTCTTGCATCTGTTTTGTCATTTATGATACAAAGGTGTGTCTAGACCCTCTATTGGGGGGGTTTTGTTGGGAAGAGGGGAGATATATGCACTACTCTTCGGTGTGAGAGAGAGTGGTTGGTGGCAGGGGGGTGGGTTTAAGGTTATGCACTAATCCCTCTGTGCCGGGCGGTTGGTTGCATGGGAAAGTTAAGGGTTATGTGCTTACCCTTCTGTGAGAGGGTTTAAGGGTTATGCACTGATCCCTCTGTGAGAGGAACATTGGTTGCATAGGGGTGTTAAGGTTTTTCTGCTGATCCCTCTGTGAGAGGAAGGTTAGTTGCATGGGGGGGAGGGGTTAAGGGTTATGCGCTAACCTCTATGTGAAGGGGAGGGTTGGTTGTGGGGGGGATTAAGGTTTATGTGCTAACCCTTCTGTAGGGGGGGTTAGTTGCATGAGGGGTTTAAGGGTTATGCGTTGACCCCTCCAGGAGAGTGGGCATTGGGGGGAGGGATTTTTATGACAGGTTGGAAAAGAAGATTGTAATTTTTTTAATTTATTTTTTTACTTTTTGTATATTTAATTTTTTTGTACGTTTTCCATTTATTTTGCATTTTCTTGTGATGCTTTCTCCCCCTGTTTTGTAGCCTTGCTTGCCCTTTTCATGCAGACATTCTAACGCTGATAAAATGGGTGTTACATTTTATTGTACATGTTGCAGGTAGGACTGAAGCGGCAGCAGCTGTTACTGTTCCGCCATTCCATTCCGAGAACTTGGCACTTAATGTGTCTTGCCACCGACTTCCCCTCGATATTTCCGTGATTCCGCATTACCTGCTGCCAGCATCTGCAGATGCCACATGTCTTCAGTTTGTGAACACAAGCGGTTTTATGCCATCTTCTGCCACTGAACGCGAGTCCCTGATGCATCATGGTGCTGAATAGATCATTGAATGAATGAACTTAGGGTGACTCTTACTACCAGCTGCTTCAGAGTCTGCTGCAGGGGCGTAACCACTGTGGTGCGGGGCAGGGGGTGCATTTGCGCCCATGCCCTGGCCTGGGAGGGGGCCGGCCGTGATCAGGGCCGGCCCCAGACATATGCGGCATCCGCGGGAGCGGGGAGCCCTGCTCCCGAGTCCTAGAGAAGTCTCTCTTGCACCACCGGCACCACTTTTTTAAACAGCTCGGTTGTAGCCCCTCAGCACTGCTACACGGGTGGGGGAAGAGTACCCCCCTGTCCCCTCCTTTGCAGCAAATGTTGCTGCCTTGTAAACAAATTCTTCTTTGAGGGACTCCTTCCATTCTCACAAATGGGAGAGTACCAAGCCTAGAAAGAGGCAATGGGGGAATTTTCTAACAAAATGACACTCCATGCAGGTTGGATCTACAGCCCGGGAGGGGGTTAGCAGGCAGGGGGTAGCCTGCTCTGGGGGGGTCCATTCAGCTGGGGAATGGTTGGTTGTTCAGTGCTGTCTCTGTTAGAAGGGTGGACAGATACTCCCTCTTCCCTTTGTGATCGCTGCATAGAGAGAACTGGGGGTGCAGAGCAGCTACAATGAGGCAGAGAGCCATCCCAACAAAGGGGAAGAATTTGTCCTTGGCACCCTAATGCACAAAAGAATTCACAGAAGAGCAGGGACTCCCCCTCCCCCAGGCGCTCCCTCACTGCGGCCGGTGATCCCTGCACTCTAAGCAGGACAGAGACTAGTGCACCTGGCTCCTGATGCTGATCCAGGGGATGGGGGTGGGGTGGGGTGGGTCCCTGCTCTTCTGTGAAAACTGGAAATTTGAGTGCGTGCAGAGTGTTTGGCGAGTGTGTGTTTGGTTGGGTGTGTGCTCGGTTTGTGTGTTTGAGAGAGGGTATGCTGTGCTTGGGTATGTTGTTGTGGTTGTGTTGTGGGTGTGTGTTGTGGGTGTGATTAAAAAAAATTAAAAAATGAAGAAATCTGCGGTGCTTCTTCCCCAGCTGGGGAAGAACTTTCCGCTTGAGGAGGAGGAGGAAGAGGCTGGCCCTACTACACCTCCGGTGGTGATACATGGCTTCTCAGAAGAGGAGCAAGCGGCAGGCCCAGGAGGTGCTACCAGGTTTGTAAACTTTTTTTTTTACTTTGAGGACAAAGCGTTAGAGCAAGCTCAATGATGTGCGGGTGGGTGCGTGGGTGGGTGGTGGGCATCAGTCAGGCACAAACAGTGGGCATCAGCGGGTGGCAGTGAATGTATGGCAGAGAGGGAGGGTACTGTAGTGTGGGGGGCTCTGGCGTGAGCAGCATCCCCACCCAAACATGTGCCAGGCTAGCATGGCTAGCACCCCAGGGAGGATTTGCAGGTGCCAGCCATCCAGGGTCCCCTAGCACTAGCATCCCCTAGCACTCTCTGTATGCCACAGAGAGAGAGGGTTTCCATCCCATTCCCAGTTACCATCCATTCCCTGCGCGTCCCCAAACAAGGGCAGGATCTGTCACAGAGAGAGAGGGAGGGTATTGTAGTGTGTGGGGGACTCTGGCATGAGCAGCACCCCCATCATCATCATAAATGCATGATATTACTTGGCTGTTATTAATGTGTTCCCATTTCAGAGAGGAATCGCATGCTGACCCCAGCTCTGCTGTCACTTCCAGGCCAAGGAGGACCCCTAGTCCAAGGTCGCCAGTGACACCCCCAGACATCCGGCGGCCAAGGTCGGATGTCTGGAGGTATTTTGACAAGGACGAGAGAGTCACCACATGCAAGGTGAGGCACAGGGACTGGAACAATAGGGAGTGAATTGCCCTATGACCTGTTAGGAATGGAAGTACCCTTCAGAGAGAAATTGGCCATCCAGTCCACCCACTTGTGGAGACAGAATGCAGGCACGGCTTGACAGACCATTGGTTTGACACAGTATGTCACTTCTTATGCTCCTATATTTTATGCTCTTTTTAGATCTGCCACAAAATATTCCGGTGCCAGAGGAAGGGGACCACGTCGGGGCTCATCACACATGCTGAAAAGGTGCACAACCTTGTGGTGAGGTGTGGGACCTCTGACATGGCCATGGTGCAGCATCAGTGACAGAAGAAGGGGGGGGAAGGCAACCCAAAAGCACCATCATTCCCGCCACCAGCACAGCCTTCCCCCCCCTCCAGCGCTGCTGAGGACTCTCCATCTCCAGCCCCCCCAAGAGGAGTCTGAAGCGGCAAGGGCTTTCTGGGCCGAACTTGAGAGGCTGACCCAGAACTTTCTGGAGGAACAAAAAATATATATGGACGGGATAAAGCAGCAAGCCCTGACTATGGAGGACCGATTGGTGGAGAGGTTTCAGGTTCTGGAGGTATGAGAACGCAGGGTGGAGGCTTATTCCTGGTACCTCACGACATAGATCGATGACGTGAAGCTGCACCGCCAGTCGGTCGCCAAGTGGCAGGCATCCATGACAGGGACCGTTCAATTTGCTATTGAGCACGGGTACCAAATGGAGGAGGGCAGGATGCCCACCTCTAGGTCCTGTCCGCTCCTTTTGCCTTTCCCCCATGTTCTGGGGTATAGGCCCACAGACCAATAAGTTATAAGTTTCCTTTCTTTTCATATATATTATATATACATGTTTGGGTTTAGTTTTATAAACGTGTTGTTGTTGTTTGTTGTTTGAAAAGTTGTAATAAAAGTTCTATTTGTTGTTACCCGCATTGTTTGAACTGCCCAATTTTTTATTCCTCCTATGTGCTGAAGTTCTGGCAGGTGGCAGAATCTCATACAGCTTGTCTATCCCTACCAGCAGCACCTGGCAGGCTGGCACCACATGTATAAGGGAAGCTATTAACCCAAAGATGTGCCAGCAGCAGGGTCTCAATTGGCAGACAGCACCCCAGGAGGGGCAGGGCTTGTGTCTGTGTGGGCGTGCCAGAGATAAAGAGAGACAGGCTCCTCAGCAGCGCCAGGCAGCAGGCTCCAGGAACTGGTGGTCAGAGGGGCTTTTTTTTCCAGCAGCTTCAGTGGGCATCCGCAGGTGGGTGTGGAGTAGTAGGCTGGTGGGAGGTGGCAGGCTGGCATGCGGGCACCGGGCTTCTGGATGCAGCGGAATGGAATGCAGCCCCCAGTAACTGGAATGATGGTCCAAGAATCTCGTTTATGGTTCCTGGGATGGGCGGGCATGACTGATTCAGGTACAATGGAATAGCAGCCTAGGTGAGTTTAATGATAATATGTCCCTAGAATTAGCACATAGTTGGGCACACTTCAAGCGATAGGTGGTAGCAGCAGGTACAGGAATGCACACAGGCAGGCAGGCACAGAATCTCATACAACTTGAGTTGTCGATCCCTACCCAAAGCACCTGGCACCACATGTAGTGTAGGTAAGGTACATTGACCCCAAGATGTGCCAGCAGCAGGGTCTCAACTTGCAGACAGCCACCCAGGAATGGCAGGGCTTGCGTCTGTGTGGGTCTTCCAGAGAGAAAGAGAGACAAGCTCCTTGGCAGTGGGTGGTGGGTGCTGGTGGTTAGACAGTGGATTGCTGGTTCCCAGGGTACAGAACCCTTTGCACAGACAGCATATAGGCCTGGGGGGTGGGGGCCTTTGCCAGTACAGCAGTAAACATGGGTTGCTGGGAAAGGCAGGCAGCGTGGCATGAGCGGCATTTAGGCAGGATTTGAGCTTGGCAACCTGGGCGCGCAGGCAGGCAGTCACGGCAGCTTGGCATGAGAGGCATGCAGGCAGGCTGAGGCAAGCTTGAGCTGACAATGGCAACCTGGGTTGGCAGGCAGGCAGCATGGCAGGAGTGGCAATCGGGCAGGCTTTGAGCTTTGCAGCCTGGACGGGCAGACAGACTACATGGCACAATTGGGAGCAGCAGCAGCCATCGAGTTTCCCAGGGACAGACCCCTTGGCTGGCACAGACAACATATAGGCCTGGGGGCCATCTGTCACTAGCAGCAGCAGACAGTGGGTTGCCAGGGTACAGAGCTATTGGCAGCAGCAGCAGACATATGGTGTAATGACAGGGAGCCCTGTGTGGGGAATGATGGCCCCAGACCCATGACATTGGGTCCTGGGGCTAGAGTGGCAGCTTCTAGATACATATTAGCCACAGCCCTCCCTGCCTGCCTGTAACTTGGCCCCAGAACCCTGACGGAGTCTGGGGTCCTGGGGCTGGAGTGGCTGTTTCTTTTTTTATAAATATATCTATCTCTACACTAAATCTAACTGCTGTTAACTATTCTAAAACCTATTGAACTAAATGGAATATCCTAATAATTAACTAAAAAGGCCTTGGTTGTCCTACAAACACACTGTATCTCTATCTATCTCTATAACTAAGCTAGCTACTATGTATATCTATCTAGTAAGTATCTATCTAATAACTATCTATCTATACAATATTACACAGCGGGAAACACAAAGATCACAGGGAGGGGTACAAAACTGAAATGAAAATAAATCTAATAATAATAATAATAATAATAATAATAATAAATCCAAAACTTAAAACAGGGGAAGGGAATCAGGGATGGAATAAGAGGGAGAGGGAAAGAAGTCAATGGAGGGGGGAGGGAGAAAGGAAGATTGATCACAGGGAACACAGGGAGGGGTAAAAACAAAAAATAACACCTACATCTATCTAATATAATCTAAATAAATGATAATATGAAGGTAAATGGATTGCATGGGTGAAATAGGAGGAGGATGGCAATGGAAGGAACAAAAACTGCTGGGAGAGAGGGAGCCTTCTGAAATGCCTGCTGTTCAGGAACAGTGACTAACTAGAAGGTTTTGGGAAGGGGGGAGGCAATCAGTTTTGTTTCTTGCTGTGCTCACCACACTGCAAACCCCATTGGTTCCATGCAGCCTAGCCCGTGGCCAATCACAGACTGAGAAGCCAGTGGTCTGAGACGAAAAGGGATAGTGATTGGGCAGGCTGGCTGCTACTCCGAGCATCTCCATCCCTGGTGCCTGGAAGTCTGCTCCTCAGCTGACTCCCCCTCCCTGTCACATTTGGCCTTCCAGTGACACCACAGTTTTGTTGTTTTTGCCCCCCAAACTCACCTGAACACGATCCGAACTGACCAAACTGTTCAGTCATTTCAACGTTCGGAATTGAGTTCAGTTCAGTTCGTTCGGGTTCGGATTCGGGTTTGGATTTGGGTTCGGTCGTCCGAATTGGCCGAGTTTGGACCAGACTCTGAACTTCCGAACCACGTTCACCCATCCCTAGTCCCTCCAAGGGGAGCTATACAACCCCGGGGCAACCCAATGACACGGGAGATATGGGCATAGAAAATAAAAATCTATCCCTAATATGGACAGCCACAATTAGAAACTTCGACAAACTCGTAATAACCTCTGAGTTTGAGTTGTCCAATAGATAGTCAAGAAGCATCTGGTTAGTTCTCCCTGGGAGATTCCTAATATGGGCAGCCAAATAGGTGTTCCTAGGCTCAGCATACAAATGGCAGTCAAGAATTAAATGATCAGTAGTCTTGACTGCCAAATGATCGAACGGGCAAAGTCTCCTGGCAAAGGGGACCCGCCTTATATGCCCTTCTAGTAGGGCAGTAGGGAGGACATTAGTTCTAGCTTGTGCAATGAGGGACTTCCCTCTTGGTGGAATGGGCTCCTGAACAGGCCATCTGTTCTGTTTTGGGCACCCATGATAAATAGTCCCTCATGTGGGCCGCTGCCCTAATACTAGCCAATTCCCGCTGCCTCCCTATGTCTCGCCACCTAACAACAATTCCTTTGGTGAGTGAGGCCGGAGGTACTTATGCCTTAAGTACTCCTTAGAAAAGCCCATGTGGCTCAAGATGGACCCAAACATTTCCACCCATGGGCTAACAAAGGAGTCTTCTCTGAGATCCAGCAGAAGACCAGGAGTGTTGGCGATTTCGATTTTAACCCCAAATTTCAGGGCATGCTCGATTGCCATCTGTTGTCAGCTGAGCTGGCCCACTTCCTGCCTAATGGCAGCATATGGCATGCCCTTAGAGATACATAGAAACCCCTGGAGAAATCTGGCCTGCAGGGAGTTAAAGGAATTGGACAGGAAGGGTGCCCATAGCTCGGCTCAATATAGAACCTGGGCCCTAACCTTGGTGTTATGTACCTGAATAGCGAGTCCAACAGCGCTCCTTCCTGACCGCGTAAAAAAACGAAATATGGAATGAGCGGAGCCTTTAGCTAGGGAAGTAGCCCTCCGGATATGGTCCCTCCAGCTCCCTGCTTTGTGAAATAACATCTCCAGGTATCTAAAGCTAGAAACCTGCTGAAGAGGCTGCCCTGCTATAGCCCAATTAAACACTTTCCTTCTACTAGAGAATAATACTATTTGGGATTTTGGGGCATTAACAATTAATTTGTGGGAATCACAAAAAGTCACAAAAGCTAAAAGCTGCCTAAGTAAACTGACCCAGGTCTGCGACAGTAGGGACATGTCATTGGCATAAAAGAGGGCTCCAATTGGTCTAGAAGTCAGTTTAGGAGAGAAAAACTTCTGATCCACCATAAGGGCAATGACATCATTGACGTAGTAATTAAATAAAGCAGGGGCCAACACACAGCCCTGCTTAACACCAGCACTCGTGGCCACCAGGGGAAGGGGGTATGATATGCCCCTGGTGGTCAACCCTAACTGCAAGGGAAGAGTTACAATAGAGGGAACAGATAAACATCAGGAGTCTTTTATCAATCGATGGCTTAGCCAATTTGGCCCAAAGAATAGGCCTATTATTTTAATTGAATGCCGCCTTTAGATCGAGAAAGGCGATACAGGGCTCCATTCTGTTCCCTGTATTTAGCAGTAAGATGAAAGAGAATGGCATAATGTTCGATGGCAGAGCGCCCCTCCTGGAAGCCGGCTTGCTCCGGAGCTATTGATCTAGATTCTTCAAGCCAGCAGGTGAGCTTGGTCAGCAAGAACTTAGCGTAGAGCTTCCCAAGCACACTAAGACGGCTAACGGGCCTATAATTCCCAGGGTCATTAGGGGGGGCCCTTTTTTATATATAGGGACAATTAGAGCCTTCTGCTAATCCTTCGGGATCATTCCTGAGCTAGAGTGTCTGTGTGAAAAGGGCCTCTGAGTCCATTGGGAGAAGAGTGGGATATAAATCCAAAATAATAGATAAGAAACATGTATAATTATACCTTCCTAAATAGGCTCAGTGTGGCTTTATTAAAGCTAGAGCTGAAATGAGAATCCATTCGATTATCATAAGAATCTCACAAGGATCAAGAAACGTTAGTGAGATCTCTTCACTAACATTTCTAGAACCTTGCTAAAAAACCCACACCTGTGCATGCAGAAATGGCTGCCTGGCTGCACATGCACAACCTTTTCAAAAAGGAGCAGCCATTCTGTGCATCCACAAAATGACTGCCACGCCTGTGCAGAATGGCTGCCCTTTTCCAAAATGGCAGTGATCTTGCCAGCACCATTTGGAAAAGGACTGTACCTGGGCAGAACAGCTCCAGCGGCCATTTGCACATTCACAGGTTTTGGGGTGTTTTGTTGTTGTTGTTGTTGTTGTTTTGTTTTGTTTTAATCATGAAAAAAATCTCAATGAGAAATTGTCAGGATTGGGGCTTTTCTCTTTTCTCGGTTTTGGTCTCAATTCTTGATGCGAATCTTGATTCTTGATGAGAATCGAGAAGAAGATGCGATCAAGTTTGAGCCCTAATAAAAACACGTAAAGCAGCTGAAAAATACTCGAATACCCCTCCAAAATACTCGAATACTCACCCCCAAAAGACCAAACTTGTAGAAAAAGTACAAACTAAAATAACAGAGTATCAAAAATACTGAAAATACTGAACCAAGACATTCCTGAACAGAAACTGAAAAAAGCAATGAGAACGTGATCGGGTTTTTCCTTTTGCAGATATGGGTGAATGTGGTCTTCTTCTGATGGGAACAGCATTTGCGGCAAATCACCAATCCAGCTCTAATCCCTTTGCTTCCTGGTGATTTTTTCTTATAATTATTTTAGCACCTTTTATTCTTTCTTGTTGTCAACAGACCTTCTCCCATCTTTAGGCTCCCTCAATTTGTAGCATCTGTGGAGGTTTTGCCGGTGAGGAGCAGGAGAATTAGACTGAGTGTAACCCAGTTTGGGCCAGCTCACCCTGACACACACCCATACTATGAGGCCTTAAAGCTAGGAGAGTATACTTCAAGTACTTACTGAGGCATACATTGCAGAGTTTCTAAGGACTGAAACGTCTTGCCCTTAGTAAGGTTAAGCCATGTAAACAAGCTGGGAGAAAATGGAAACCTATGCCGAATTTTATAAAACCAAATTCCACAGATGTAAAGACAGAGGAAGGTGACTGAACTCATGAGTAAATATTAGTTTAAGAAAGAACAGTGAAGTATTCAAGCTGAAATGAGTACCCACAAAAATGGTTAATACTGTCAAATTTCCAAATTGACTTAAATATTTGAGGTATGAATTGTTACCCAATTTTGACCCAATTTGTGTACTTGACATCCTGGAATGTCCCAGAATATTGATTGCCTGTTCTGGAATATCACTGTCTAGTCTGGAATTTCAACTTCCAGTTAGGGATAGGGCTGTAGCAGAATGTCGCAGCGGTAGCTATTTCCACCGGAAACAGCGTTTCCGCAATTAGTGGTATGGTGTGGCAGAGGCTTTAATTCTGCTAGTTTCATTCCGCTACTTCCGCAGTTCCACTAATTTCATTCCGCTACTTCCACAGGCTTTGCAAAATAGTGGAAACATGACATTTTTGCTACTTCCGCCATTCCGTCAGCGCCACAAAATAGCAGAACAGCGCTTTTCCGACAGTTTCCGTAATTTTTCCGCAATTCCGCAATTTGCAGAATGCCGGCGGAATTAGCGGAATGTCTGCAAAAAAGCTGTGGTGTGGTGTGGGCAATTCCGAAATGGCGGAATGGAATTGCGACACGGTAACAGTTGCTACCGTATCAGCCCTAGTTAGGGACGTACGAACGCGGTTCGGAAGTTTGGAGTTCGGACCTAACCGAACCGAACCGAATTTCTGAACTCAGTTCTGTTCGCACATCCCTACTTCCGGTCCCAATTTTTCAGTTTTCCATCCTGATTTTCCAGTGTTCCATCCCAATTTACCAATTAGTAATAAAAAATTAAAACAATTGGCAATGGAAATTATCATTTTTGGGGGCTATGCAGGTACCCATTCAGTGATCGGGTAGCACATTGAATACCCAACATGGTACATGAAAATACGTGTATTACCCATGGTTACCAATTAGGTATTCATTTCAGTTTTACTAAGTATCTAAAATTAAAGGAACATATATCTAACAAGTTGCAACAAAAAATATGGAGCAAAGTTGTTTTCTATTGCATGCCAAAGAGGAAGGAACAAGAGACATGAGCTTAAATTGCAGCAAGGTAGTTTTTGATTAAATATTAGGAAAATCTTTCTAACAATAAGAGCAGCTGAGTGATGGAATAAGTTGCCTATGCAGATTGTGGAATCGTCTTTTTTGGAGACTTTCAAAAATTGGCTGACCAAGCATCTCATTGGGGTGCTGTAAGTACAGGGACTCATGTATTGGAGCATGGGTTTGGACTAGATGGCCCCTATAGTCCCTTCCAACCCTTCTAGTCTATGATCCTAAGAACCAATTTATGGCTACCCCTACCCATTACAAAACTGGGGTCTAAACTCCAGCTGCCTTCCCATGATCCTGTGAGTACTGCATCTCCAAAACGCTAATAGGACAGCTGTTTTCAATGGAAAAGTCATTCTGAAACCAAAGTGAACGGTTCAAAACATGTCTGGCTTTAACGACTATCTAATGCTTTGAGTTAGGGGAGGAATATCTATTTGGATCTCAGTAGGTAATAAACAGCTACTAAAAAACTGATATGACAGAAAAGAAATGGGTAACGGAAAAAGACACTGCTCAGTACAATAATTCCAAATGGATTAAGAGGCAACTAACATTCAATATAACACAGACGAAAATGTGTCAGGATTTGCTGTGGTTAAGGTGGGTTTTATTAACATACATGCAGCTCATTTGCTGGAGTTTGGACATATACAGCCATTATGAATCCAAGCACAAATTTCTCCTTCTATTCTTTATGTAAACTACAAAGATCTATACAGGAAAGAACATACAGGAATGTAGAAACTCAGGCCATTTTTACACAGAGCTCTTCCACTTATGAACACCCAGAAATCTGGGTGTTCATGAGTGGGAGAGCCTCATGTGAAGGACATGGTGCGGGCATGCACGATGAGTGGGGATGAGTGCGTGCTCCCACCTAACACACATCCCCGTGCACGCCACACTCATCAACACACATGGAGCAACCAGGGAAAACGGCAGTTCCTCCATGAGTGTTGATGAATGGGGTTTGTGTGGGGATATGTGTGTGCCCGTATGCATGCTCCGCCCACCCACCACGCACGCACCAGTGCACCCACGGACACCTCATCTTGCAGGGGCCATGTAAAAAAGGCTTCAGATGGAAGTATTTCAATTAGTTTAATAAACATTTATTAAAATCAGCTTCACAGCAAGTATAAGATGTAGATACATACTTATTTTACCCTTGATGGTTATTTATGCATGTTGCAGGGCTGTATTGGTGCCCTATGCAGCCCTGAAACATGCATAAATGACCACCAAGGGTGGTTAGCGTCATGTCTGTTTTCACCCTAAGTGTATGGGATTTGCCCAACATACCTTTGGTGGAAAGGACAATATCCTTGTAAGAGACCTGCTTGTTTATCACCTCTGTCTAGCCTTGCAGACATACAAGTTGGTACCGTTGTCCTTCAAGAACAGTTTCCACCAAACACCAAGAGAGAGTGAGGCAAAGAGTCTGGGTAAAACTTCTAAACACTTGTCTCCGTTAAGCGATGTTGCAAGATTCCTTCATCAGGAGTCACCAAATAACTTATAGATCATGTGTAACTGATCATGTGTAACGTTGCCACAGAAAGAACCTGAGGAATAGAGGGAAGACACTCTTAGCTTTAAATGAACAAATAATCTAGTTCCTCATCTGACTCAGTGGGTTCTAAGATTTTTAGGCAGAAAGATGTGAGAATGGGGAGAAGACAGAAATTTGCAAATCAAAATCAGTGCTGAAATGTATATCCAGAACACAAGTCAATCTGTCAACTATCCCCATCCTAAACTGAAAATAACAGTTCAGGTAATAACGGATATCCTTGGACAACCTGTTGGGTATTCATTTGGGTTACTCCATTTTGTTTTTTAAGAGGGGAGTGTTTTGGTTACATCATTTCAGAAATGTGCAATTACCAAAAATGATAAACCAAAATATTGTGGTGACAGAAGAACCAAAGTAATCAAACCAGAAGACCTGAAAAAACTCAAACAAAATAGCTGTAGGAGGAGTGGAGGGGACGGATCTGTGAGTATCGTTTGAAGTCACGGATATTATTCAAGTGCTCAAAGGGCTGCGACAAAATGTTGAAAATACCCAGAATAATAAATCCACTACTATTTTCAGCTCTACCAAATTCTGATTTCTTTTTCCTGTGAAGTAACTATGGGGGTTGTGCCATCTGCAAATGGGGTTGTGATACTAGCTGATACTAGTTGATAGTGATACTAGTTGATACTAGTTGATTAGTGTGAACTTCAGTCCTAGCATGCATGAAAGAACCCAATCAGTTCCCTCTAGTCACAACTAGAGCTGAAATAAATACCCTCCAAAATGAATTATAGGACCTGAAAGGAATGAACTGATTGATGAACACCATTTGATCTTCGATGTATTACCATTTTCACATTTTGGTTCAGTTTGTTCAGACCCATTTGGTAGGTTTGGTTTTTCGGCTTTGTTTGCTTTGGCAATTTCCAGTTTCTACCATTCGTTTTCCAACACACATACTCATTGTTCCTGACCAAAAAAAAAAAAATTACAAATGAACAAACAACAAACAAATGGAAAGCAGGGCTGAAATGAGGAGCTAAATTGTTGCTTGCAAGACCCAGACTCTGCTGTCTCGTTGCTATCCCAGTGTCTGGAGGTTGTGGAGAATGAATGTGGCAGAGCAGACTGAAGATCAGCCTCGATAAGACGGAGGTGATGGTGGTGGGGAGAGTGAGGGAGGTGTCAGCCCCCCTGATTGGGGGGATTCGCCCTCCTATAGCTCAGCAGGTTCGGAGTCTGGGGGTGATATTGGATGCGGATCTCCACCTGGATCGACAGGTGGCAGTGGCGGCAAAGGCCGTCTTCCGCCAGTTATATCTGGTGCAGAGGCTGTGCCCATATGTCTCTGGCCCGGACCTGGCCTCCCTCATCCATGCCTTCTTCACCTCGAGGCTGGACTACTGCAATGCGCTCTACGTGGGGCTGCCCTTGTTCCTGGTTTGGAGGCTGCAGCTAGTGCAGAATGCGGCAGCCCGGCTCCTGTCAGGGATGGATTGTTGGGAGCACATAACACCTGTGCTCCGGACTCTGAACTGGTTGCCAATAGTGTGCCGAGCCAGGTTCAAGGTATTGGTATTGATCTATAAGGCCCTTCATGGTCTGGGCCCCTCGTACCTCAGGGACCGCTTCACCCTCCGCGCCCCAGAGAGGCTCCTTCGGTCTGCCGGGGGTGCCTTCTTGGAGGTCCCCCATGTCAACCAAGGGGCCACAATGGAGAGGGCATTCTCGATGGCCAGGCCGTGCCTTTGGAATTCCCTCCAGACGGTAGATTGCCTGGCCCCAAGCCTTTTAACGTTCTGGCGAGTTTGTAAAACCTGGTTGTTCGCCCAGGCCTTTGGAGAGGAGGGGAGGGTGGGTTAGAGTTTTTATCTCCATCCTATGCTTATTTTTTGTCTTATTTTGTCCTAGCCCTGTTTTAATTATTTATATTATTAAGATTGTTTTAAATTTTATATTACTGTATTTTGTATGCTTTTAGAATTGTTAGCCGCCCCGAACTGTTTTCAGGAGGGGTGGGATATAAATTGATAAATAAATAAATAAATAAATAAATAAATAAATAAATGTTGCCATATCTGGAACTGGGATCATTTCCCCAACTGTTTCTCAGTACTAATGTGATTTCTTGATTCTTGCCATACCATGAGATACTGTCCCAATTTACCATTTATACTGTACCATTTACCGCATTACATAGGGTACCGTTTTACTACTACTATTACTAATCAATCATCAATCATCATCATTTCTATAGCACAATCGGTCATACACAGCACTGTAGAGATACACATAACATCAGGTATGATCCATGCTCCAAGGACACAGACAGTTAAAAACAAAGGGCATTATATGAATCATGAACTACAGGATGCAGTTTATTCAGTAATTAATTTATTCTAACTAAAGATATTGTAGTTAAAATATACAAGGCTATGCTATTTATATAGCTTGGGCTTGTGAATAAAAGGTGACCTCAAAGAGGTGAGCCTTTAGGTGGGCCTTGAAAATGGACAGGGGTTGGGGTGGGGCTAACGGCATTGCCTCAGAAAGATTGTTCCAAGCATACGGTGCAGTGAGGTGAGATGAGGTGAAAGACACAAAGATCTTTGATCAGAGATCGACTTGGTGGTGGCGTTGGGCTCCTCTAGGACTTTGGTCCTGGGGGACTTCAATGCCCATACCGACACCGGCCTTGTGCGGGTGGAGCGAGAATTCATGGCTGCCATGGCAACCATGGATTTGTCCCAGGTTGTCAGCTGCCCGACCCATGTGGAGGGGCATACCCTCGACCTGGTGTTCTGTTCTGGCCTTGAGGCGGATGATCCAGTAGTGGGGGATGTAACAACTATGCCCTTGTCGTGGACGGATCATTACCTCCTTATGACTAGTCTCTTAGTACGTCACCCCCAGAAGGGGAAGGTACCAGTTAGGATGGTCCGCCCTCGGAGGTTGATGGAACCTCAATGGTTTCAGGAGGCCCTGGGGGAGTTAACCCTGACTCTGTCAGCCATTCTGTGGATGAACTCATACAGGCTTGGAACATCTTGCTTGGGGAGGTCATTGACAGGGTGGCTCCGAGACGTCCCCTGCCCCTGTCTCGACATCACAGGGCCCCTTGGTTTACTGAGGGGCTGCAAGGTATGAAGCAGGAAGACAGGCAACTAGAGCGACGCTGGCGTTGGACTCGCTCTGAATCTGACCGACTTCTCCGTAGGGTCCATTTGTGGTCCTAAGTTGAGGCTGTGAGGGTGGCAAAGAAAGAATTCTTTGCCACCCTCATAGCATCTGCAACGTCGCGTCCAGAGGAGCTGTTCCGGGTGGTGCGGGGGCTGGTCAGTCCGGCCTCCCTCCACCTGGACGGGGATTTGTCCCAGGTCCGCTGTGAGGAGTTTGCCATTTACTTTGCAGACAAAATCTCTCGGATCCAGAGTAACTTCGACACTGGATTAGAGACAGTAGGAATAGAGCATGAGGTTATGGAGGCGCCGTCTGGTCCATCTTTCTGGGATGAGTTTCAGGAAGTCACACCAGTCGATGTTGTGGAGATCCTGGGATCAGTGAGGGCCACTAGTTGTGAATTAGATCCTTGCCCGTCCTGGTTGGTGAAGGCCTCCAGGGAGATACTGGGTTCAGTGCTGGCGGGGATAATCAATGCATCCCTTCGGCAGGGGAGTTTTCCCCCGGTCTCAAGGAGGCGGTGGTGTGCCCCCTGTTGAAGAAGCCATCTTTGGATGTGGATGCACTCGCCAGTTACCGACCCGTCTCTAACCTTCCCTTTTTAGGGAAGGTTATTGAACGGGCAGTGACCCTGCAGCTCCAGGCTCACCTGGACAGCATCAGTTTTCTCAACCCCTTTTAATCAGGGTTTCGGCCCAGCCATGGTATGGAGACAGCATTGGTGACCTTGCTAGATGATCTCCGCTGGGAGATGGATGCAGGATGTTCAACATTACTGGTCCTGCTAGATCTCTTGGCCGCGTTTGATACAGTGGACTATGGGCTGCTCCTGGGACGGTTGCGTGACCTGGGGGGTCTGGATGGGACCACTCTTGGTTGGTTACAGTCATTCCTCTTGGGGAGGACCCAGCGGGTTGTCTTGGGAGAAGAAACATCTAGCCCCCGGGCCCTGGACTGTGGCGTTCCTCAAGGTTCAATCTAGTCACCTTTATTATTTAATGTATATATGCAGCCCTTGGGGGAGATCGTGAGAGGGTTTGGTGTGCGTTGCCACCAATGCGCTGATGATACCCAGCTTTACCTCTCTTTTTCAGCTGACCCAGGCCCTGCCGTCTCCATGCTATCTCAGTGTTTGGAGGCTGTGGCAAGTTGGCTATGGCAGAGCAGACTGAGGCTCAATCCCAATAAGATGGAAATAATGGTGGTGGGCCAGGCGGGGGAGGTGGTGCCCTCTCTTGTGGAGGGGTTGTGCCCCTCCATGGCTCAGCAGGTTCGGAGTTTGGGGGTATTATTGGACGCGGGTCTCCATCTTGATCAGCAGGTGGATGTGGTGGTGAAGGGGACTTTCCACCAGCTGTATCTGGTGTGGAGGCTGCACCCGTATATCTCCAGACCCGACCTGGCCACTTTGATCCATGCCTTCATCACCTCGAGGCTGGACTACTGTAACGCACTCTACGTGGGGCTTCCGTTGATGCTGGCCCGGAGAATGCAGCTAGTGCAGAATGCGGCGGCCCATCTCCTAACAGGGACGGGCTGATGAAAGCCCATAACACCGGTGCTCCGTGCGCTGCACTAGCTGCCTGTAATGTGCCGAGCCAGGTTCAAATTGTGGATGTTGATCTATAAGGCCCTGTACGGTCTTGGACCTGGATACCTCAGGGATCGCCTCACCCTCCATGACTCAGGACGGACTCTCTGGTTCATTGGGGGTGCCTTTTTGGGGGTCCCCTGCTTAAAGCGGGGGGCTACAATGGAGAGGGTGTTCTCAGTGGCTGGGTCCCGGCTGTGGAACTCCCTCCCAGAGGAAGAACGATGGGCCCCGAGTCTGCTGGACTTCCATTGGGCCTGCAAGACATGGCTGTTCTCCTAGGCCTTCGGAGGCGGGGAGGGGAGGGTGGGCTAAATTTTTGTATGGGGGTATTTTAAAATTGTTTTAAATATCTGTGTAGATTTTTATATTTTTTATATTGTGATAAATTGTTTATTTTATGTTGGAAGCCGCCCCAAGATGCCGTAGGCATAGGGGGCGACATATAAATGAAATAAAATAAATAAATAAATAAAAGATGGGAGTTGGTGAAGGAATACAAGGGTGCAGATAAGAGCATCTTGTCTGATGAATGGAGGTCACGAGTAGTGGTGCGATGGGAGATAAGGGAGGAGAGGTAGCGAGGGGCTGCAGAGGGAAGAAGACATTGATAGCTATAGCAGAAGCATCTTGACCTGTATCCGGAAGCAGATGGGCACCCAGTGAAGTGACATGAGGAGAGGGGTTGCGTGGTCATAGGGGTGTCGAAAGCAGATGAGTCTTGCAGTGGAATTTTGAATAGACTGTAGTGGAGAGATACATGGTTCCGCAGGAGGCCTGTAAGAAGCAGGTTACAGCAGTCTAAGCAGGAGATGATGAGAAGATGGATACAGGTTTGTTGTTATAAAAAAAGAAATGTCAAGTTTTGGCAGTGTTTTGGTTGTGAGCAGAGGAGAGAGTGGAATCAAAGATAACCCCAAGGTTGCAAGATGAGGGGGCAGGAAGGATGGCAGGAGTTTTCCACAGAGATAGAGGGGGAGGGGAGGGGAGAAGTGGATTTGGAAGCAAAGAAGGCAACTTCTATCTTGGTCATATTAAGTTTAACATGGTGGTGAGACATCTAGAGAGTGATGTCAGACAGGCAAGCTGAGATTTAATAATAGTAACCATTATTTTTATATAGCATCCCCTGGCATGGCACTCGGCTGACTTTACACATAACACAACTTTTAATCCTCACAACAACCCTATGAGGTAGGTTAGGGTGAGAAAATATTGTGATTGGCCCAAGGTCACCGAGTGAGTTTCTGGCTAAGGTGAGACTTGAAGCCCCCCGGTTCAAGTACTGTACACTTAGCCATTACACCACATTGGCTTCCTTTGGAGTTCATTTTGGACTCGATTCTGTGAGAGTATCACAGACTCTCACTGTAAAATTTAATGCTGGCCCCACCTCCAGTGGGACCCGCCCACTGCCCCACCAACCTAAAAGTCCACTAGCCACTATCGCCAGTGCTGCCACCTCTGTTCTTCCCCTCTCTGACCATCATCTGCTAACTCTTCCACTTAACCACTCTCCCCCATAGCCTCATTCAACAACCACCATCTTTTAGAAATCACCTGGCTATTGATCCCTCTGTCTTCTCTACTACTGTCTCACCTGGTATATCAGGTGGTGGTGGGGAATGACAGCTCAAGGCTTCAAGTCTGTTTTAATTAAATAAGTTTAAATAAGGGGACAATGGGCATTTTTACACACACGTTAAAGTTCCGGACCTTTCATTCTTCTGGGTTTACAAGTCCACAAGTAAGTTCCGGATGCATTTTTCACACACACACTGCCCTGAGGCAGTTCCTGGATGCATTCTTCACACAAACACTGCCCTTAGGCAACCTAAAGTAGCCGCAGCTGTAGACGTGAGGGGCTGCCATGGAAACCAAATGACCACAGCTGCCTAGAGCAAAGCAGTTTATCAGGAGAACTTTTTACACACCAATGTTCTGGGAGAAGTTCTATGCAGAAGTTCAAAGAGCCGGATGTTTAAGCTCTGGGTGAGTGATTTAGACGCACAGAAAGTTCTGGATGGAACAGCAAACATCCAGGAGAAATGTGCGTGTAAAAACACCCAGTGCGTCTATGTGTGACTTGTTTCAATTTTAAAAATTGCCGTTTTAAAAAAGAAGAATTAACTCAGGAGAGAAACCCTGACGCACAGGGAAGAACCCTTACACATGTCCTGACTGGGAAATGCTACATGGCGCACTCACTCCTCAGAACCCACCAGAGAATTCACCCTACCAGGGAAAGGTCCTATAAATGCCTAACTGTGGGGAAAGCCTTAGTGTGAACTTCAGTCCTAGAATGCATGAAAGAACCCAATCAGTTCTGTCACTCCCACCCCCACCTCAGGTGGAATTGTATTTGGAAAGGCAGAAGGAATGATTAGAAAAGGCAGCATGGGCAGAATGCTTCAGCAAACAGTATAGTCAACCAAGGATTGAGCTACTAAGCCACACTGGCGGTGCTGTGTCTCTAATCCCTCACCTCAGACCAACCCCTCCTATCCCCATTCACCTTCCCTTACACCAAGGGTCGGGAACCTTAGGCCTGGGGGCTAAATGTGTCACGGGGCAAGTTTTGATTTGGCCCTTTTCCAGTTCTTGGATCTTCCCCCTATGTCCAGTTCCTTCCATCAAGAAGACTGAACAATCAAATTCAAAGTTCATTTCAAATGTTTGCTTCAGTTGTGGACCAGAGGTCCAATTTCCCAGAAGGGAAATTTTCCTGCAAGCTTCTAACTCTTAAAAACTTTCTTCCTATGGTGGGCTAGTCTGTAATTTTAGAGACTTTGATTTAATTAGTTTTTGAACTTCCCTTTCATAATTACATTTTTTATTATTATTATTATTTTATTTTTTAATTCTTTTATTAACCCCTAAATACGCTGCTATTTGGAGCACAAACATACAAGGATAACAATTAGCAGCACAATTATACTCTTTCTGTCAGCGTAACCTCATGGCACAGAAAGTATTACAAATCCATTTTAAAACATATTAAATGTTCATATTAATGAGGATAATAGAGAACAAGTACCAGCAAACTAAATATTGTTAATGATTTTGAGCTATTAAATTCATTACCGTTTCCTTTCATAATAAAGTGGTTACTTGCTAATTAGACCTTTTTTAACTTGCCATTATTGAATTCATTACACTGCGTGGCGTTAACCCTTAAAGGTCCTCCTGGGTGTGTACATGCAATTAAAAAATCATTCAGGTGTAGCATCTTCAGAAGGTCCGTGGTCTGGAATCCGTCCTGTGTTTTTGACAGTCTCTCCATGTACTTTTTCTTTTGGTACATTTTCTTGACATATCATGCCTCACAGCTCTGTAACTGTCACAGCAACTTCAACAACGTGTATTATGGAAACATGCTGTATTCATCATTTCATTTAATGTTAAAATTAAAGCGCAGCCCACTTGCTTGGCTGGAGAAAGAGAAATGTGTAGGGAGGGGGGACAGACTATTAGGGCAATAAGCAGTTGAACTCAGAGTTGCATTTCCCCAGAATGAAATCGGGAGTATTAGAGTTGAATCGAATAGCCAAAGCGAATACTAATGTTTTGACAAATTTGGTGAGTTTAAATCCATTTTTTAATTAAGCAAATACCAAGCAGGACTCGTGTCCAGCATTTACAGTTTTCCAATATATAAAAGGCTCCTATTAGGTGTGGATCAAAACAGCTGTTTGGTTTTTTTGCAGAACAGTTCTGCAATAATGGAATGGCTGTAGGTTGGAATTTTGATTGGAATTCCAATCTAAATAAATGGTTGATCACAATTCTGATAGCACGATTTGTTGTACTGCAGCAGCTATTTTGTGCAAGTGCGTCCCACCAAAATGTTTTTCCAATCGTTCTGGCCAGAAATCTGAATAAATGATTTCTTGTTCTGATTTCCTATTAGAATGATGGAAATGCCCAGTTCCGATGGTATCAGTACATGGGGGAATTCCAGTTTAAGCCCTAGCTGCTATAATAATAATAATAACAATAATAATAATAATGATACTTTATTTCTATAGTGCTCCCCTGCCTTTAAATGGCACTTGGAGGATTTTACAATTATAAAAAATATAAAAACAATACAAGATACTATAAAACAAGATAGAATCAATTTAAAACAGTTTAAAAGGGGGAAATTAAAAAGAGAGGACAGACCACCTTAAGGGGAACCTGCAGTGGAAAAGTACCTAGAGTTTTCATGTGTTTGTTAAAGGTAAGGAGGGAAGAATTAAGGCCAATTTTACACGATTGGTGGGAAGCAGTGGGTTGAAGAACACGCATCTTGAAAAGGCCTGCGGGGTGTGTTTAGACACCCCAGAAGTAGCCAGCCACCATAGGAATTGCGGCTTGCACAGTCTTTTAGAAGCCGCATTTGGTAAAAACCCTGTTATTGAGGCTTCCCAAATGCGGCTTCAAAAAGATCGTGCAAGCCGCGATTCCTATGGTGGCCGGCTCCTTCTGGTGCATCTAAACACACCCTGCAGGGCTTTACAGGAAGCACGTTCTTCAATGCACTGCATCCCGCTGCTCATGTAATAGTGAGCTCAGACTGGAGAGAGTGAGTTCCACACCGAGGGGCCCACCACAACAAAGGCCCAATCTATCATAGAACAAGGTCAAGTTGAAAGCTGAAAGTTTGAACAAGCTGGAACAAGGGGTGATTTCAGATGTTACGGGCAGGCGATTCACCACAGTGAACCCCCAGGGGGGTTGAACAGAACAACCGCGCCGCGGGGTGAAAAGAAGCCCCTAACAGACGTGACGGGACTGGGACCACGGCCGGGAACCGGGCCAACCCATCACGGACCGGGGCAGCACAACAGACGTGCAGCCGATCCCCAGCCGTGGTCAAAACTCCCAGAAGGCACACTGACATGGCCGCCAAAGGGCAAACGAAGCCAAACGGCACATAAGGGAACGCCCACACAAGGGAAACGGGAAGGGAGGGGGG
Organism: Sphenodon punctatus; assembly: GCA_003113815.1. Lineage (NCBI taxonomy): Eukaryota > Metazoa > Chordata > Lepidosauria > Sphenodontia > Sphenodontidae > Sphenodon > Sphenodon punctatus. Next base: position 366,783 of record QEPC01013355.1, on the reverse strand, counting down.
GAAGAGGAGAACAGGCTGACAGGTACCACACACAGCACACGCACACACACAGCGGACCCGCGGCGGGACACACTGCAAGACCACACGCCCGGGCACGCGTGCACACACACACACACACAC
>QEPC01013355.1:339048-358810 GCA_003113815.1 Sphenodon punctatus | reverse complement strand
ACCCCATGTGGGTATTGAGCGTGATGAACATCTGGCGTGCGCCGTTCAGACGTTCAGGGCCCTTTGGCCCCACGGGGGGGTTGAGCGTGGTTCACTGTGGTTGAGCGTGATCTCGTAACGTCTGAAATCTCCCAGTAATACCTTCATTTTAAAGTACCATCTAGGGAATTCGATGGGCTACCCGGTCACTCATTGAGTACCCGGATAAACATAAAATCCAGCAATTTGTGTTACCCGTTTATTGATTTTCCAGTTATGGATCAAAAAGTAGCAAAAGAAAACTGAATAATCGGAACAGAGCGCGAAAAATATTGAGACAGAAAGTTGATATATCAGGACAGGAAGTCAATATTCTGGGACATTCCAGGATATCAGGTACCCAAATTGGGTCTTAAAATGGTACCAATTCACAACTGATAGTTTTCAATTTGGGCACTCATGTCAGCTTAAATAGAGACCCATGTTTTCCCACAAGCCTTCACCTTACTACTACTTATAATTTCTATAGCACTACTAGACATACGGAGTGTTTTTCTGTCACAGATTTCTGGAGATAGGTCCCTGCCCAGTTACAAGCTAAGATGAACAAGGATGAGGGGAACACACAAAGACAGACACACACACATTCTCATTTACAGATGGGAAACTGAAGCTGAGAGGTTGTGACTTGCCCAAGGCCACCAAGTGAGTTCATTGGTTAGGGTGAGATTTGAACCCTGGTTCCACCAGTCTACATACAGTCTTATCCACTCCTCCATGCTGGCTCTCACCAGGGATGTAGCGGAATGTCGCAGCGGTAGCAATTTCCACCGGAAACAGTGTTTCTGCAGTTAGTGGTATGGTATGGCAGAGGCTTTCATTCTGCTAGTTTCATTCCGCTACTTCCGCAGTTCCGCTAATTTCATTCCGCTACTTCCACAGGCTTCGCAAAATAGCAGAAACATGACATTTTCGCTACTTCCGCCATTCCGCCAGTGCCACAAAATAGAGGAATAGCGGTTTTCCAACAGTTTCCTCAATTTTTCTGCAATTCCGCAATTTTCAGAATGCCGGAGGAATTAGCGGAATGTCCGCAGAAAAGCCGCTGTGTGGCACAGGCAATTCCGAAATGGTGGAATGGAATTGTGGCGCGGTAACAGCTGCTGTCACATCAGCCCTAGCTCTCATCACACACAACTTCTATGTGGCCCTTGGAGTTTGTACTCGTTTTCAAGTTGGCCCTACTGTAGATATTTATGAAGAGAAATGGTTGAGCCAGCTACAGATGACTCTGTAGTCTACACTAGTTAACTTACCCCATTGCCAACAACGAGAACTTTTGCTAATATAGGCAAGGTTTTTGTGACATTTCATTGTCAGCCACAATGGACGTGATTTCATGCCCCACAGATCCCGTGCACACACATGTGCATGGTTTCCGCTGGGCACAATGGTTTGTGTACGGCTGCACGTGTATACGGCTCTGGGCGGGATCAGCAGGGCATGGGATTGGCCCCATTACCTAGAAGCTCCACTGATGGGCATGGCACAGGTAGGATTAGTTAATAATACATTAAATATATGCCTGCCACATTGCGACTGAGAAAGAACCACACAATCTCCATTCAGACCAGATTCTTCCCCTTTCATGCCAATCAGGGATATGGTTTTTTCCTGAGTGAGAAATAACCAACCATGTGTAGGCCAGCCCCATGAATAGGACGGAAATTCCGATTCCGTCATTTTTTGAATTCCACCAAAATTGGCCATTTTGTTTCAGAAACCATTTTTGAAAAATGAAAATAGTGTTTCGTTTCAGCTATAGAGCTGAAATTTTATTACCAAAATTTTCCACAAAAATTGGCCATTCCGTTTCCACAATTTTTTTTGCAAAAAGGAAAATAGCTTTTCATTTCAGCTCTACCCATGAATGGCCTGCCTTCCCTCTGTTTGCCAAAGATAATAATATATAACAACAACTCTCTGCATTGGTAACCTCTGTATTATTTAAAACCACATTCCTTCCACCTGTAAAGAGTTAGAGCATAAATGTGACTCAGCAATCACACCATAGAACTGTATTATACAGTCGATTGAATGTTGGCAGGTATGAGCCCCTTCGCTCCTGTGTCCTTATTTCATTATTGTTTGGAGGGTAGAACTGTATGTTTAGACTTTCTTGCTTCAGGCATAGTAAGACATCTGGAATGCTTATTAAACCCAAAGGCAGATCAGAAGGATATAACTCTGATGATGTACATGCAGGTGAGCCTCTCTATATCAATGGAGCATTGGTTCTCTGATTATGTAGTACACGTTAGCGGGCCTAGATAATAGATTAGCACACAGCAGAGTAAAAGGAAGGGGTTTTTGAAGGACTGAGTTTGTGCTCTCTCTCTCTCTCTCTCTCTCTCTCTCTCTCTCTCTCTCTCCCTCTTTGGGTGGGTGGTTTAAAATGTGGAAAAGGAAAGTAAAGGAAGGCAGTTCCTTTCCTTAGGGCCCTAGAATTTCTGGCCCCCAAGCCCAGGGACAGAGATGGGGAGGCAGAGTACTCAGTGGGCGGGGTCTCTGATGCAGGGAGGGGAGTGATAAGAGTTACCAGAGGCAGAACAGCAAGGCTTACCTGGGTGGGGCAGCTGGGTTTGCACACAAAGCACCTGGCAGACCATTACTCCTGCAAAGCCCCCTATCTCTATATAATGCACAGAGGGGAGAAAGAAAAGGAAAGGGAGAAGGTAAAATGTAGGGTATGAGGATGGAAAGGTATTGGTGGGAATCCCAAATAAATAAATAAATACAATACAATGAGGGCTAGGGAGGATTTTTTATGTGCAAGCAGTACAGTATTGTAAATGCAACCTGACAAGCAGAGCTCTCACAGAACAGAGAGAAAAAACCTGGCCCTCCCATTATAAAGGGTTGCAGTGCACTCCCCCAGAGTCCCTCTGATTGGCTGTGGGAGGCAGCAGGCATTGAGCAATCACAGAGTCTCATGAAACTGTTGGGGTCCTGCTTCTGCTGGTCATTGCCCAGGGATACATCCATCAGTTACTTCTGAGCTGCTCACCCCTCCCAACACAGGCACAGTTCAAGAGTTCAACCCTGTTCAACCCCCTCTACATTTTCCATCCAAAACCCAACTGTCACAGCACTAATAATGACAATGATAACAACATTGTTTCTTGTTATCGTTTTTAACATTTCTTTATCATTGTTGGTATTTATTATTAATTATTATTATTATTAGTAGTAGTAGTAGTATTAGCATTAGCATTAGCACTTATATAGTGCAAGCAATGTACCTGGCGCTTTACAAAGAATAATATAGACACGGTCCCTGCCCGAGGATTTTCAATCTAAAGACGGGGGAGGTTAGACAGGGAAGGGGGAACAGAGTGAGAAACAAGGGATGCGACATTCATGAGGATGTGAAAGCTCAGGTACACGTTCTTGGCTTGGTTGCAGTAAATTGGGAGTTTACAGAGAGCAGATGGGGGATAATCCTGGGTGGGAATGGTTAACAGGAGTTAGGAAGGGCGGAGCGGAAGAGGTGGGTTTTGAGCAGGACTTGAAAGTGTGGAGGGTGGGAGCCAGGTGGATGAGGGCAGGGAGGGAGTTCCAGTTGTGTGGGGCAGTGAGGGAGAAGAGACGAAGGGACGATACAGTGTGTTTGTAGGACAAGGCCTTTATAGTTATTAGGATAGTCTATTTAGTTCCATAGGTTTTTTTTTCTTTGTATCTAACTTTTATTTATGAGAAATAAAATACAAAAAACCCGACCAGAAGTGATCATCCTACAAGATTTAGCAGGTTTTCCTTCCCTGGTCAAATGGTTACAGCAAACAACACTCTTCTGGCCAGAGAGAGAGAGAGAGAGAGAGGCTCCCCGCTAGAATGAGAGAGATGGGGTGGAGGGGAGGCCAGCTCAAGTTGCCACCTGCCAAAAGCAGAAAGAACTCCCATCTGTGCCTTATGCCCGCATGCAGCAGCAGCAAACCTACCATAATGAGATGGAATATAGCAAAGCGTGGAATGTATTATGTGCCTGTGTCAGGAATAGGGGCAGGAGAAGAGCTCTTGTAGCTCGCTCCCGTCGCCAATATAAGAACCTGAGGGATCCTTTAACTGGCCCAGGTGCCCTTGCGGGTGTGTTGTACGTGTGTTCCCCTAACAGCCTGCCTGTGTGCGTTTCTATACCTATCTATCGCACGATTGAATGAAGTGTGCCTAACCATGCACTACTTCTAGGGACATCATTCAGCTCCCATAGGCTGTCATTCAACTATACCTGAATCAGTCATGCCCGCCCGTCCCAGGAACCATCAATGAGATTCTGGGACCATCATTCCAGTCACTGAGGACTGTCATTCCATTCCACTGCATCCAGAAACCCGGTGACCAGCCCGCATGCCAGCCTGCCCCCCCCCCACACCAGCCTACTCCTCAGTACCCACCCGTGGATGCCCGCTGAAGCTGCTGGAAAAAAATCCCCTCTGACCACCAGCACCTGCTGCCTGCTGCCAAGGAGCCTTTCTCTCTGGCACACACACACACACACACACACACACACACAATCCCTGCCCCTCCTGGGGGGCTGTCCACAAGTTGAGAGCCTGCTGTTGGCACATCTTTGGGGGTAATACCTTACCTATGCTACATGTTGAGGTGCCAGTCAGGTGCTGCTGGTAGGGATCTGCCACCTCCCAGAACTTCAGCACAAAGGGATAAAAGATTGGTTAGGTAAAACAAAGCTTGTAACAACAAATATAACCTTTATAAACAATTTTTAAAGAACAATAACATCAACACACAGTATAAAACCAAAACCAAACATATATACAAAGAAAAGGAAAGAGTCTAGTCTACTTATCTTTGGGCCTGTCCCCCAGAACTTGGGGGAAAGGCAAAAGGGGTGCAGGACAGGACTGAGGGGTGGGCACCCTGTACCCACCCATCCATGCAGATGGATGGCAACTGGAAAGCATATCGTATCCATGGGCAAAGGCGAAGTCCATGGTCCCTGCCACAACCTCATGCCACCTGGAGATCCACTGGTGGTACAGTTCCAGGCGTTCCGACTCGGCAGAGACGTACTGGGCGTACGCCTCCACCTTCTTTTTCTCCACCTCGAGTGCCTGGAACTGTTCCACCAGGTGGTTCTCCATGGTGGCTTCTGTCTGCTGCAGGCCGGCCATGAAGTCCCGGGTGGGCCTCTCCAACTTGGCCCAAAAGGCCCCTGCCGCTGCAGACTCCTGGGGCCTGGGGGACTCCACATCAGAGCTGGAGGCGTGGGAAGGGTTTACATGGTGTTGCTTCTGCCGTGTCTTCCCCCCCCTTCTTCTGGCGATGAGGATGCTCCACGGCCATGATGCCAGAGCCCTGCTGCTGTCACCTCACCATCAGCCCATGGAGGTTTTCACTGTGGGCTATCAGCCCTGATGTGGTCCCCTCACGCTGCCTCCGGAACCTTTTATAGCAGATCTAAAGAACATAAAAAGATAGGAACATAAGAAGTGCCTTTCTGCATCAGACCAATGGTCTGTCAAGCCCTACTTGCATTCTGTCTCCACAAGAGGGTGGGTCGCCAATCTCTCTCTGCAGGGGAGACAACTGGATGGCAACTGAAAAGCATATCATATCCATGGGCAAAGGCAAAGTCCACGATCCCTGCCACGACTGCATGCCACCTGGAGATCCACTGGTGATACAGTTCCAGGCGTTCCGACTTGGCGGAGACGTACTGGGCATACGCCTCCACCTTCTTTTTCTCCATCTTGAGCACCTGGAACTGTTATACCAGGTGGTTCTCCATGGTGGCTGCTGTCTGCTGCAGGCCGGCCATGAAGTTCCGGGTCATAGGGCAATCCATTCCCTGTTGTTCCAGCCCCCGTGCCTTACCTTGAATTCTGCAGAGCCATTCTCATGCTTCACGTACCACCACCAGACATCGGACCTTGTCCGTCCAGTGTCTGGGGGTGGCACTGGCGACCTCCGCCTTGGTGTCCTGCGCCTGCCCCTGACACTGGAATTTGAGGATTCCAAATCCTCAGCCTCTCTGAAACAGGAACACATAAACAACACCTAAGTAATATCATTATCATGCATTTATGATGATGCCTCTAGTCCTCCCTCCTTGGGGTGCTCAGGATGGCAGCCGGAGACAGTGACCCGGACTGGCTAGCATGTGCAAATCCTGCCCTTCTTTGGGTGCTGGAGAGGGATGGCAATGGGGAAACCCTGGCTTGCTGGCATGTGCAAATCCTGCCCTTATTTGGGTGCTAGGGGGGTGGCAACTGGAAAGACCCTGACTGGCACATGCAATTAATTCTGCCCTTCTTTGGGTGCTGGGGAGGGATGGCAACTGGAAAGACCCTGGCTAGCACATGCAAATCCTGCCCTTATTTGGGGGTGCATAGGGATGGCAACTGGAGAGTGGAGACCCTTGCTAGCCTGGCACATATTTGGGTGGGGGTGCTCGTGCTCATGCCTGACTGCTGGAAGATCCCACCAAACTATAGTACCCGCTCTCTCTGTGGCATCCGCTGCCACCCACTGATGCCCACTGTTTGTGCCTGACTGCGCACCACCCACCCATGCACCCACCCACCCACCTGCCAGTGAGCTCGCTCTAAAGGATAGTATTCTTCTTGTCCTCAAAGTAAAAAAAAGTTTACAAACCTGGCAGCAGTTGCAGCACCTCCTGTGCCTTCCGGCTCTTGTTCCTCCTCCACCACCAAAGGTCCAACAGCAGTGGCAGGAACCTCTTTCTCCTCCACCGGCTCTGCCACCTTGGCTTTCCCCCAGGTCTTCCTATTGATCCTCACCCTCTTCATTTTTTTTAAAGCAAGCAGCAGCCAAACAAAACACACAGTCACCGACCACCAACACTCACCAACCAGCCAAAACAATACAGCCAAACCAAACACACAAACAGCCAAAACACACGAACTGATCTCCCCAGTGTCGGATTTACCGGTACCGGCATACTGGATTTTTAACATTGGCCGCGTACCGTTTTTTTTTACATTGCAGCCATTATATCAATGGCACACAATGCAAAAAACACCTGGTAATATGCCCAATGTTAAAAATCCGGTATGCCGGTACCGGTGAATATTGAATTGTTGGATTAGTCCGATACACCCGATTATTAGATGTATTGGATTAATCCGATACCGATATTCCCACCCGTACAACATAGTACAATTCTGATTAGAGACACTGGAATGGACATTAAAGGATACTGTGGGGACGTTAAGGGGTGGGCTGTTTGCATAGTGATTGGCTAAGAAATGCGGAACCAGAAAACGTGGAAGTAAAACAGTACCCTCAGCAATGCAGTAAGTGGTACACATGAATTATACATAGTACACGGTAAATAATAAGCAATGCAAGCATAAAGTTGGTAGTTTGGAACGGTATCTTGACATATTGCAAGAATCGGGAAATTGCATCAGTATTGGGAAACAGTCAGGAAATCGATCCTGGTTCCCAATATAGCAATAATTCTCTTGAGCAGCAATTTAACTGCTTGTTTCAGCTTCCCCCCCCCCACCCAATTCCTTTCCCCTCAAGATCCAGCATTTGTCAAATGGCAGAATGAAAACTCATTAGAAAGTATCTGAAAGTCTGCCTCCTCCCTCATGTCCCCACTAGGACCTCTGAGGTCTGCCAGGAATGCCTTCTTGTGCATATCTGCCTGTAATTTTCACACATCAAGGGTATGCAGAGAGGTGTTCACACTGGCTCCCCCACAATTATGGCACTCTTGCCTCCTGGAGGGACTTCTGAGCCTGCTCATCTTCAGGAGGCAATGCAAGCTCTTTTTATTTGGCAAGCTGGGTTAGGGTTTGGGAGGTTGGGGGTGGGTGGGATTTTTGTGAATCATGTCTCCTACACAGAGGTGATTATTAGGCTGTGAACAGGTGTAATCTATTTATTATTTATTATTAATTTATTATCATCAATCATCATCATCATCATCATCATGCATTTATATAGCTCAAGCAGTGTACCTGGTGCTTTACAAATTAATTGAATAGACACGGTACCTGCCCTAGGGCTTACAATCTGTGAGACAGGGGGGAGACGAAGGAAGGGAAGAGAGGAGAGACAAGGAGTGTAACCTTCACAAGAATGCAAGTTTCCAGGTGCACGTGCTCGGCTTAGTTACATCAAGAATGATGGCTGGTTAGTCCATGTGGTGAGGATATGAGTACACAGACCTTAGGTAACAGATTGTAATCTAGTAGTTGAGTACCCACCTTGGGATAGGGTGGGATAAAAGGAGCTGCTTAACTAAGCCAGACCAGTGTTCCATCTTAGCCCAGTATTATCATAACCTGACATGGCAGCAGTGTTTGAAAGCCAGCTTTTTAGGGTCTCTGGCAGAGGCCTCACCCAGGCATGCTGCCAGAAATCTTGAACTGGAGAGGAACTTGGGACCTTATACATGTAACTCATGAGCTCTACCACCTGAGCCACTGCCCAGATGGTAGATGCCCTGTCATTATCTATAATAATAATAGAGATAGAGAGATGGATTTACATATTAAAGCAAGCATGTAAATGTTATTTAGAATAATGCTTTGAACTGCTGGAAAGCCAGACCCAAAAGATTTTCCTCACAGAGGAAAGAGCTCTCAGTGAGCAACAACTCATTGCCTTTAAATTAGTTTCATCTGGAAATCTTTCTCTCTTCCTTCCAGCGTCTTGCTGTCTTTCTTATTGCAGGTTCCTCCATCTCTCCTCCCTCCAGGATTTGCCCTCTTCTTTCCAAGCCTCTCACTGTTATATCCTTACTCAAGATCATGTTACTGTCTCTGAGCTAACTATTCTCCTCTGAACACTCCAGATACCACAGGTGCTAACCTGCGATTTCCTGTTCATTTCACTCCTCGGCGGTTACCACTTGCACACCAACTACGGCTTGTCTGGAAAGGAGATAACACCCTGTCATTCTCTCACACTCCTTTGCATCGCCAGAGCCATTCTCAAAGGGGCAGCATGTTAACTGGAGTTGAAGATTCAAATACCTCTATTCTTTCAGCCCACAATGAATGACAGGGTTCAAAATCCATAGCATTCACTCTTAAACGACACAACCCTTCAGTAGTGACATGTGCATTGATCTGCATCACAAAACCTACTTCTTTCCAGCAGCACATAATTACCAGCAAACATCAGGTTGCCTCCTGCTGATGCCCACCAGCTGGAAGGGACGGGAATGGACATTAAGCGGAAGAGGACATGGCTATATTAAAAGTTGTGCCAGATTAATGGTATCGATCCAAATTTGCTTGGAACAATACTGACACCCTCTCGCATGGTGGGCTAGCCACGGGTGTACATTGTCAACCTCCACAGGACTTAACCTGAATCATGTCTCCTACACGGAGGTGGTCATTAGGCTGTGAATACGAGTAATCTAGTCGTTGACAACTCTTCCTGCCTTTGCCATAAAAGATTTCATCCAGCTTTGGATGGTGCGTGTCCTGATTTGGAAAAGTCATTCCAGAGGAACTCATAATGGTATCTTATGTGTGTTACTCTCTATATCTAGGGCCCGGTGTAGTCTGAAATGTCACTCCCTACCCCACCCCACCCAAATTCTGCAATCAGGAACATCAAATTTTGAGAGTAGAAAATCCAGATTGTGTAAGGAGAATTGATTATGCAATTGGTCCCAACAAATTATGCAGACTTTGAGTTGCATGAGTTTAGAGTATCTCCTCTGCTTAAAACAATTCTCAAATACCACACAGACTTATCAGCAAGACTGGAGGAGGGGAATCTTCTCTCTCCCGGGGGGTCGTGAGCATCTTCAGTGGCTTCAGCACAGGACACCAGAGCAGGGCCAGGATATAGGGTGGTCTCCAAATCTGGGCTCTGTGTAACTGGCGGCATGAAGCATAGTACCATGCTTCCTCCTCTCAGACAGAAATGCCCTCTCCCTTCCCTCCTGGGAATTCCCCTCCCCACTCCCAGAAGCCTAGCTGGAGCCATAGGGCATCATTAGGCTGCAGGAGGGATCAAAGGGAGTAATACTCATTCCCTGGTATCTGGACTGACCCCTGTGGTCTCCTGGGAGTGCCCTTTTTCTTGAAGTCCTACAGGCATCCCAGGGGGCAAATATGGGGAGGGCGTTCTCAGTGGCTGCACCAAGGCTGTGGAATTCCGTCCCGGCAGAAGCCTGGGTGGCCCTCGACCTCTCCTCCTTTCAACCTCAATGCAAGACCTGGCTATTCCACCAGGTTTTTGGTGAGGGAGGCAGGTGGGGGCACTGGGTTAGGGTGTGGAGGGGTCTGGGGGTTGTTTTCTCCATTTAATGATATTCTATTATTTATTATATATTGTATTTGTTCTTTATTTTATGATATTTTATTGGTATATTTTGTATGTTTGTTAGCCACCCCAAGCTGCTTTAGCCGGAGGGGTGGGATATAAGTTAAATAAATAAATAAATAAATAAACACTACCCCTGCTCCTAAGGAAGGGTTTTCGCTCCATGACCCCCCACTTCAGAGATCTCCTGTGCAATGGCATAATGCCTCAAAAACGGAATGACTGTTGGTATTTTGTTGGAATTTGAATCAAACAATTTGCACGGACATGGAATGGTGGCCACTATTTTGTACATGCTCAGTATGGCAGTGGTCATTTTGAGTGCGTGCAAACAGCCGATTCCTCCCTCCCCTCCCCTCAATCATTCGGATAGGAAATCCAAACCAACGATCATTCACTTTGATTTCCAATCAGTATGATGGAAATGCCCGGTTCCATCAGAAACAGAAAACGGAATGAACATTTCAATTCACCCTACTCCAGCTGGGGGTTCTGGGCGGAGGGAGGTGGCACTTTCAGGAACAAAGAGACAGGGGTGGGGGAACTTCCAGGAGGGAGCATGGTGCAATGTGGTGCCACTGAAGCTGTCGTTTACACGAGGCCCCACTCAGGCCCCCATCTGTCCCAGGATCTGCTCTCCCGCCTGGGATATTTTGCAGGGCCCTTTATCCTCATGGCTTGGTGTCACTGCCCCGTTTAACCAGTCTTAGGGCTAAGCTTGGGGATGACTTGGCTAAAATAACTGGATCCTGTGCACCAAGATTTTGAGGTCACTCTTTATTCCTGCTACCGGCCTCCAAGAGCACTTTTGCTTTAGAGAAACACCTCGTTCAAGTTGCCATGACTAAAGCCCAGATAATGGGAGTCTACCTTTGGGGTTGGGTTTCCTGTCAGTAAAGTTCCCCTACCATTCCAAGTACATTAAGGAGAACTCTGTTTCGAAGACAATTCTGAGCTCCTCTGGAAGCATACAAGTCCCTCAGGCAAGGAACACTTCAAAGTGAAAACCTCTGACAGAAGTCATGTCACTCACAGGAAATGTCACTCCTGCCAATGAATACCAGGGACAGGAATAAGCATGTGCCTTTCCCCAATCTAAAGCCAGCTAACTCCAAAATTCACTCTTGCTTCTTTGGTCTTTGAGGTGAACAGCTAATATGCAAAGAACCACCCTGTCCTCCAGAACAGTGGGATTTGCAGGGGGATGATGACCTATATAGGTTTCTCTGGTCCTTTGATTCTGTAAGCCTATAGAGACAAATAAAACCCATGAATATCTGTATTGAAAGCTCTCTGCAGTCTTACTCATGCTTGAGTGTGTTAGCTCAACTGTATTTCCTCTCATTGCTGAATCCAATCTGCTGCATGAAAGTTTTACTGTCTCCAAGTCCTTATGAAAACATTCTTAGCTAATTGAGACATTCCCAAACGATTAAGATAACCAGATGTGTCTCTTATTTGTAATTACCTGAACATAAATTCCTTTCTTCCAGAACAGTTCCAATATATATATTTTTTCTGAGGCTTTTTGAACGACTCCAGATAATGGATAGGAAGATTAACTCATCGCCAGAGTAATCTGTTGAATGTGCCTACTGTGCCTCGTTCTAATGTGAAATCAACTGCTCCCAGATTTAAGCAGTAAAGCTGACAACGTATGTGCCATGAAGAACTTCCTGGATTTTGTGGGGTGCTTCAGAATCATTGGCTCCATCGTCAGTGTCAAAAGCAAAATTCCAAGACTGGAAATCTACATTGAACTCATTACATGGAACAGAACTTTCCAATTTTTTTGACCAATGAAACACTGTCAACCTTCAGAATTTCTCACTGACCACCATGCATCATAGTAATAGTCGGCACTGCACAGATGACATGTTGTAGCCCCAAAGTAAGTGTTGGGCGTGTAACTCCCATTAGCTTAGCTTTCATTTATGCATCTAAGGTCACATTCACACAAAAAGTTAAATCACTAGTATCTGATTGGGATAAGATGTCCAATTAGGGTTGAAACTCATTCTAATTTTTCTCTCGATGCTTGAGGAGAATCAAACTTCTCAATAAGAATCGAGAGGAAAAATGACAATTGCAAAAGCCTTGTTTCTCGAGACTTTCTCAATGAGATTTTTTTTTCTTGACTTTCTTGAGAGCCAATGTGGTGTAATGGTTAGGTGTGCTGTACTTGGACTAGAAGGGGACCCTGGGTCTAGTCTTGCCTTAGCTAGAAACTCACTGGGTGACCTTGGGCCAGTTGCATTATTTTCTTAGCCTAACCTGCCTCACAAAGTTGTTGTGAGGAATAAAAGTTGTGTTAAATTGTGTGTACAGTGCTCCGAGTGTCATGGCAGGGTTTTTTAAAGATAAAAAAAAAAGAAAGGTTACTTACCAGAAACGTGTGTGCTGCTGCCCATGTCTGTCCTGGATGTGGGCAAGCCTCCTGAAGCTGAATCCCGACAAGACAGAGGTGATGCTGGTGGGAAGGGTGATGGGGTCAGTGTCCCTGATCATTAATGGGATTCGCCCTTTACTGGTTCCCTAGGTTGGTAGTCTGGGAGTGCTTCTTAACTCCCAGCTCCGCATGAATGTCCAGGTGGGGAATGTGGCGAGGAGTGCGTTTTGCCAGTTACATCCGGTGTGGCGGCTCCAGCCGTATGTCTCGGACTCTGACCTGGCCACTATCATCCATGCTTTCATCACCTCAAGACTGGACTATTGTAACACACTCTGCATGGGGTTACCCCATGGTTTGGAGGCTGCAACTGGTGGATAATACAGTGACCCATCTCCTTACAGAGATGGGTCGCCGTGAGTACATTACACCTGTGCTCCATTCTCTGCTGCCTATAGTCTTCTGGACCCGATTCAAGATGTTACCTATAAAGCCGTATATGGCCTAGGCCCTACTTATTGGCAGGACCGCCTCATTCCCCAGGCTCTGAATCGACCCCTGAAGTTGGCTGGGAGTGCCCATCTAGAGGCCCCTGAGTATCTTGAGGAGCGTCTATGGAGACGGTGTTCTCGGTGGCCGCACCAAGGCTGTGGAACTCCCTTCCGGTAGAGTCCAACTTGGCCTCAGACCTCTCCTCCTTTCGAAGACAGTGTAAGACCTGACCTTTGGGGCCAGGCCTTTGGTGAGGGAGATGGATAAGGGTGGGGGGTTGAGGGCTAGGGTATGAGGGTTTTTTGTATTTTATGGTGCTCCACCATGTGGACTTTTATAAATTTATTTTATGTTATCTATATTTTATTTATTGTCATATTACAGTATTTTATATATTTTTAATATGATAAATAGTTAACAGTCCCGAGATGCTGTTAGCAGGAGGGGGAAGAGTAAAAAAAAAAAAAAATTAAATAAACAAAACAACCATAAATAAATAATAAATGTTTTGACTTTGATACATCAGTTTAGTTTTGTGTCCGTAATTACTTATATGCCTTTTGAAATCTACCGCTTTGTTAGCAAGAGATGGAGAAAAAGTAGTTCATACATATTGCCTATTGGGCCAACTTCAGCATGCAAGCTTTCAACAAAAGTTGGTCCATAGAAAATATCATCGGAACTACCTTGTCTCCATCTCCTACAGTACTTACTTACTTCTTATCATTTCTAAAAGTGCTACTAGGCATCCACAGAACTTACAGTCACACAGTTTTTCAGAGACAATTTCTGCCCAGTGGACTTACCATCGAAGTTTAAGAAGGGTGAAAAGAATACAAAGGAAGACAGACACACACACACGTCTGTCCCTGCTTATCTGTCCCTAGGCCCTGCTTATCCGCGGGACCGCCTCACTCCCCATGTGCCCGTGCGACCCTTGAGATCGTCCGTGGGAGTCTTTTTGGAGGTTCCTCAGGAGGCTTGGCTGGCTCCCACTCTCCTGCTGTTTCGGCGTATATGTAAGACCTGGCTGTTCCATCAGGCTTTTGGCGAGGGGTAGGGGTGGGGTGGGGGCAGGGATGGGGACTTTCCCCGTGTATTGTATTTTTAAATTGTTTTTTAAATTTATATTATTTTAATGAATGTTGTTCGCCGTCCTGGGCTTCCCTGCGGGCAGGAGGGGCGGGGATATAAATTTTAAATAAATAAAAAATAAAATAAATAAATAAAAATATTCCCATTTTACAGATGGGGAACTGAAGCTGAGAGTTTGTGACTTGCCCAAAGTTCTTGCCCAGTGAGTTCTCGGGAAGGTTGAGATGCCAGAATGGAAACCACACTCTCTCTAGACTGGGATTGCTTAAAACATGCTTGAATTTTTTTACCCACAATCCTTCGAGGAACCACGCTGAATACCTAGTACACCAACTAACCAGGAAAACCATTCTCCTGTCCTTCCAAAAACCAAAGTGGCATTCTCTATGTGTCTATGAAGAAGCAGGTGCCACCGGAATTCCATGTCATGTTGACACACAACATGAAGACAGAAATAAGATAATAATCCTCCTTTATTTACACTGCCTGGGGACATTGTTGTAATGCTTTTTCAAATCCAGAAGAATGAACTGGACAGTAGGGGTGCAACCCTCTGGCCCTCATACACTGCCCCTACTCAAGCCGCACAGCCAGACTGTGGGCCTGCTTCATCCCCCAGTCCATGGGGGGTGGGGGTTCAGCGCCTCGTATCATCCTGGGTTGCGTCTTTGTCCCACGTGGCACACATGGACGCCCGAGCGCCCGCCTCCTGGCTGTGTGGCAGAAGTAGGGAGTGGCATATGCGGGCCAGAGGATTTTACCCCAGGTTTAAAACGTTCCATATAGCAGCATGTGGGAGAAAGAGGAGGTGATGCAGATGCATAAAAATATACTGAAGACACATCTGATCAAAATGTAAAATCTGGCATTTCTCTATTTTGGGACGTTGTAAATGGAATTGTCTGGCAGGGACCAGCTTTCTTTCTTTGCGTTCTTTAAAAAACAAAAAAAAATCTATTAAGGGTAAATAAAATGAGGGTAAAATTTGAAGCTGAGGAATTTTCTGTTGCTAGAAGGCAAATTACTACATGCAGTCCAACAAAAGAACAGGGGTAAACAATACAATATGCTGCGAATTGAGGATGCATGTGCAGTAATGTCATGAATACATTAACTCCCTTCATTGTCAAGGCAAATGACAAGTGCTGACTGAAATCCAGAAAGGAGGCACTGTCACTTTGGAGCTCGGGCAGACACTGTCACATCTCTCCTAATAATAAAGTCTCTTCTGTTTACATTTGACATGCTGATCGAGGGGACTTTTTTTTTTTGCTTTATTTCTTTATTTGCTTGCTCACTTCCTTTTTATTTATTTATTTATTTTTTCCAAGAGCAAGTACACTGCGATCCCTGGCCTCTTGCAAGCCTTGCCGCGGACCAATTAAATGAACTCTCTGATCCGTTGCTTTGTTTTCAATTTGACGGAGGCTATGTTCGTCATCTCTCAAGCTGAAACAAAGGGTGTTTTTAGACAAGTGCCTCCCCACCCATCAGCCACCTGTCATGCATGTTGCATGGTCGCATTGGCACCCTATGCAGCCCTGCAACATGCATGATGGGCGGGTAATGGGTGGGGAGGCATTTGTCCCAAAACACCCAAATACCCACAGAAACGGGCAGAGTATTTCCAATACTCAAATTGACCTGAAAATTTTAGGTACTCGATTAGTGACTGTTTTGGGTACCCGATGTCTCAAACTACCAATTTTCATGTCAAAATACTGATTTTCATACTGAAATAGCAACTTCCAGTATGGAAATACTGACATCTGATCCCAAATTACTAACTACTGGTCTCTCCCCCTCCGACCCCAACTTTTTTTTTTGCTTCCATACCAATTTACCATTGAGAAATCAATAATGCTAAATACAGGTTTTTCAGGTATTCGGGTACCTGAAACGGTATCTTAAATTGTTGATATTCCCCCTGGGCACTAAGTTGGATACCCATTTCACCTCTAGTCTGCTGCTGCCTCGCCTCTTTGAATCCAGTTTCCTGTGCATTAAAACAAATTGTCTCCAAGTCAGTAGAGGTAATAATTCCACTCTCTTCAGCCCTCACCTAGAGTACTGTGTTCAGTTTAGAGCACCTTATTTAAAGAAGGATATTGAGAAATCCGAGCAGGTTTTATGTTTTTATGACCCTTCCCCCAACCTGCCCCTTTCATTTTTCATATCTTGAGGGTAAGGTTGAATTGAGTAGTAAAAAAACTACTCATGAGTATTCGCCCAAGTTCTGAGGACCCTTGGCGAATACTCATGAGTATTTTCCAGGGGGGGGAGAGGCCATAGAGAGCCTGTGGAGGTGGGAATGGACCAGGGAAGAGAGGGTGGGGGCTTAGTGGCGGTTGAGGGGGTTGAGCTTGGGAAGGGCTCCGGTGATGCATGGCTTCTTCTGGCATGGGTAATTTTAAAAAGGCTGGTATGTTGGTTTTTTTGAGAGTGCTACTTCTGTCAGAAGTAGGGCATTCACTGAGATTCATATGACAGGAAAACCTACCAGATGCTGACCGGATGCCTACCGGATCACCCAGAGGATGCTGACGCTGCCAGCGCCATCTTGGAAAGGCCCTTCTGACCATTCTCAGTTTTTTTAAATGTTTAAAATCTTACCCGGTCCGAAGGAAGCCATGCATCACTGGAGTGCCTCTATAGAGTGAGTACTCTATCCCCTTGGCCCCTGCTAGTCCCCCACCCTGTTAGCACCCCACCCCATAGCCCCTGCTGGTCCCCCACCCCCTTTCCTGGCCCCTGTTGACCTATTCTCTCCCTGGACAGAGGGGGCCAGGGAAGGGGAGTCGTGGCCTAGCGCCAACCTCTGGCCCCCTTCCCTGTACTTGGCCTACGATTTTTTGAGTTCTGAAGTTTCAGGGCCATTCCTCAAAACTTCAGAACTTAGAAACTCGAGTTGAGTACCTCGAACCTCGGGGTTTTCCAAGGAAAACCAAGGACCGAGTTTCAGCACTACTTGAGGAAAGTGACTGATCCAGGATCTGGAACTGGTGCAAATAAAAAAACCCAACTGTGGCCCCCATCTGGCTTATGGGGTGCAGGCTCCCCACCATAACTCTGTGTGTGTGTAATTTCCATCCTGCAGACTTATTGGAGTTAAATTTGAGCATCACGGAAGATGGCCCGAAGGTAAATAACTCCAAATTTCATAACAGTAGTTTAAGCTGAAATGAGTATCGGAATATGCATTTTCATATTTGGATTCACAACTGAATAGCTGAATAAATTTTCATGAGCAGTATGATTTTTGCATATTCATTATTTCAGTACTATCATTTTGGTATTTCATCCCCCCCACCCCACCCCCTATTTGGATTAATTTAGAATTTTGGTATTTTGTTTGCAGAACTTTGTTCCCTTTGTTTTGGTGAAGCCCAAGGTCGAGGCAAGCCATTAGGTTAGAGGGTGAAGCCTCATGGAGAGGAGGCTTGGCTAATTCCTCAGAGTAGAGAGGGTAGGACCAGGACAGAGGGGATGGTGGGAAAGGCTAGGGCTGAGACAAGCGCAAGTGTTTCTGTTCTGCAAGAAAATACTGACTTTGCAGGAGTGCTTGCAAGTATTAATTGCTCATTCATCTGTCTCTGGTGATTCTGTGCTTCTGCCATTGTCGATATCAGAGCCTGTGATTTCTTGTCATTTTCTTTCCATTTTGTCACTTTACGAAATTTTTTCGTCATTTTTATCACTTTTTGTCATTTTCATCACTTTTGGGGACCTCATGGGTGAAAACAGACATGCATGTAACTCTGCTTTAACATCGCTTTAACACCATTTTAACATTTCTTATTCATGTTGCAGGGCACCCTTACATCCCTGCAACATGCATAAAAAAATGTTAAAGCGGTGTTAAAAAGCAGAGTTACACGCATATCTGTTTCACCCTTGGTCAATTTCTGGGAGTCTTGGAGATGGTTACAACGGTTTTACAGCAATTTTATGGCACTTTTACAGCAATGTCCAGCACTTCACTTTGTGTCTCCACAGCCCCAGCGGGTGTGTGAAGGGTGCACACGGGGCTTGGGATTGGCGACGTCACACCTTTGTTCAACTTGTAAAAATAGCACCAAATGGAGAAAACGGTGGCGTGTTTTTGCATTGTGCGAATGAAGGTGAGTGACCTGTTTCCAACAGAAACAGTATTCAGCATGATTTTTCATTTTGAGCCTAGGAAAGCTCCATGGAAGCATCTGCCTGAGAAGCTGAGAGCTGCCCTTAGGCACAGCAAGGCCCCCCATCTCCACCCCTAGAGAAGAGCCCTGTCGCTGTGATGTTGCCCCTACTGCTTCCATCATGGCCTCACCCACATCTCTAAACTGTAGAGGATCCAAGTGATGGGGACTGGGCCCCAGAAGCATCCTTAGAGACAGCCGCATGGCAGGACTCCACTGGATGGGAAGAGGTTTAAGCAGAAATTGATAGCAAAAAAATGATCTGCACTTTCTATCCAGAATTATGGATAGCTTGGTGGTTATTCAATAAATATCCAGTAATCATGGAAATTAATCAGCAATCTGGAATACTAGATAATGGGCTTGATGCCAAGCCCTGCGGATTCTGTGTGAAGCCACGCGCATGCGCAGCTGTGCACAAACTGCACAGATCCTCAATGCAGGCACATTGTGCCGCACCGAAACCATGCACAGAGGAT
This sequence comes from Sphenodon punctatus, assembly GCA_003113815.1. NCBI lineage: Eukaryota > Metazoa > Chordata > Lepidosauria > Sphenodontia > Sphenodontidae > Sphenodon > Sphenodon punctatus. Next base: position 339,851 of record QEPC01013355.1, on the reverse strand, counting down.
CTGTACGGCACGCAATCATGCCCATTACCATTTACTGCATTGCCGTTTTACCGAATTACTACATTACAATTTTCTGCATTGCTGTTTGCTGCATCGTTCACTACATGGCCAAAACAGTTTGGACAGAGGAAAGAATTAAAAAGAAGTAAAGTGATATAAGGAGCTGCTGAACCAAGTCAGACCAACAGTCCATCTTAGCCTAGGATTGTCACAAACTAACACGGCAGTAGGGTTTCACATCTGGTTTTCTGGAAGAGAACTCACTCAAGTGTGTTACAAGATTCCCAGCAGAGGCCTCACCCAAGCGTGCTACCAGAAATGTTGGGAATTGAACGTGGGTCTTATACATTCAAAGCATGTACTCTGCCACCTGAGCCATGGACCAACCCTCTCTAAAGCCTAAATGCTAAATGCTAATGCCATTAACTAAATGTTAATGTCATAAAAGGTAATTTAATCAATATTAATTCGGTAAATACTAAATAGTAGGGGTGGGAAACCGGTAGAATCTGGTATCCGATAATGCCGGTATCGGGCGTACCGGCATTATCGGATTCGGCCCGGTAATCCGGGCCCGGTACAGGATTTCTGGGTACCGTTTTTTTTTACATTGCAGCCATTTAAAAATGGCTGCAATGTAAAAAAAATTTAAAGCCCCAGCCAAAAAGTTTTTTTAAAAAAAACCCTCCCCGAGTCCAGGCTGCGCGGGTGGAAGGGGGGACACCCCCCACCCACCCTGCCCAGCCTGGCTTTTTGTTTAACAAAAGAGTAAGCGACCCCCGAGGCGAGGCGAGGCCCCCCCC
>QEPC01013355.1:312594-338626 GCA_003113815.1 Sphenodon punctatus | reverse complement strand
GCTTACTCTTTTGTTAAACAAAAAGCCAGGCTGGGCAGGGTGGGTGGGGGGTGTCCCCCCTTCCACCCGCGCAGCCTGGGAGGGGGAGGGAATTTATTTTAATTTATTTCATTGGTTTCAATGGGGACACAGCGCCCCATTGAAACCAATGCAGTAAATCCGGTACCGGTATACCGGATTTAAACCGGGAATCCGGTTTTCGGGAAACCGGTAACCGGTAAATCCGGTAGCCGGTATTGGGCCCGGGGTCCCACCCCTACTAAATAGTAATCCGATTAACTGGATAGCCAGTGGATATTAAACCATACACCATCGGACAGGATATAGGATACTATCCATACTGGATAGCAGTGGCACTGGTTACTCATTTCAGTTCTAATCCTGAGGAGAGCATAAACAGGTAGCTGAATAAATATCCATGCATCCTCCACACACACCACCACCACCATTTTGGATAAGTTGTAGCTGACCTGAATATTTGCCATGGCTTTCAGGCAACCAGTGGCGGCTGGTGGGTTTTGAAGCTGATGGGGCAGTGGGTGGGTTGAACCTACTCCTGGGCCTAGGGGTGGAGCCAGGGCAATGGTGGGTGGAGTCAGGGCAATGGTAGGCAGAGCCAGGGCAACAGTAGGCCAGTGGCATGGCTTAACCCAGCAGGGTTAACATTGGATGGACATTATGTTAGTTAATTCTGAAAACTCCTTGCTGCTGAGTGAAGCACTGTCACTGGGGGGATAGAGCGCCCTCTTACTTGGGTCCCATCCACTCTCTCTTTCCCACCAGATCAAAATTAACCATAGCAGGCTTAAAAAATAGATCGCGTTGCCATCGCCTACCTTTATCCTGAACCCTCAAATCCTTGATTTTCATGGCATCCTTGGCCACCTGTAGTCTTCTGAAGGTGTAGGCTTTGGGGACAAGCCTTTCTTCTGGCTTGAAGAACTGGGAGGACTGAGTTAGCTCCCTGTCCTGTGACAAGCCGAATCAGAAGAGAATGAAAGGGAAGAGAAAGACAGGACAGAGGAGACGTAGGAGGGAAAGGGTTTGGTTTTGGTGCATGAGAAGAGGAAGGGGAAGAGATGGGTTCAGTGGGGGACAGGGGAAAGTGGTCTCCTCATTGTCTGCAGCCTTCTCTTCTGCCGTGCTCCTACCTACTTTCTCTTCTGTTCACAAGGAGAGCAGTTGCAGGCCTGCATAGCACGAAACACTCCCCATCCAAACCAGCATCCCCAGTACCTTCACCGTATCCCCGGCAGCCTGTCCAAAGAAACAGGCCTTTTAAAAAAGTTTGGCCAGTTTCAGGGCTGCACTGTCACCAAACCAGACCCATCCAGACCAGCATCCCCAGCAGCCACACCTTATACCCATCAGCCAAATGCCTGTCCACACAAACTACTTTCCAGCAGCAGGGAGCATTTTAAGAAAAAGTACCCATGATCATTGGACCCACAAACTTACAAATTTGCAAAATGGCCTATCTACTCATGCTTGGAGGGGAGAAGAAAGCAGCAATGCTGCTGCTTTCATTCTTCCCACCCAAGCATGAGTAGAGAGGCCATTTTGTCATCACGCAGACATAGAGCAAGCAAAGCAAACCAATTTAAGGCAACATTATGTGCATTCCCTACCACACCATAAAAGCAGCAGCGAGGCGAGGAGTTTCACTTGTCCCCCAAAACATGGTTGAGCCCTATTTTACCAGTGTCTCCCCATCCACCCCTTCCCCCAGGCTCTCCCAGTCCATCCCCCTCCCCCCATTTGTCATGTTTATTTTACNAGCAGGATGGTGCACTGTTCACTTCTTGAGAGTTGACTCGAGTCACTGAGCATGAGCGCCACTCCCTGACTGTCTTACAGCTGCACCACATCTCTCCTGAGCGCCTACAATTGACTCCCAGGTGTCATTTTAAAATTGAGCCCATAGGACTCTTAAAAAGCCTGCCCCTCATGGATACAATGGGAAATTCAGTTTCCCATACGCACACTTGGACTGTGCTCTGAGCCACCCAAAGCACGTTCAAAATAGTTTTGTCCCTTATGGGATTCCAGAAGGCAGTCAGTTCCCACCCCCACCCCAAACACAGTAAAGTGACATGGAGCCTGTCATGTTTCAGTCATCGGGGTCTCCAGAACCTGCCCTCGCGCATGCACAGTTTCTCGGTGTGGACCGCCACCCTGAAATTGACATTGCTGCGCCTGCTGCTGCCCAGCACGGTTCTGTGACCTGTGGAGCCTCAGAAATTGGTTCGGTCACCCGAGGATGATCAGACTTAAACTGCAGTGCCATGAGAGAGAGAGAGATTGAGATTGAGATTGAGATTAAGAGAGAGGTAAGGAGGCAGTGCCCCAGGCACCCTCGGGTGAGCATTGCCACTGTGGACAACCACATTTCACCATTTTGATTACTTTGTTCACTTCTGATTATTTTTGTTTCTGCTTTCATTATTTCATGCTTTTGTCACTTCCAGGTCTTTTTGTCCATCTTTCAGTTTTGTCATCCAGATTTTTAAAAAGAATCACCAGTAACCAATCAGAATTGGTGAAGTAAAAACTAGAGCTGGCCAAGCCACCTGAAATAGAAACATGCAGCCGAAAGGCCAAACAGTTGAGTGAGCAAACATACAGCTGAATAACTGAATGGAATGAAAGAATTAACAGCATGGAAAGATGAAAAGTGAGCAATAGAATAAAGAATGACCGGATACCATGGCCAAATTTCTTGGTTTTGCTTCAGATCTTTAAGATTTGACAGGTTTGCCCATTTTGGGAGGTCCCTGTTTCAATGCTAGTCATCAGAAAACATTGGCCATTTTTACACACACCTTAAAGTGCTGGCCTTTCAATCTTCTGGGTTTACAAGTCCATAAGTAAATTCCAGATGCATTTTTTATGCACACACTTCCCTGAAGCAGTTCCTGGATGCATTCTTCACACAAACACTGCCCTGAGGCAGCCTAAAGCAGCCACAGCTGTAGATGTGAGGGGCTGCCATGGAAACCAAGTGATCACAGCTGCCTGGAGCAAACCAGTTTACCAGGGGAACTTCTTACACACAAAAGTTCTGGGAGAAGTTCTGTGCAGAAGTTCAAAGAGCTAGATGTTTAAGATGTGGGTGAGTGATTTAGACACACAGAAAGTTCAGGATGTAGCAGCAAACATCCAGGAGAAATGCATGTGTAAAAATACTCATTATTACAAACCATGCTACGCCCCAACGAGGGCAAAGTATGAGCCAATGTGTACTCTAAATTGTGGGCGCTAATGTCGCACAAGAATCTGAAGCAGAAATTGGACTAGAACCCACAGCCTGTGTATCATGGCAGGACTTTAACTATCAGCCAGCTGTTTGGACTCAGAGTCAGGACTTACCTTATGTGTGGCACAAGTCTTAGTGGGCTTTTGTTGATACGTGGAACTATCACCAAAAGTTGAAGAGTTTCAGGATTACACCTTGATGAGGGCACATTTGTCGGTGAGGAACCTCTAGTCTGTGCAACAAATCCATGAGTGAGAAGGCAGGCCTGCTCCTGGCTTAAATTGCTGCAGGATCCGTTCCGCAACGACCCATCCAGATGGCACACATCCTTTCCCAAGTGCTCTTTTTTTTATACAGCACCCAGAGTTCTCATCCAAATATCATCACTCACAGGCCATACAATGAATAAGGCAAGCTCCTACCAGGTCCCGCTCCTGAGGACCAGGTGCCTGGCCCCCTTTACAGCTAGTTCCTAATGAATCCCTGTGTAACACAGGGCCTTGAGATGGGCTCCCTGCCCTGCCCTGCCCTCCCCTTTACACAGGACCCTCTCTAAAAGCAAGTCCTCATCCTCAAAACAGGGCCTATTGGCTCTACTTGCCTCTCTCAGATTAGGCTTCCAGCTCAGTCTTAAATGCTCAGCACTTCTGGTCACCTGGCCCACTCCAAGCAAGTAATGTCCCCCAATAACCCCAACCTGGGCTGCTCAAGCATTTTAACTGAGCCTCGGGAAGCCCAGTAAAGAGCCAGAGGTGTCCTGAAGCAACTGCAGCTGAGGCACTCCAGATCATTCTGCTGCACCAATTCCCTTGCTGTTTTTCATTGGGTCCCTTTGCATTTCCTACATCTGACCCGTGGATCCAGCCCCGCCTCCTACCCTCTAGCACCAAAGCACATGCTTTGGATCCATGGCAAAGTTCCATAATCTAGACCCTCCCTTAGAGCTGAAATGAGTATCTGCAAAATCAGGTATCCACAAAAACAGGTTTGGATACTTTCTGGTACCAGAACCAGTGTTCAGTCAGGCACCAAAAATACCAAAATGTCAAAATACAGACAAACCACTATACTGAAATACTGGTTTTTGTCCCCATTTTTTTTACTTCCTATCCTGGATTTCACCTTTTTAAGGGTATTATTTTGCTTTGGAGGGTAATTTCAGGGACCTGAAAAAACAGAAACTGAAATTTGTTTTTTGAGTATCCAAACACAGTATTCAGGTACCACTTCAGATATCCAAAATGGTCACCCGTTCATGAACAGCTGAAACAGGCACATGATTTGGTTCGCGCAGGTAATACCTGCATTTTCATGTACTGCTTTGGATACCTTTACCCCTCTTGTGGAGGGGGTGCGCCCCTCCGGGGCCCAGCAGGTTCAGAGTCTGGGGGTGTTATTGGATGCAGGTCTCCGTCTAGATCAGCAGGTGGATATGGTGGCGAAGGCGGTGTTCTGCCAGCTGTATCTGATGTGGAGGCTGCGCCCGTACATCTCCAGACCCGACCTGACCACTTTGATCCATGCCCATCACCTCAAGGCTGGACTACTGTAACATGCTCTATATGGGGCTTCCCCTGATGCTGGCCTGGAGGTTGCAGCTAGCGCAGAATGTGGCGGTCCGTCTCTTAACAGAGACAGGCCGACGAGAGCACATAACACCGGTGCTCCATGCACTGCACTGGCTGCCTCTAAAGGCCCTACACGGTCTTGGATCTGGATACCTCAGAGACTTCCTCACCCTCCGTGACTCAGGACGGACCCTCCGGTCCACTGGGGGCGCCCTCCTGGAGGTCCCCCGTGTAAGATGGAGGGCTACAATGGAGAGGGCATTCTCTGTGACTGGGCCCCGGTTGTGGAACTCCTTCCCAGAGGAAGTACGGCTGGCCCTGAGTCTGTTGGCCTTCTTTTGGGCCTGTAAGACATGGCTGTTCTTCCAGGCCTTCGGAAGCGGGTAGGGGAGGGTGGGCTAAATTTGTGGGGGAGGGTTTTAAATGGGTTTTAATGATGATATTGTAGATTTTAATGTTTTAATGTATTGTTTTATATTGTGTTGGAAGCTGCCCTGAGATGCCGTAGGCATGGGGGGGTGGCATATAAATACAATAAATAAATAAATAAATAAATAAATATTTTGTAAGCTGCCCTGAGCTGTCATAGGGATGGAGGGAAGAGGATATAAATCTTTGAATAAATAAATGTAAATAAATAAATGGTACCCGAAATTGCTAGGCATTACTTGCAGTTATCAAATCAGGTACCTGTTTCAGCTGTACTCACTTCCCCACAACCTGAACACAACCCATAAGTGACCAGGGCTGGCTCCAGGCATGTGCCACATGTGCTACCGCACATGGCCTGGCAGCCAACTGGGGCCCTGCACATGCCTCGCTGGGCAGCAGGCTGCAGCCAGCTTTTCACCCAATAAGTGATTCTTCCTCCCCTCGCTGGCGCCAGACCCCATCCCTCACCTGCATCTCCCTCAGTGGGGACACCTGATCTGACTGGGAGATAAGGCTGTTTGTTTACAAACAACTCCTCCCCATGTGCTGATCAGAAGGTTGTAGCCTTGTAAAGAAGGTTCTTCGAGATGGTTCCCAACATTCTCACAACTGGGTTGTACGTGCTCACCCTATTCAAATTTATACTCCTCTAGTATAAAAAGCACTGACCCCCCCCCCCCCTCAGAATGACAGTTCCTTCCAACCCTTTCTGGAAATATAAGAAAAGAATTCCATATGGGGCTGGAAGGGTGGGTGTTGTGAGAATGTTGGGAGCCATCTCAAATTACCTTGTTTACAAGGTAGCAACCTTCTGTTCTTCTTCGAGTGGCTCCTCACATGATATTTTTACATGGCTCCGCCAGGTGGGGAGTCCATGGGCACGCAAGTGCATGGATGGGGCATGCACATGGCTGCACATGCATCCCCACCACTCATCCACACCCATATAGTAACCACCCTTTCCCCCAGTTGCTCCTTGCATGGGGACGAGGGGTGGGTGGGTGAGTGGGGATGCGTGTTAGGTGGGCGCACATGTACCCCCCACTTCCCATGGGCGTGTGCACCGCGTCATTCACACGGGGCTCCCCCACCCATGAACACACAGAAAACTGCATGTTCATGGCTGGGAGAGGCCCGTGTAAAAAGGGCCACATTCTCACAACTGTCTTACTTATACTATTTTAGGTAGGAATTTAGGATGTAAAGCAATATCTATTCTGTCTTGGGAAATAAATCTGCAAATAAGTTTCTGAGATTATTATGGCTGCTATTTCACTAATTCTTCTTAATGAAGTTATTGCCAACAGGAATACTGTCGTTAAACCCGCACCCCATAACCAGTTCATTTGCATCCCCATATAATCAATTCACGCTGCCCCGTGGGCACAAATTAAATGGTTATGGGTGGGGGCAGCGTGAATTGATTGTATGGGGGCAGGGGCACAAATGAACTGGTTATGGAGTGGGAGCAGCATGAACTGGTTATGGGGGCACAACTGTACTGGTTATATGTCTCTTTTCATGGGAAAATGCGCTTAATAAGCTAGCTGCATTTTGGGTGTCTTGTGCGTGTGATAGCAGCACCTATGGACTGATTGCACCGCATGCGTGCACAAGGCACCGGCAGTAAGAATCAACAGGCTCTGGAGGCCAGGTTGGCTAAGCTCACCCCCTCCTCCAGTAAGGCAGTGGACGCAGCCAGTCTCTCTGAGCCTGCCTCACTGCCTGCTTGGCTGCCCCTGCAGTGGAACCACTCCTGGGGAGTGGTGGTAGACGCTTGGCTGGGGAGGGGGAGAAGCATTGGGATGTCATGCTTCTCCATGGTTGCTCAGAGGGGTGGAGAATGGGAATCCTTCCTGTCCAGAATGGGTATTTTTAATGTAAATTTACACATTTGCATAATAAGGTGGGGTCTAATTATGCAAATTAGACCCCACACCAAGACTTCGCACATGGCCTCACAAAACCTGGGGCCGGCCCTGTAAGTGACCTCCCACCATCTCCTGTCTGGATTAGGGGTGAAATGAGAGTAAAAAATATTTCGGTGGGAATGACGTGAAATTCTTGCAACCACAGCAAGCTCTCACGAGAGATCTCTTGTGAGATTCTCGAAGCCCTAAAAATGCTCTGTGCATGTGCAAAATAGCTTCCAGCAGGGGTGGGGGAGGGGGGGTTGAGCAGGCGAAGCATGGTCGTGGAGCTCATTCTGTGCATCTACACAGAGGTTTTTTACTCTTGAGAATTGCACAAGAACAGGTCGAGAATCAGGCAATTCGCAAGTTATTCTCATTCTTGAAAATCTTGTCAAGAACCCGCTTCTTGACAAGATTTTTGAGAACTGCAAGGGTGAGTTCTGGATCTCAGAGCTTGTACTGATTTTACAAGTGGTCTGTGAGAAAGAAAAAGTCCCTCACATGCCGGCCTACAGCCTATATTTTTAAGATCAGTCTTCATGTGGTTTAGTCTATTTTGGACTGTGTCTAAGGCAGGAGAGAATATACTTTGTTGTGATTTTTGTTGTTCAGAAAATTAAAACCCTTGCTAAACTAGTCAAATTCATGCAAGAAAATAGCTCATTGCAGATTATTAGGCCTAAATTAAAATGCAGACAAGATTAATTAAATTGTTGACCCTGCCCCTTCCCAAAAAAAAAAAAGTAAATAAGTTGCCATCTGAAATTGACAGTAAATTACGCATCCTGATTAATAAGTATGAGCAAAATTATGGTGTGAAAGCCAGTAGAGCTTATGGGGGATGGGGTGAGGAAAGCCACGCATCCTTAAAAAAGGCATTATGTCTGCAGAAGAAAGAGGAACTTGAACTTTTCTTGATGTCTTGGGAATAAGAGTGAAAACAGATATGCGGCAGACCAAAGGCTCCCTGTCGGGCTTGGGGTGGGAACCAGTGGCCACCCTTCCCCGAGCAAGATCGGGTCACTGAACCATTGTGCCCATGGTCGGAGAGCCGTCTTGCAGCCCACACAGCCAAGGTACGGAACAAATGTGCGGGGGGCTGACTTTGACCCACTCTGCTCCCAGTGTCCTACCCCTGCCATGGCAGACAGCCACGGCAGCCAATGATGGACAGGCATGGGGGACAGGCGTGACAGGCATGGACAGGCATGGGGGACAGGCATGGACAGGCGTGAGTGTCCATGACAGCCCCCAACATGCAGCAGGTAAGGCAGGCAAGAACAGACAGGCTGTGACTCGAAGTTTTCGAAGGACGCAGCCCGGGTTGGCTGCCTACCCATTCTGGGGCAGAAGCAAGCTAACATCTGGCAGCATCAAAACACACGTGCCTGTGGCTCCTGGACCAAAGCAGTCCTGGGTGGGCCACTGTGTCATGTCCGTGTTTACCCAATGTGCTTGTTGTGAATGCAGAATGCAGGGGCAGTGAGATTGGTACATTGTTTGTTTCCCTCATTTTGCCTCTCAGCACCAAACCCTTTCCTGAGGCAGGGTTCTGACTGGGGATGAAGCTAGTACTGAATTTGTTACCTGCGAGTAAAATGGGTGTGTGTTTACTAATATTGTTAGCCTCCACTAACATTGAAGGCCATCTGTTAGAGAGGGGCTTGGGCAGGTAGCAGGTAACACAGAACCTAGGCCCATTGGCACAGCTGTCCCAAAGCAGAGCCTCTGAGCCCTTTCAAGGGCCCTTTCAAGATGTCGCAAACACTTTATAAGACCAATATATAGTACCCATCCTCATGACCAAAATAGATTGGAACAGCTTGTGGTTACTCTGGTAGATCTCCTGGCAGAAATGTGGAAAGGAAGGGGAAAGGTTGGAGGTTTCAACAGTCAGAGGAAGAGTGGGAAGCTCCCTCTGTCTTTTGTTCTTAATACTGAAAGAGCAGCACCAACTTTCACAGCTCAGGATGCCACCTACATCTCCGGTGGCCATTTTGCACATGTGCGCTGTGGAGCGCGGAGTTCAGAATCATGCCACGACAAGGGAGCCCGCCAAAATCCCTTCCCCCCATCCTCCACAGCAGAAGCATGCCAACGGAGCTTCAATCAAGCCCTCCGAGGACAGTAAGCACATGCCAGGGCCCGGGGTGTGGGAGTGGGGGAGGTCGAACTCAGTCTACAGATCAGTCACTTTCCCATTGACTTCAATGGGGAAATTTCCCTTTTACTTCAATGGGGTCCAAATCGGAATCTGTAATTAATCCAGAAGTTACAGAACTGAATCCATAACTGATCCCAATCTGTAATATAATCCAAATGTCCATCCCTTCTGTCTGGGTCCTTGGAACGCAGATGCTATATTAAACCATAAATGGCTGTATTAAAAAAATGTTTTGAAATGGAAGGAACAATCGGATGCCTCTCATTTTAACACCAAGAGCCACTATCTCCCTTGACAAAGGGAAACAAACCCCAGTGTTGTTCACAGGTATAGTGCTTTGAAAACAAAATGAAGTGTCACTACATTTTGAAATGAGAGTTATTAACATGTTCTTTTTAATAAACCTTTTAACCTATTGATTAGCAAAACACAAGGAAACAGCACCTTTCCATGGTTGGGTTTTTCAAGTAATTGGATTCAAATTCACATCTGTAGCTGGTAAACCAATGTTTTCAACCTTTCTTCTCGCCCTCCCCCCCACTCCCCCATCTCCAGCCGGCATGAATGTAAGCTTTTATTTGTGAATATTCCGATAAGCACTTTGCCTCCAACTACATTGTTCAAGTAGCGGCATCATTGTTGCAGATGTAATTGTTACTATCAAGACACAGTTCTTTGTAATTAGAAAGTCAAGATGGTATTCAGCAGTATGGCAGTACAGATTCTCATTTGTTAGGCTATTAGAAAAAAAAATGTTTACAGAGAAAACAGTGTCATTGTTTAGTGCTCTTAATTGACCATCTGCCTGGTAAAGAAATGTCCAAAGACGGATAAATAAGACTATCGTACACTTATTTATTTATTTTCTTTGTGCGGCGAGCAAATTAGGAGAGGCAACAGAAGCAGACAAACTAGACAAGACATTGCTAAATCCAGCTGCGAGTGAAATCATGTCATGCATACATTAACTTTTATTTCTCTTGGTGTCAAGGCGAACATCCTTCTCAAAGTTTGTTGAGAAAGGAAAAAGAAAAAAAGGAGAGAGAGAGAAGACCATATCTTGGTGGGTACGGTGGAATTTGACAGCATTCATCTTTTAACAAAGTCAAACATATGCTGCCTTGAACGCAGCATCTTTGCATGCCCAATGACGTGTTTAATGCCACTTCTCTCACTGTAAATCATCCCTGAGTAAATTCACTAGGGAGAGGAGAGCCACGAATTAAGAAGGAGAAGAATAAAATGCATGGGCATGTGGTTCTATCTCGGGGACTTTAGTTCCAGTTGAAGAGACAGATTCAAAACAGACGGGGCCGAGATCTAATTTGTAAGAGGCCAGTTCCTTCAGTTACTCTTTCATATTTAATATGGATTTGTGCATGTGTCCCATTTAAAGATAAATCTATTCCTCTTGCTTAACAAAAACAGATACAAAAAAGTTTGGTCTGATCCAAAATTCTGTTTCGTTCCTCTAAAACAAAATAAGAAACCCACAGTGAGATTTACTTCAAAGGTATCACTACACAAGCGTGTCTGTTAGCCTGTGAGCATTTGATCTTTTCTCACAACGTTTGCTTACAGTTTTAAAATGAAGGGGATGAGGTGGAAGGGGTGGTGAGGGAGAATGAAGCTAAACCAATATGGTAAATGACCAAACTGATCTTTTAGACTATTTGTCTTGTAACATTTCTGAGGGATATAATCTAGCACATTTCTATGTTGATTTATGACAGTATGGAGAAAAGAAAGGGACAGAAGAAGTTAAAAAGGAAAGGGTGAGGGAAAACAGGAATGATATTAAAAAGAAAAGCAAAACTGTCCAAAATCTCTGAATATTTTATGGCTTGTGAATAATCAAAGTCTCTTTAAACTCTAAGCAAGTGTATCCATAGTCTTCAGGTGACAAAGACGTCTCTTCTCTTATGTCGTAGTCTAGAGTTTTACACAACAGGAAAGAAGGATAAACAAATGGAGCTAAAAAGAATATCTAGATCAAATTCTGAAATTAATAGATTTTGGCTATTTCATTAGGAACAAAGTGGATAGGAAATGCTATTTATTTCCCTGTTTTTGTCCTCTAAATAAATATTTGGATTGGATAGTTTGTTTTGGTGGCTTTGGCGTATTTCAAGCCATTTGGGGTTATTTCTAGTGGTGAAATGAGCGCTCACAAAAATAGGTATACTCAGCATATTTGTGGACTCAACCTGATTAGTGCTCGATGGGCTACCCAAAGCCCCAGTTTTCCAACTCCCAGTACTGGAATACTGATTTCTGGTTCTGATTTTTTGAGTTACCATCCCAATTTTTGCTGGTTTCCCATACCGATTTGCCGATTTGGTAAATGGTAAACCAAGGTAGTTCCACTTCAAGTTTGACAAGTGTCCGTTTTATTACTCCAGAACAAGCTAGTTTAAGTACGCTTACTTTGCTTGAATGCAGTCAATCACCACTTGCACAAACACGCTACAAAATATGATATACATCATATACATCATATACCAAATTAGCGACTACCGAGTATACTAAGATGTTGCTATGTTACACCTTTTTTGCTTGTCCAAGTGCCATATACTATGTCCACATAACTTCTCCTCCCTTATTTCTCCTTCTCAAGTCATTTTGATGGTGCCACATCACTCCATTTTGAAGCTGATCTCTTTTACCAGAACATTCCCTTCCGACTGCAAACTTTACAACACCTATCCTTATTTCTTGAAGGCTGGAAGGGAGAGATTACTCACACATACTGTGAACAAGTGTAGCCTTCCAGATAACAGGTTGGGCTTTGAGATGGGAGATCAGGTTTTAAATTCCACTACAGCCAGAAACTCACGGGGGTGTTTTCAGACATAACAACAGCATGCATTTCCATGCTTTGACCCACATGGAATTGTGGGCTGCCATCACGCTTGAATTCGCCACCAGATGTTAGTCTGGATCAGACCAATGGTCCATCTATCACACTATCCTGTCTCTGAGAGTGGTCAGATTTGGTTGCCTAAGAGAAGTGCATAAATAGATCATAAGTGGAGTCATATCAATGGATACGGGTGTGCAGAAGGCAACCCCTTCATTTTCATTATTAAAAATGCCTTCATTTTCAGGATTTTGTTTAAAACCCGTTCATTTTTGTTTAAAAACTATTAAAACATTATATATAATTTGAATTAAAAATCACTGTGTATGCGCAAATGGTCACCGGACTGTTCCATGTGTGTGTGCCCTTTTTCGAAAGGGTGGGAGCAGTGTCGCTGCCATTTTGGAAGAGGGCAGCCAATCTGTATATGGCACAATGTCCGTTTTGCACAAGTGCGGACCAGTTGCACTTTTAAAAAATGGCAGCAATGGTGCCACCAACATTTTAAAAAAGGGTGTGCATGCACAGAACAGTCCAGTGGTCATTCTGCTCATGCACAATGATTTTTTTATTTTTAAAATTATTTTTAATTCAAATGGTCACATGACCATTCTGTGCATGTACACCCCTTTCCAATATGGTAGCAGCAGCGTTGTCGCTATTTTTGAAAGGGCAGCCAATCCGCACATGTGCAGCAGGCATTTGACACCCGCGCAGACCAGCAGCCCTTTTCCAAATGGCAGCTGTGCTTGATTTTTTTTTTCTTTATTATTTTTAATATGAAAATGAATAAACAAACAAATGTTTGCTTATTCATTTGTTTTCATGTCCTTAGTTACTAAAACTAACTAAAATGAATGGGGCTCCATTCATTTTAGTGACTAAAAATAAACCCCCGAAATTAATTGACCATTGTCATTTTCAACCGTCATTGTCATGGACCATTGGTCTGACCCAGTATGGAACTTCATTCACTTTCAGAAGCTAGTGATCAGGGGTCTCATCATCCCCTGATTAACTTTAGCAACATTTTGAGAACCAGTGTGGTGTAGTAGATAAGGTGCAGGACTTGGGCCTGGAGGACCAGGGTTTGAATCTCATCCTAGCCAATGAGCTCCATTAGTGGCCTTGGGTGAGTCACAACCTTTCAGCCTCAGTTCCCCACCTGTAAAATGGGAATATATGTGTGTCTGTGTTCTCCTCATCCTTGTCCAAGTTATATTGTAATTACTAGGGATGGGAATTTTGGTTTCGGATAAAACAGAAAGTACCCGAAAATGGCCATTTCGGATTAATCTGAAATTTCAGTTCTTTTTCGGTTTTGGTACTATCGGATCTTTTGCATTGATTTTTGTACCGGATTTTTAACATTGCAGTTTGTCCCCCATTGAAAAACTGCAATGTTAAAAATCCGGTACAAAAATGAATGCAAATGTTCCGATAGTACCGAAACCGAATAAGAACCGAAATTCATGAGAACTCAAACCAAAATTGACTGAAACAGAAATTTTGCCCAGAGTCCCATCCCTAGTAATTACACTGGGCAGGGACCTGTCTCTGAAAATCTGTGGCAGTAAAGCACTGCATACACATAGTAGAGCTCTAGAAATACTAGCACTACTGCTACTATTAGTAGTAGTAGTATTTATGGACCTATTCTCTAAGAAGGGGGTGTGAGCGTGCATGCATCCATAAAGTTTGCATGTCCCATGTTTTCACATGCAGAGATGTAAACAATGACCCACGGTGCTGCACGGGCAGATCTGGATTATGCAAAGTGTGTACAGATGTTGCACACAATAAAATAGGATTTACAGGCACAAGTCCATTTTTCTTTTTCTTTTGGGGGTGAGTGTGGGAGGGAGTGTGCATCTTAAAAGCCAACTCATAAGTTCTGATTGACACCACTGGTTTTAATCTCATACATGCATTGCTACTTGTTCAATTTGTTTAGTCCAGTGGTCTCCCTTATTAGAAGCCTGAGGGTTTTTCTTTTGATTTGACAGGATGATTATAATGAGAGCTCCTTAGCAGTGCTACACCAGGGTATCTGCCCGCTTGCTCTCAGCTTCGGTTGTACAGCTTGTGATTAATGTCGAACAGCCGGATACCCTTTAAATCGGAAGAATTTGGGGATTCTCATACAGACACAGGGGGTGCGCTGACAGCACAAAGCCCTCTGTGGTACCAATTAAAGATAGCATAATTCAGGTCTGGGCATCGCCTTGTTGCAAGAGAAATATTTCTAGTGCCATTGGCGACTCTCTCTTCTTCCCGTTAGCTGCTACTTTATTACAAACTAGGATCAGAGAATGACCCCACTCTGTGTGATTTTTACAGAGAAACAAAGAGGTTCAGTGTAGCTTATCGCTGTAAATCATTGGGTCATGGGCAGTCTTTGTGGGATCAGAACCATTGCAAAGTCATATTCAGCCTGTTGCTAAGGTATGCTACTTCTCAGTGCATAACATCACTTTTGGCCCATTCTTGTTATTTCCACTTCCGAGACTCGGTCTATTATTTCTTGCCTTGACTACTGAAACCTCCATCTTACTGGTCTTCCCAGCTTTCACCTTGACTCTTGCGCTACTTTTCAGGATTCTGGTATCAAGTTCATTCACATTAGGATATATAAGGAACTGCCTAACTGAGTCAGACCAGTGGTCCATTGTAGCCGAACATTGTCCAACCTGACATGGCAGCAGGGTTTCCAATCTGACTCTCCAGGATGTCTCACAGAAGTCTCACCCAGGCTACCTGAGACCCTCCAGGATGCCCAACAGAGGCCTCACCCAGGCATGCTACCTGAGATTCTGAATCGGAGATGCTGGGGATTGAACTTAGTACCTAATACATGGAAAGCATACGCTCTACCACCTGAGCCACGGCCCACCCCACTTTGGATATTTCTAGACATGAAGGTTCTTCAAGCCATAACACTTAGATCCTGCCCATGGTGATAGCAATCACCATGGGCAGGATCAGGCCCAGCCGCTGAACAAATGTTATGGCACCCGGGGCTGAGGAGGGGGACTGGGAGAGGGCAGGAGGATGTGCTCCCTGTCCCCACACTTCTCAGCGCAGCCCCGCCGCCTCCCTGAAGGGCAGGTGTGGCAGTCTATAAGGCCACTGCGCCCACCTGGAGAAGCTTCTGCCGCAGGCTGGAGTTAGGTAGAACGGACCATCAGACATGATGGCCCGCTCTACCTCGGGCTGGGGTAGGCTTCCCTGGTCTGTGGCAACTCCCACACTGCTGGACCACCACAGGGAGCTGGGCAAATGGGCAGACTCCCCCCACCCCCTACAAGGCATCCAGGCTCGAGGCACCAACCACACGAGCAGGCATCTGTCCCTGGGACCTGCCCTGTCTGCCTCTGCCGGCCCAACCAAATCCTCACCCTAGATGTGACATAGCAGCACATGATGGGTGACAGTGCCCACTACTCAAAGCCCCACCATTGAGCTACAGAAGGGACCCTGGCACTTGGCAGCCATTCCTTGGTCAGCCTTCCCCATATGGGGTAAGGTTGCTAATTGACGTGTCCTTTTATTTTCCTGAGGATGCAGACGTAGCAGCCAGCTGCTCATTCCGTCACACAGCAGGGAGAACATCTGGCGGAAGCCAGTCACACAATGCACTGCATTGCATGGCCTGGCTGGCAAGAGTGGGTTAAGCCTACCCAAGGCATGGTATCCTTCCCATGGTGTGTCTCATGTGACAGAACCCCTGGTCTTCCCCTTCAAGGCTCCATGTGGTTTCTAGCTGGGAACATCACTCCTTCTCTGTCACCACTTTGTTTCACCGTAGGCTGTTTTTAGACGAGGGCGGCAGCACCCGCGCTTGTTTTCCAAAAGACCCGGCAGTCCGCTTTACACGTGATGCCGCCACCGAATACGCGCATGTGCGGGCGATGCGCATTCATTTCCGGCCATATATGACCGGCCTCGATCGCCGACCCAGTCAGTTTGCGGCCGGAAATGAATGCGCATCGCCTGCGCAAGCGTGTATTCGGCGTCGGTGTCACATGTAAAGTGGACTGTCGGGTCTTTCAGAAAACAAGCACAGGTGCCGCTGCACTCGGCTAAAAACGGCCCTAGATTCTCTTGCTCCATAAGCCATCCTTGTCCTTTCTCTCATTCTGTCTCTTATGCCTGGAACTCCCTATAGACTCTGCTCCTCCCCCCTAAAAGTCCTCCTAAAAATCTACCTCTTCTGTCAGGCTTTCTTTTTCTCCTCCCCTCCATAGATTCCTTAATTGTAATTGACTCTCATCAGGATACTGCTCCTCCCTAACTAAGTCAAGTGTGTGCACCTGCAAATTCTCAAATTCATGAATGTGTATCCCCGCCTCTCCTTATATCTCCTCCGCTTTGTAGCACCCCTTCACGTCAGTTCTAAATTGTTAGTCCAATGGGGCAGAAATAGAGGTGAAACAGGTACCTGATTTGGTACTCACAGGCAAGAACTGCATTTTCAGGTAGCATTTCAGGTATCCCAAGTAGTAACCGAATACTAGGGGTGGGAAGTTCTGTTCCCCCGGTATCCGATACTGCCGGTATTTTGCTGTACCGGAAGTATCAGATTAATCCGGTTATTGGGGGGTACCGGTATCGGTTCCCCGTGCCGGATTTGTTTACATTGTGGCCATTGAAATGAATGGCCGCAATGTAAAAGAAAGAAAGAAAAAAAAATTCCCTCCCCCATCCAGGCTGTGTGGGTGGAAGGAGGGACACCCCCCACCCACCCTGCCCAGCCTGGATTTTTAAAGAATTTTTTTTTAGCCGAAGTCCCTGCTAGTGCGGGCTCTGGGCCGCTGCCATGCCAGCAGCGGTGACCCGAAGTCTGCACCAGCAGGTACTAGGGTGATTCCTGAGGTGGTTTAACACCCCCCATCCCAGGGATCACCCAACCCCCCCACCCAGAGATCGCCTACCTTTTGTGCTCCGGGCGGCGGCAGCTGCACAGCGGTCCAGTGGCTTCAGTGCTGGCTGGCTTCAACGCTTGACTAGGCCTTCCAGGGAACTTCCAGGTTTCCCCGGAAGGCCTAGTCAAGCACTGAAGCCAGCCAGCACTGAAGTCACTGGACCGCCGTGCAGCAGATGCCACCACCGCTCAGAGCGCAAAAGGTAGGTGATCTCTGAGAGGGGGGGTAGGGTGATCCCTGGGATGGGGGGGGTGTTAAACCATGCCCCGCCCCAGGGATCACCCTAGTACCTGCTGGTGCAGGCTTCTGGTCGCTGCCGCCAGCACGGCAGCAGCCCGGAGCCTGCACTAGCAGGGACTTTGGCTAAAAAATTTTTTTTAAAAAATCCAGGCTGGGCAGGGTGGGTGGGGGGTGATCCCCCTTCCACCCACGCAGCCTGGACAGGGGATGGAAAGTGTTTTTGGTTTTTTCCCCATTGATTTAAATGTGGACAGTTCCCCATTGAAATCAAGGGAAAAATACCGGTACCGGTATATCGGTTCTAATCCGGTAAACTGGGTTTTTGGGAACTGGTATCCGGTAAAACCTGTATCCGTTTTTTTGGGTGAAGTCCCACCCCTACCGAATACTGACCGAGTACTGGAAATGTTATGAAAATGGATAAATAAGCAAAAAATTGCAGTTTGCTTCAACCATTTTTTTTGTTTACTTTATTAAAAATAATGAAAAATTGGAAAACAATTACACTCAGGTGAAAAATGGCCACTGGGGTCATTCTGCACATGCATGCCCTTTTCCAAAATGGCTCTGAAAGAGTCGGTGTCATTTTGGACAACGACTGCCCATCTGCGCATGTGGAGACTGGCTGTCCATTTCCAAAATGGCACTGACACTACCTGTGTCATTTTGGGAATGAATGCACATGTGTACAATGGCCCAACAGCCATTTTGTACCTGTGCAGTCATTTAAAAAAAAAAAAATTAATGAAATTTTAAAAGAAATATTTCAAATCATTGCTCATGAGCAAATGGCTGCCGGACCATTTATGCATGCACACCCTTTTCCAAAATGGCACTGATGCTGCTGGTGCCATTTTGAAAAAAAGGTGTGCATGTGTGAATGGTCTGGCAGCCATTTTGCGCATGCAGAGTGTTATTTTAAATTCATTTTTAATTAAAAAACTGTAGGGTCATTTATGAACACCCTTGAAAATTAAAGGAGGTTGGTAAACAAAAACAAAAACTGAAACGAAAACAGTAGGGGTGCCTTCTGCACACCCTTTGTCCTAAATGGCCAAACATATATCAATATGGATCAAAACAGCGAGTTATAGCAAATATTGTTCTGAAGATCTTAATGAAAGATTGCATGCTTCTGTTATGTAAATACAGAAAAATTAGAAATTTTTAGAGCACCCTTCGACAAATCTCCCCTTTCTACAGTAGATCCAGTGTTAACCATACCTGCCCATGTATTCTGCATGACAGCCTAATAAAATGAAGTGATTTTAATAAACACTATCAAAATATCCTATCTTCTGTGTGGCAGAGAGAATTTCCACTCCTGAAGGCAACATTTAACATTCCCCTTATTTTAATACTTTCATAAATATTTGAAATTTTTGTGATAAGGTGGAAAATGCCATGCCACCAAAATTTATGTGACTGCTGGCTGGTGGCCCTTTTACAATTTTTGGTCTCACTAATACACATTTTTTTATGGATTTCTAAGTTCCCTTATTCGCTATTTGGCTTGTCAGAGGAATGCCACTTCTTTTTCCAAGGAACGGCAACAACAAAGAGAACGATGCACAAACCAGTTTTAAAATGGGCAAGTGGAAATCTTACAGGAGACCTGGATGTAGAAGAGAAGTTGCCAGCTTGCTGCCATCCCATCAGCTGAAGTCACAATATATTTGGATCAATATTCACATTCTGAGTTGGTGACAAATGTTTTCTGAAGTCAGGCATTGCACAGCATTGTGCTACATATGACATGACATGAGGAAACGTAGTGTAAGGTGATGGGCCATGACACAGAGACGAGATGCAAGTTAATAGTATGCATTGCGTTTGGGTCTTGCATAAATCGGCTGAAAATGACTCGAGTGTAAAACCAGGCACATCTCCCTCCCCCATAAGTTCAGGGAACAAGGCACGCATCCCTCCTAAATGTAGTGGTTGCATGGTCACTGTCATAAAAAGGATGCCAAAATTAAGAGGGGACTGATTTCCACCCCATTCTGCTCTCTATCAGTATTTGAATACCCTGGCAGTTGGATGTATGGGCAGAGCCACCACCATTGCTCTGGGGTCAGGAAGTGAGATGCTGGGGGGTCTAGAGGGTGGAGTTGCACCCCCCACCCAGCCCTCTCTAGTGGCACCATTGGAAATAACTATCTACATGAGTGCTCTACTGACTCCATTAGAAATAACCATCTACATTAGGATAAATAAAATATCACTTTCCATATTTGCAAAGATAATTCTCATATTCATTCCCACAAATGAATATCCAAATTCACCTTCAAGTAGCACTTTTGTTTATTCATTTATTTGTAATTTTGTAAATTTATTAGGGATGGGTGAACGCGGTTTGGATGTTCGGAGTTTGGACCGAACTCGGTCTGTTCCATCGACCGAACTGAACTTCTGAACCGAACTTGAATTTCAAACCGAACCGAATTTCCGAACTCGAATTTCAAACTGAACTGTACTGAACCGAATTTCCGAACCCCGTTCTGTTCTCCCATCTCTAAATTTTATTATTTCCTCCTTCCTCCCGTCCCATTTATTCAGTATTTTGGTATTGGGTATTTGCCTTGGCAGACCATTTATTTACTTAGTGCTACCTATTCCTGTCAAAGGGTAAAAACAGGTGTGACCGTGGCCCGGCCCAGCCCAGCCCCACTGTGGCCCGCTTTGACCTGAACCCAGGAACCACCAGCACACTGGCCCAGCATTTCCCAGGCTGTGTTGGTGGCTACCCCAGGCTGTGACCTTGGCACATTTCCAAGGTGAAATCCTGGACTATGGCCTACCTGACCAGGCTAGAGTGGGTCACAGTAGGCTACCACCTATGTTCACTGCATACCCACCCCAGGCTGGGGACCTCCATGGCCAGCTGTGCCTCATTGCCTGCCATTTGCCTGTCATGGTGCTGGGAGCAGGGCCGCCCTATGCTGGGAAATTGAGGGTAATACAACCTGGGTCAGGTCGGGGCACTGAAGGGACGTGCACAGGCTGGGTAGGGATGGGAGCACAACAAATGTGTGGGTGGTGGGACAGCTCTCCAGCCACAGGCACATGAGTTCAATACCCCAACCTGAACCGGGTCGAATCGCCTGCTGTTTTCCACCCCGCAGCAGCCTGGGGTGCTGTCCCACTGGGTGCACATCTGTGTTTACTCAAAGTGAACCTTTAAATTTTATGTATTTATTTAATTGTTTTTGTTTGTTTGTTTATTTCAATTTTAATCCCGTCCTTCACTCACAGAAAAATGAAATCATGAAATTACTGGCATTGTCAGAATCACAGGCCCCCATCCACGGCTCCGTGGCCCGTGTGCACCGTGCATGCTGCACCAACACAATGTGTGAATGCACTCCATGAATCACTTCATATGCTTTGGGTGCTTCCAGCACGTGGATTGCCAATGCACAAACCCAATACATGGCGTGGACACTCTGCACACGGACCTTTGATCAGGACTGAAATGAATATTCTGAAATTCAAAAGAAACAGGAAACAATTCATGCTTTGTATTTAGTTTGATCAAATGGATACAGATACATCAAATTCCTTGAATTCATGATTCACACCAAGTATTCCTTTCAGTGCCAAACTATATATTTGGTGAGCATTCTATTCTATTCTATTCTATTCTATTCTATTCGGACTAATTAATGCAGTCTTTGAGCACCTGCCATAGGGGTGTGCAATTCATATTGTTTTAATTAGATATGAAAATGAATGGCATCCCATTCGTTTTTGTAATTAAGGTAATGAGAAAGGATGGTCCATATCCTATACCCTGTGGATCCCGTGTGCAAGCTAAGTGTTCCGCATGTGCCACTAATGTAGATGCATGCGGATTCTGTGAAGCCGCACATGCACGTGGCTCCACGAGAGATCCTCGGGGTATAGGATTGGAGCCAATGAATAGGCAAACAACATTCATTTGAGTTCGTTCATTTTAATTTTAATTTTTAATTTAATTTATTACAAATAATAAAAATCAAAAAAGTACTGCGCAACCAAAAATAAAACTTTATTTTATTTATAAAATAAAACAAAAAATGAAAAAGGTGGAGTTGTTTATGAAAACCCTCGAAAACTAAGGGGTTCTTTTGTAAATGAAAATGAAAACTAAAACAAAAGCAGATGACGTGCCTTCTGCGCACCCCTACAAACTATGTGCAGTCCTCGTTAACAGCGGGTATCCTTAACTGTTTCAATGGGCACGCATCCTTCTGCATACCTTACAAGTGGCATTCATTTGAACAGGAAATGAAACAGCAATTCTCCTTTAAGCTTGCCAGATAGGCATCTACAATATGTAAACAGTTAAAATATTAACTCAAGGACTTGTCCTCTAAAGTCAACGGGACAGAATTGGCACAATTCAACAAAAGGTGCTGGTGTTGACCTCTAAAGCCCTAAACGGTCTGGACCCCACATATCTGAAGGACCGCCCATCCTACCATGTTCCAGTGTGACCCCTGCAGTCATCCGGAGTGCCCTCTTGCAGGTTTCACAAGCCACTCTTGTACAGGACAGCGGTGCCCAGGAAGATGTTCTTCATCTCTGCCCCAGTTTTGTGGCACTCCCTTCCCTCTAGGGTGGCCAAATATGCAAATGTCCGAGGACACGTATGAGAAAGACAGGTTACAGGGCTGCACTGGAGCCAATGCAGCCCTGCAACTGGTATTCCTCATAAGTGTCCTCTAAAATTTGGATATCTGGCCACCCTACTTCCCTCGGAGGTACATCTGAGCCTGGACGTAAGTCTTTTCCAGAGGTGATGCCAAACTTTTTTTTGTTTTAAAAAAAGCATTTGGCAGGTGTGGCGAGGGGCTGGTTGGGAGAGTTTGAGTGGGGTTCAGGGTTGGGAGAGGGTTTGGGGGTAAAGGTGAGATAGGGGTGGGGTTGGAAAGGGGCGAGGGAAAAGGTTGTTGGGGAAGTTGGGTTTTTCCCTGCTGTTTTATGTGTCTCTTATATGCTGTTTTATATGTTTTTTAAGACACACTGACTCTTTCTTAAAGGGCGGGTTAAAAACCAGGAGAATAATAAATAAATAAATAAATAAATACCCCTTGCAAAACTTGGGGATGTCCTCTTGTTGTAGCACATACATGCCTTGAAGATCTTCTCTACTGACAGGTAATGTTCACAGAATGAGTTACTTGCTATGAGAGAGGTATTTACGGCGGTGGAGGTTGGAGGCCACTGGATAAATATCTAGCGCTCTCAAGAACTTAAAGCATGATGGGGGTACAAAGACGGGAAGGAAATAACTCAAATATTTAGAGCAAGGCAACCTCCATACCAAAAGGTGACTATGAATTCAAGTGTTCTGCCCTTCTGTTTCTCTTCAAACTTTTGAAGTGATCGTATGGTCCAAATTAATGAAGTACCGAGACACAAATGGAAAGATTAGAAGGCGTCTGATGGAGAAGTGATTCCCCCCACCCCCTTAAGATGCTTGGGGGCTGGGGAGAGGAAGGGGAGAAAATGCATTAATATAATTACCATTTAGACAAGACCAGCTAGCGGGGGAGCCTATTCAGACTTTCATGTTTCTAGGAAAGTATGAGCAGATTAGCATGATTTTTATCATTGCCAATTGGATAATGTATGAGACTGCAGATATTGTAATTCTACTGAGAGGGCCTGATTAGGGCTGAAAGGGGTGTGCATGTCATTTTCGTTATTACAATAATGATAACAAAATTATTGCTTTTATTATAGATGTTACAGAAATGAAAACTAAAATAATAATAACAAAAATAGAAACAAAAATGACTTTTAGTTTTTGAAATAAAGGGGGAAAACTGAAAAACCTACTTCCTGCTATAACTTTTTTGCTTCTTATTCAATTCTGATGGAACCTGGAAAGATTGTCCCCCCCAATGGAGGGCATTATGTGTACCATTTTTGAAACCGATTTTAGAAGCAATTGAATGTTGTGATTTTAAGAAAAGCTCCATGCACATTAATGGCTACAACTTTTTTATCTTCCATCCAATTTGTACGGATCCTGTGAATATTATGTCCCTCCACACGTTTAACACTCCTGCCAATTTTCAGAAGGATTGGATAAAGGGTCCTGATTTTATAAGACATTAACTTGAAAATACATTTCCAGCTGTAACATTTTTATATTCCATTCTATTTACAAGATATTCGGCAGGAATGTATCCCATACCTTCCTTGTCATTTGTACCAACCACAGGACGATTTGATAAAGGGCCTTGATTTTATAAGCAATTGAAGTTGTCCCCTTGAAGACCCTTTATTCAGATAAATAGCAGCACATGCAGTGCCAGTCAGAGGAAGGCACCTGGCATGTCAGGGGGAGGGAGGCTGTAGGAAGGAGGATGTGGAGCAACCCAAAAGACTGACAGACACATTCACTGGCCAATTACTGCATGCTTCCAGCTTTACAGGACCAATTGGTGGTGACTTTGATGCGGGCTAAGGGGGTGGCCCTGAGGCAGGCATAGAAGGGACATAACTGGGACTTTGGGGGTATCATCCAGGCAATCAGGAGAGATAGTTTACACATACAGGCTGTCCAATATCATCACAATCACATCCTACAGCACTGTGATAAAGGACATTAGAGAATCTCTATTGGCTCTTTCCTAAACAGATGCTTCCGACTTCCCAGTAACAAGTGGGGGAGAGATGTTGTGATGGTCACAGCACAGAATGAGGATATTTGGTTGACATTTCTGCTTGCCAATTGGCATCACAAACAGATCTTATACCACAGTGACACGTAAGAGAATCCCTGGCATAGGCAGGGATTCTCTGCATATGCTGTTCAGGCATATAAAATTGGGACCCTGTATCACATATTTCTGATATTTGGCAGAGATGATAATGAAAGTGTGATATAGATCCCTGCCAAATTTCAGGTACACTGGTTGGAGTACAAGACGTTACAGTCAGACATACATTTATAAGTCAATTGCTTATACCACCAGGACCCTTTATCCAATCCTTATGAAATTTGGCAGAGTTAGTAAATATGGGAATGGGTATAAACATGACAAGTTTAATCTACATTAAATTTGATGCAAAGAAGTTACAGCTAAGAATGTATATGAAGATTTTTACAAAAAAATATAATTCAACTGCTTATAAAATTAGATTCCTTTATCCAATCTTTTTGGAATTTGGTACACTTAATGACATCCATTGGAAGTATAATATCTCCATGTTTCAGCCAAATATAATGAAAAAAAAAGGTACAACCAAAAATGTGTTTTCCATTGAAATCAATGGAAAGTCCCCTTCGCCGCGGTAATCCCGGCGACGGGGTGATTGCCGCGCCCCCCGTCGGAGATACGGGCAAAGGAACGCAGCACGTGGAGCGCTGTTGGTAGCGTGTCTGGTTGCCTGGGCAACCCGATCGGCGCGTGCGCAAGAGGAGCCGCGCCTATTTGAGACTGGGGCCCGCCCTTTGTAGGAAGGGCGGGGCCGCGAGGAATAGCCTCAGTTGGCGTGAGGGCACTTCTGACTCAGAAGCAAGTAGCGCTTGCTGCTGGGTCTGGGCCACATGGAGGCAAGGCCCTAGAGTTCAATCGAGCCAGCGGAGCCATGGGCCACGCGAAAAAGAAGGCGCCAGCAAAAAAGTGGCCCCAACAAGCCAGGAGCCAGGAGAGGAGTGGGGGCAGCCTGGAGCAAGATGGAAGTGGGGAAGGTGAAGGACCCCCCACCAGGCAGGAATTAATGGAGCGTTTGGCGGCCTGTGAGGCCCTGCTCCAAAATCGGCCCCTGAGCCCTACACCCCCTTCCACCATGGGCTCACAACCCACCAATAGGGGGATTCAAGGGAAGTGCCCGACCTATCAAGATGGGGGGGAAGAAAGCCAGCCGGCTATGGATGGGGAGGAAGCCATACCTCAACAGCCTCTCGGCCCCAGACGGGGTACTAGAGTTATAACCCCCCCCGTGAGGTATAGGGATGTAGGGGGCCCACCACAAATGGAGTTGGGGAGAACCAACTTGGCCCAGCTGGGCCAGGCCTGTGAGGGGAAAAGCCAATCCCCCCTGTGGCAAAGGGGGCCAGGGCAGCAGCTTAACCCGCTGGCCATGGGGCAAAACCCTTATGGAACCAGGGGCCCAGCAGAACGGGGGCAAGCCCACCCGGAGGGAAGAGATAACCCGTGGTTGCCTATGGACCACTCGTACATTGGGGACCCTTACGGGGTACCGGGGCTTGTACGCCACCAGCGTCAGCAGGAGGGCAGTGCGGCAGCACTGGGGGCACCACCAGTGATACCGCATTATATGTTGGGGCCCGAGGGGCCCCAAGATATCTTTTTTACTGCAGGTGAAGGATCCCCACCGGCCCGCAGGAGACGGGATGAACACCAACAACAAGGAGGGGACCTAGACCAAGCCATATTGCGACGCATTCAGGCGATAGAGGAAGCCCTCCAAAGGGGAAACAGGGGCCCGCACGGAAGCGGGCACCACGGAGGAGCCGGGCCAAGCAGTCAACCTCAGCCGATGAGCCCGGGTGAGTCCACCAACCAGGGGGAGCGGGGAACAACCGCCACATTTAGTTATGGGTACCCCTCCCCCGGGGGTGGCCCTGTTGGGACAATAAGTGAGGGAGGGGCCGCGATGCCCCCGAGCAGGCTAGTGCAGGGCGGGAGCAGCGGGCTGGTGTGCCCAGCAT
>QEPC01013355.1:261671-288345 GCA_003113815.1 Sphenodon punctatus | reverse complement strand
GCCAGATTGGAGGGGGTCAAGGGAGGAGTTGGAGGATAAGAAGTCAAGGCAGCGGGAGTAGACAACACGTTCAAGCAGCTTGGAAGCAAAAGGAAGGAGTGAGACAGGACGATAGCTAGAAGGGTCAGAGGGGTCAAGAGTGGGGAACAACTGTTGACCATTCACTCCTTCTCGACTTACTCCACACCCTTAGTTTGCAGGACAAGGTCCATAACTGGTTCTCTTCCTACATCTCTAATTGTTCCTTCTATGTATCTCTTGCTGAACCTTCTGTATGCCACTTGCCCTCTTGGCTGGAGATCCCCCAAGGCTTTGTCCTTGGGCCCACTTCTCTTCTCCCTCTACACTCTGTCCCTGGGAAAACTTCTTGAATAACATGGCTTCCACTTTCACCTCTATGCTGATGACAATCATCTATTTCTCCAACCCCCACCCCCCTCTCCATCTGTCCAGTCTTGTATCACAAACTGCCTCTCTCATCTCTACCTGGATGTGTTATTATCAGCTCAAACTTAATATGGTCAATACTGAACTCCTAGTCTTCCTGCTGAAGCCTTCCTCTCCCCCTCTCCCTCTTCATTCTCAGTTTCCATCAACGGGGTCACCATTCAGCTAATCCCTCGAGCACTTAGTCTGGGCTTCATCTTTGACTCCTCCTGCTCCTTTAAACGTTAAATCAAATCTGTTGCTAAATCCTGTCATCTAGTAGTCCATGCTCTGGTTCTCTCTTGCCTTGACACTGGCCTTCCCTGCTCTCACCTTGCCCCCCTTTCGTCTATTCAAAACTCTGCTGCCAAGATCATCCACCTCGCTTGCCACTGTGATCCCATGCAGCCCCTCCTCTCCTCTCTCCACTGGTTTCCTCTACCTGGATGCATTCAGCACAAACTTCTTGTCTTTACCTACAGGGCTATTCATGGCTTTGCTCACCCTCCAGCCCCCAACTACACTAGTCTGCCGCTGTGCTCCTGTCCAAAATCTGCTCTCCTCCACTGCTTCTCAAAGCATATTCACTCATTCGCCCTTGCTGACCCAGTGCTTGGAAATCCCCAAATACATTAGCTCCTTTCCCTCCCTCCTGAAAACCTACTTTTTCTTTCAGGCCTTCCCTAGCTCCAAATCCCCTTAGTCCCCTTCCTTCCCCAGTGTAACTATGTAACTAAATCAAGCACATGTACCTGCAACCTCAAGCCTTTATGAATGGATCCTCGTCTCTCCCTCTCTTGCCTCATCCCTCATCTCCCCTCCCTTGTCTTTCTTAGATTTTAAGCCCCCTGGGCAGGGACCCTGTCTATTTTCAAGGATTGTAAAGTGTAAAATTTCCAATCCGTATGCTTGTTCTTGTAGTCTTCTTTTTTCTGGAGTTAGCTAATATTTTCTAGTTAAGCTCTAGACCTCAGCAGTTTAGGGTACCAATCTTAAATATCCTAGGAGTTAACCACACTGAATGAACTACAATAACAGAATGGTAGCACCTTTGTCATCTGAAGGCCTACCCTTACTGTTCTTTAATGTTTGGTATCTTTGTTTGAAAGAAGCAGTATTTTCAAAAGGGTGGGGTGGGGGAACGCTAAGAACTTTAAAGATAATCAAAACCCTAAGTATACAGCCAGCAGAGAATAAGCTTCTGTTCTCTTTATTTTTAACATTCTAGATATGTAATTTAATGCAGGCCTAGTGACAGTCTCAAACATACAGCTTTAATCAAAATTATTCAGGCTCTGTACTCTGACAGCAGCACACAAGGTACCAGCAGGGCTGTCCATTTCTCCCCACATCGGTAAGGAAATGGGGGGGGAGAGAGAGAGAGAGAGAACTCTTGAACTTATGTTGCTATTGATGTGTAATATACAATAAAAAAACTGTTAAATTTCAATTACCCACAGGTAATTATAATTTTATTGTTTGACTGTGCTATGGGGATTTTTGTAATTCCCAAGACTAATAATTTTCTATAATTTTACAGGTTGTCAAATAAACTATTAAAGATTATCTTTGAAAAGGATTCTGCAATTGTAAGGACATATCATACTGTTCATGTACATTATTAGTAATTAGAGATCCCTGGATAGTGAAATATCCACGCTGTTATGCTGTCCACTGGATACCATATTTTCTTGCTGCCTCCTGTAATCTCCAACCAAAGCTTTCAAACTTCCTCCTCTGACGAAGCCTGAATCACGTCCAAACTTTTATTAATATTCCTCGAGCTCTCATTAAGCCATTCTGAAGTGTTTGATAAGTTAAATCTGGGCTTCCTGGTGAGCTAAAAGCAAAGACAGGCAGGCAGTTCCACCCTGCAGTCAATGAAAAGAAAGGGCTGATTCTTATCTCAGTTACTCCGGCTCAAATCAGCAATTAAAATCAGTGGAGCACCTCTGGATTTACATCCAAGAATCTACCCTCATATGCAGATCCATTCAGTCAATATGGTTTCTTTTGAGTTCAGCCCGATGTGTTAATCTCCCTGAGAAGCTATCTCACGACAGACATATCTAGTAATCACTGATCTCAGATTACAAGGACTAAAGTCTGAGTAAGAAGAACTTTGCCCTTGCCTGATAGTAGAACACCGCTTTTCACATGTGGAGGATAACTCCATGGGAACAGATCCTTCCTGGATGTAAAGGTGCTACAGTAGAGGGGTTGGGGATTCCTCATGCATGAGAGACAGGAAAGTGGGAATGGTCGAGGTTTAGCTCTGAAAAGGGTAGCAGTAAAAACGGTACCTGTGCAAAAGCAGCACATAGCCTGTTTGGGAGTTTGGGACTGCAGCCACAGTCGAAAAATGCATAGCTATTGCAATGCAGGGCTAGTTAGTGCTGCATCAAAAACAGCTGTTCCCAGACCAATGGCAAACCATGTCATATTGCAAACATTGGCCGCGATCCCATGACCCGCAGATCCTGTGTACATATGTGCATGCGTGCGGTTGTGAGTGGGGAACAATGTGCCCGCCCGCAATGTGCCGTGCTGTTTTTGTGTAGCTGCGCATGCACGCGGCTCCACACAGGATCTGCACGGCTTGGGATCAAACCCGTGGCCGAATGTTCATTCGAATTTTCAAGACTGGGACACATTTTGCAATTCCCTTGCTTTCAGTACTGCAGGTGGTGATTTTTTGCAACTTCCATAGTTTTTTTGGTATGTTTTGCAGTTGTTGGTATGTTCCATGATGTCTTGGTATTTTGGTGTCCAGTGTTGTTGCTTTCCTGGCTCTTGATCCCATGCCTTTTTTGCCCCCAAGTGCTCTTCCCCCAATCGGGAAGTGTGTGGGGTGGGAGGAGAAGAAGGTTGTGCCTAGGGGTGCTTTGAAAAAATTGTTCAATTTTCACTGAATATTTCCATGAAAACAGAACAGTCACCACTTTAAAAAAAAAAACAACTTGAAATTTCCAACTGGAATTCCAGCTGTTTTAAAAAAAAATAAAAAAAATATTAAAAACCAATCACTTGTACATGTGCAAAATGGTTCTGTCCACACCCAAAATGGCAGCGCAAGTACTTCTGGCATTTTGTGTGGCCATTTTTACACACACGTTAAAGTTCCGGGTGTTTCAATCTTCCAGGTTTACAAGCCCACAAGTAAGTTCCGGATGCATTTTTCACACACACACTGCCCTGAGGCAGTTCCCGGATGCATTCTTCACACAAACACTGCCCTGAGGCAGCCTAAAGTAGTCGCAGCTGTAGACATGAGGGGCTGCCATGGAAACCAAGTGACCACAGCTGCCTGGAGCAAAGCAGTTTACCAGGAGAACCTTTTACACACAAACGTTCTGGGAGAAATTTCACGCAGAAGTTCAAAGATCCGGATGTTTAAGATCTGGGTGAGTGATTTAGACACACAGAAAGTGCAGGGTGTAACAGCAAACATGCAGGAGAAATGTGTGTGTAAAAACACCCAATGTTATTTGCACACGCATCCACAAACTGGCTTGGTGGCCATTTTGTACATATGCAAATGGCTGGTTTCTTTCAATTGATTTCTGATCAGACTGGACAAAATGCCTGCTTCTGACAGAATTGGAGCCAGGTGAAAAGTTCAGTTTCAGCACTAACTGAAACAAGTTACAAAAATAAAAAGTATTATTATTACTTTTATTATTATTATTATTATTTTATTATTTACTGTGGCTCCTGTGTCTGGTCTAGATTAATGGTGCCTGTCTCAATATGCAACATCGGAAGCAATTAAAAAATAAACAAATAATAGCTTGATGAAAAGATAGCCCCGTTTCCAGGGTTTTCATATCATTTCATATCAACAATTTTGCTCCCATTGATATTTTTTAAAGAAAATTGTGAATGTTATTAATCTATTACACATTTGGCTGACACATTACCTTCATTTAATTCAAGAATGGAATTGTTAAGTCATGGCAATGTTGCACAGTGGCTAAGCACATCCAGCGCATTAACAGCACACTCGAGTTTATCTGAGGGTAAGATTTTTCCCAATCCATAAGCACATCATCAATTTTTTTCATCCATATAAAATGTAGCCGATCTCCTCCAGAATTTCTGTGTATTTGTCCTTGCAGTATAATGGTGCGTGGTTTTTTCTTTTCTTTTCCCGAGAATGGGATTGGAGGGGGACGGAGATGCCAGTAAATAAATATTCTTGACTGTTGCTTGCTTTGCTTCAAGATAAGTCACGATGATAAGAGTTATGTGCCCTCTGCTGAAGGCAACGCCAAGGTCAATTATCTCACACTACAAGTTCTAATGCAGGATACTTTTGTGATCGGAATAATGTGTGTGACATTAGAAAGTCTTTATTTCAGATGTGAGGAGGGTGCATCTAGTTTCTAAAGATCCCTTATGTGTTGACTCTCTGTTTTGAATAGCATGGATTGCTCAAATAATAGGAATTGTTTAGTGTGGTATGGGCATTTCAGTGAGTTTTCCTAGTCTAACGTAAGTTATGATGTCTTCTGGAAATGAAATCTGGCTGGAGATATTTTCTAGGATTCTTCACCATCTCAGTGAGTTAGCATTTCATGTCCTATAACATATTGTCAGAGGGATATGTCAGAAGACTATACATTATCTCTACGGACTACGGTAGGGATGGTCTGAAACAGCTGTTCCATTTTTGTAGAACAGTTTTGTGTGGACAAAATGGCTGTTCGAATTCTAATCGAACAATTTGTGCACACACAAAATGGTTGTGGCTGTTTTGCGCATGAGTAAAATACTTATTTTATTTTTTGTTCCAATCCAAATTCCAATCAGAATTTCATCTGATCCGAGTTCTGACTGAGCAACTGAAATGCGCAGTTCTGTTGAAAATGGAACACAGACAGAAATTTGATGTCAGCCCTACAGTATAGTGGTGGTTTTATTCCAAGATATGAGAGTGACCTGAGGAAATGATCTGTCACCAGATTTAAAATAAACACAAGAGAGCACTTTTAAACAAAAGGTGCAAATAACCCGTGGAACTCATTGTCATGGGATATTGGGACCTGGGACTCACCTGCTCATCTGTTCCTTTGCTTCCATATGTTGGCCTGGGACTGTCCTGGGGCAGGCCGGATGACCCAGGATGCATCCTCAGGAAAATTGCCAAGACACATCCCGGGCCAACAACCGTCCATGCAAACTACTCCGGGAGAACAAAGGCCCACACATTTGGTCTGAACCCCTCCCTGACCTGGGGAGTGCTGGCTTCAGTTTTCTACACCAGGGCGGGCCAAGGAGGCGCCTCACCACTGTCTGTTTTTACTCTTGGTCTTTGTCCCGAGAAGGCAATTATGCGGCACCTTTAAAACACAGATCTGGAACTTAACATTCCTGACTCTGAAACATAAAAGAGGACTCTATAAGGGGTGGGAAACTGACAGCCCTCAGGTTATGGCTGGTCTTCTGTCTTTTGGTCTAGACAGCCGAGCAATCTGCAGGCGAGATGGGTGGGTACCAAGCTGTGGCTATTTGGGCACAGAGGCTGGGGTTGCCTTGGAGGAGGGATGGGGCATGGTAGGACACAAGGTGAGGGGGAAATGCTACACCATGTCACCACAGGGAGGTGGGGTCCGGCTGGCAGGCCTGCTTGATTGTTCCGGCTGTGGGCGGATCCTGCCCCACCGAGCTACAGAGCACTTTGGGGGGCCTGCCAGGCTCTGCCTATTTGTAGCCTCCTGATGTGTTTCTCCACCCCCCACCACACACACTCAGGTAGGCCCTTCCAGCCCATTTCTTTTGCATCCCAGCATTCACATCCCAGTGGTCTCAGCATGCTCTGTCCAGAGTCACAAGTAAGTAATTTTTTATTTGCGTAGCCTAAGCCATAGCAATAACAGTAAGAATAACAATAACAATTACAATACAATACAAAAATACAATACAAAAACTAAAATGACAAATAAAATACCTTATCTACACGTACTAGAAAAAGATAAATAACACCAAGATCTAAAAGAACCTAGTATAAAAAGTACTTCTCAGTTAATAGATACTCATTGAATCTATAAACTAGTTCGAAACTCAGGTTCATTAACATCCATATAATCTAAACATAATCTAAAGTCACAATATTTAAAAGTTCCATGTCCAACATTTAAGGATTATCCAAGGAAATTCCCATTAGTGTACCATGATTATCCGTTACTACTTCCAATGCCTTCCTTTGGGAGAATCTAGTCCTTATGACAAATGCCTGGATTAAAAAATTTGAAGAATCGAGTATATAATCAGGGGAGTTTAATGCATGCCATAATAGGTTAAGTTCCGACCTTCCATGGAGTTCCTGTAGAAGTGTTGAAAGGAACTGAGTTCTAATCTTATTGTACATTCGACACCCCCCAAAAATGGGCTGAACTGTTTCCACCTCCATTAGTTCGAATGGACACAGTCTATCCTCAAACTTAGTTCCTTGAAGTCGACCCTGGAGGATATTAGCAGGGAGGGCGTTCAACCTTGCACACATCAGGAGGTATCTCCCCCTTCCTGTTACTTTAGCTTTTAAATAGGGTGCAATCTCTCCATGTGGAGGGAGATAGATCATATACTCTCGAAGATGAGATGTCTGTCTAATCGCAGCTACATCCTTCTGCCAAGCTGTGTCTTCTAAGCGTGTCAAAACCATATGTCTTATTTGTCCTAGAACCTGGGTCTGTAAATACTCCCAGGTAAAGCCCAGCTTCTTCAAGAATGTCTTAATTGATAAATCCCATGAATCCCTAAACTCATCTTTAGCATAATAAGGGGCAAATCCCTGCTGGTTACTACCATAGATCTTAAACCAGAGTTTAAGTGCTGCTATCCTCCAACCTTATCCCAATCCATTTGTCCCATCTCAAGGCGAACTGCCACTGCAGGAGTACCTGGGGGGATCTTCAGTAACCTTTGGAGAAATCGAAATTGTATGGTTCGCACTCTGACCGTGGTCAGTGGGATCCATAGTTCGGCTCCATAGAGTAACTTGGACCTAACCTTGGCATTGCAAACCTGCAATGCCGGTTCTACCGCTAGCCTATCAGAGTTGTAGAATTACCGTGCAATGGCTTTTATTATTGGCTTGGAGGCCTCGATAGCCCTTTGCACGTGAAGCTTCCAACTGCCAGATGCCTGAAAGTAGAGCCCCAGATACTTAAACACAAAAACCTGTTGTATTGAGTTGCCTGAGATGTCCCAATTATATATCTTCCTTGAATTGACAAATATCACTACTTTTGATTTTTTGTGGTTTATTTTTAGGCCATTGACTGCACAATAGGTAGCAAACTCGCTTAGCTGCCTCTTCAAACCGACCCTGGTTTGCGACACCAGGGCCAAATCATCAGTGAACAATAAGCAACCCACTGCTCTAGTTGATAGTTTAGGAGGGTGGAACCTTGACTGTGCCATAATAGGTATTAAATCATTAATAAACAAATTAAACAATGTTGGGGCAATCCAGAGTCACATTCTTCTCCTCCTTCTCCTTCTCCTTCTCCTTCTCCTTCTCCTTCTCCTTCTCCTTCTTGATTGATGATGCCTGGCACTGAACAGTTGTGATTAGAGAAAAGTCTCTGCCTCCAAAGGGTCAACAATCTAGATTGGGCAAAGAGAGTGGTACTAATGGGAGAGACCATCCGGAGAACCAGGGATACATTCATGATGCTGAGGAGTTGCAGATGCACGTCCTTAATTTAGTTACAAGGAAGGATGGGGGATCCTGAAGGATGAGACAATAGCTGAAACACGTAGCTCATTTGCTGCTCATGGGTATTAACCACAATGATGAGTATTGTTTCAGGTGCCTGACAGGCTACCTGAGCCCCAATTGGGCACCCTATTACCAGAAGATAGCAGGTATTACCATTACTGAGCTACTGTCATACAATTTTACTGATCAATACCAATTGGAAAAATGGTAAATCAGTACAGGAATCAAGTTGGAAAGTAAAAAATAAAAATAAAAATATTGAGTTAGTTAAACGTAATATTCCTCCCTCTCACCACTGGTGTCCTGGGGCGGCTAAAAAAATACAATTTAATAAAATATCAATAAAATCACAAAAACAAAAATAGAAATTTCTATATAAAATCCCCCCCTAACCCATTCCCCCCTACAAAAAGCCTTGCAGAAAAGCCACATCTTGCAACTACATCAGAAGGTCAGGAGAGCTGGACTGAAGCGAACATCAATGGGGAGACCATTCCAAAGTGATGACGTGGACACTAAGAACACCGTCCTATACATCTGGAC
This sequence comes from Sphenodon punctatus, assembly GCA_003113815.1. Lineage (NCBI taxonomy): Eukaryota > Metazoa > Chordata > Lepidosauria > Sphenodontia > Sphenodontidae > Sphenodon > Sphenodon punctatus. The sequence goes on along the minus strand of QEPC01013355.1, from coordinate 279,650 downwards.
CCACCAATAACATGGGGTCTCCAGGAGGACAACCCCCAACAACAGCAGGGGCCTCCCCGGGACTGGAAGGGGAGTGAGGCAATCTTTACCTCCCCCCCTCCTCCCGATAAGCAGGACCCTGACTGTAGGGCTTTAAAGGTCAACACCAGCACCTTGAATTGGGCACAGAACACGGCAATTGGCAGCCAGTGCAGCACCCGGAGCACAGGTGTTATGCTCCTAGTAAATTGGTACTAGAATTCAGGAAAACTGTATTAGACGTTGGGAAATTGAGATGAAGAATGGTAAATGAGTACATTGGGTAGCCTGCTGAGCACTAATTACATAGCGATCAATACACAGTGGGGGATTTCAGACGTGACGGTGCCCCTATTGGCCCCATCACGGAATCACCCAAATGATTCCCTGGCGGAATCAGACCGGCCTGTCAACAGATGAGCCGGCAGATTCCGCCGGGGAATCGGGGAGAGGGTAGGACTGCGTGGTGCAATGTACAGCCACACAGCCCCACCCCCCCATGCTTCCAAGGCCACCCGCCCTCCGGGAGAAGGGCGGGTGCAGCCACAGCATCCGCCCACCCTCTGGGGTATTGACCATGGCCCGGAATCGGCGACAAGAATGGCTGCCAATTCCAGGCCATGGTCAGGGGCCAGACGAGACGTTACCACACTCAACCACGGTGAATCCCGCTGTGGTTCAGCATGGTAACGTCACGTCTGTTGGGGGCAAAAAGTGATTCCCGCTGGGTGTTTACCACCGGTGGAAATCACTTTGACCATGCTTTCAGAGATGGTCCCCAGACCATCCTCGAAAGAGTGGTTATTTTTATCCCCACCGGAGGTTCGTAGTGGTGAACATCTGACGGGGATCAAACAGACGTTATGGGACCATTCACCACCACAGGGGATTGTCTGTGGTTGAGCGTGAGCTCGTAACATCTGAAAATACCCAGTGTTACCAGGGCAAGTTGAGCATGGTTTGACTGATCAGTACCAATTGGCAAAATGGTAAATTAGTACAGGAATCAGAATGGAAAGTAAAAAAATAAATTGGTACTAGAAGTCAGAAAATCGTCAATAGAAGCTGGGAAACTGGGACAAAGAATTGTAAATGGGTACATCATGTAGCCTGCTAAGCATTAATTGGATAGCGATTAATACTCACTGGGTGTTTTTACCCATAGCGTGTTTCAGCTATTGTCTAAATCACTCACCCAGATCTTAAACGTCTTTGAACATCTGTGTAGAACTTTTCCAAGAAGTTTTGTGTGTAAAAAGTTCTCCTGGTAAACTGCATTGCTCCAGGCAGCTATGGTCACTTGGTTTCCATGGCAGCCTCTCACATCTACAGCTGCGGCTACTTTAGGCTGCCTCAGGGCAGTGTTTGTGTAAGAATGCATCCAGGAACTGCCTCAGGCAGTGTGTGTGTGAAAAATGAATCTGGTTCTGGAACTTACTTGTGGAGTTGTAAACCCAGAAGACTGAAAAATCTAGAACTTTAATTAACGTGTGTGTAAAAATGCCCAGTGTTACCAGATCTGGTTGAGTACCGCAGTTTTAACTGGGATAGCCATTTTTGTAGATACTCATTTTGTAGATACTCATTTCAGCTCTACATGAATAAGTGGAAGGAGAAGCATAAGCAAAGCCATCTAGAGGGGTGAAGAGTTCAGGAAAGCCTTCTAGAAGAGGCAGGTTTCTCCTACAACTGAATTATGTCTATAGTAAAACAAGGACAGCCTAAAATTTCTTGATGTAAAGGAAACAAATTCTTTGTAGCTAGTAGGCCAGATTATGCCAATCTCATATTTTGTTATCCATTCTCTTACATCACAATCTGTTATTAACAACATGGGATGCTTATCAAGAGTGAATTACTAGAGGGCATGTAGCAGCATTTGTTTCACAGAAAAAACTCCATCGTCTACGAGTGTATGTTGTTCGTTATAAAAGAAGAATCATGAAAGTCTTTTGACCAAAGATATTAGGAGTGTTCATTCATTTCGGATGTTTTTTAGTTACTAAAATGAATGGAGCCCCATTTGTTTTTGTAACTAAAGTTTCGAAAGCAAAAAACAAATGTTTGATTTCCTCCATTTTCATTGTAAAATAAAAAAAAATATTTTTAAATGGTGCATTCACTAAATGGCCGCTGGGGTCCCTCTGCACATGACGCTGGCAGCATTGCCACCATTTTAGAAAGGGCAGCTGGTTTCTGCAGATGCAAAATGGCCACCATGTATGCGCAGAATGGCTTCTCTTTTCCAAAAGGATGGAAAAGCTGGTGCTTCCATTTTAGGACCATAACCCAGCGGCCATTTGCCCATGCACAGTGATCTATTTTATTTTAAAATTATTTTTAAAACAAAAAATACCACAAAAACAAAAAAGCTTTTAATGAAAACCCGACAACTGATGGGTTTTAAACCCAGAAAATGAAAATGAAAACAAAAATGAATGAAATGCTGCACACTTCAGATATATGCCATGATTTCTTCCCATCTGATCCTACAAGTAATCTCAATAAGTAACCAATAGAATATTTCAGTCCTAACCTGGAAGAGAGGCACATATTTCTCTGAGTGGCCTCCCTCTGTGGCAAGGGACTTGCTTTGCCTGGTAAAAGTCCCTAAGTCACTGAAGTGGATGAAACAAGCAGCTGCACTGCTGGCTGCAAATGCAGATCCTCACCTCCAGGTTTTAGGGTTTAGGTTCAGAAGTTTCCAAGTTCCAGGGGTGTGGTGTCATTGTAAGTTTAAATCTCGGCAGGCCTGTCCAGATTCGGGAACACAAGCACATCTTCAGGCAAAGAGTAGCTCTTTGTCTATAACTTATTTCTTTGCATCAGGGAGTTCTTCAGAATTGTAGAAGTGCAGACCTGGAATTAAGCTCACGGGTCATCTAGTCAGTCTCTGGTATGAGGCAGAATACCCTCTATCTCTGATAGTTGCCTGCCTAGTATTTTCTTGAAAACCTCCGGGGAAGAAGATCATACAACTTCTCTAGACAACCTGTTCCACTGCTGAACTATGCTAACTATGAGGAAGTAATGTTTGTCCTAAACCTACCTTCCGACAATTTAAAACCAATTCTTCATGTCCGATCTTAAGTGGCAACGGGGAGAAAATGGTTCTCCATCATTTTTATTACATTCTTTTCAATATTTGAAAACTGACATTTTCTCAGCAAACCTTATTTTACTCTTCTGCAGGCTACATGTGAAGTCAGTCTTTCCTCATATGACTTGATTCATTCAGGATCCTCTTTGTTACTCTTTAACAGCGTCCACGCTCTGGCTCTGGATTACTCATTAAGGAATCATTTCAAATTTTCCAACAACCTTCTTGAAATGAGGAGCCTTAAACTGAACACAGAACTCCAACTGGTCTGAACAGAGCCAAGTATAGCAGGGGCACTATACATTTGCACTTTCTTGTTGAGTAATATGTCACATGACAGTGACCCCTTGTCATTTACCAAAGTAAATCCCATATATATAATATTATCCATGATTTCATTCTTGTCACTCTGGAATAAGCCCATTGGAATCAGTGGGATTCTAAGTAGACCTGGAACAAGTATTCGCAAAAAACAAGAAGACTTGTTAGAATTGTACTTCTTGACCTGACCCAGTAATGTCAAGAACAAATTGGTACTGAATTAGTGCCTGGCAGACTACCCGATTTACCAATTTAATGTTTTTCATATCAACTTTACAAACTTTAGTATTTACTTCCAGTACTGCCCCCCTCCCCCTTACCATTTATCTGTATGCTGGTACCTATTTACCATTTACCAATTGGTGCCCAACTCAGTGCTTGGACATCGATTGGGCATCCGACAGACTACTTGAAAATACTAGTATTACTGGTGGGTAGCAAATTCCCTTCCTGTTTCAGCTCTCGACCTAATCAATCCCTATCCAAACAGTAAATAATGAACAAATAAATAAATAAATAAATAAATCTTTGCTTTGCATCATGATAAGACTGAATACCTGGTAGATGTGTGGCCAGCGGGACTGCTTCCTGGGCCCCCCTGAGGCGGAAAATCCCAGGTGATATGACTTGGGTCAGGTTGGAGCACTAGCCTGATGTGACCGTGGCCAGGGAGCTGTCCTGCCAGCTGCACATCACAGGTACGGCTGGTGGCACAACAAAAAGGGTGGGCAGGTAGCTCCACCCACACTGGTTGTTTGGAGGTCACAGCCAGGCTAGCCACCAACACCACCTGAGACAATCCTGGACCAAGATCTGGTGGCATGTGTTTACATGTACCGCTGGGTCCTCCTGGGTCAAAGTGGGCCAACATCATGTCTGTATTTTACCCATAGTGGAGTCCAGTATCTTGCCAGCTATTATAGACTCACTGGGGGGAAACTGAGTGCCAAGATCTGGTGGCATGTATTTACATGTACCGCTGGGTCCTCCTGGGGCAAAGTGGGCCAACATCATGTCTGTATTTTACCCATAGTGGAGTCCAGTATCTTGCCAGCTATTATAGACTCACTGGGGGGAAACTGAGTGTCTGTAATGCAGGTCACTGGTGCTAAATTAGACCTAAAAAGTATACTTGGGTATTGTATGGTATGTTTCCCTGGTAGAGTGTGGTACAATATCTTCCTCTTTAACCTTTCAACATTTCCATGCCCCCTACGACTGCACAGAGCTGGGCCTGCAACAATGTAACAAGTGAGGATTAACTAGAGTAGGGGGTCAGTCTACTTTGAAACATCATCCAAGCTCTGTGGGCCAGGTAGGAGTTAGGTGTTGGACATGCCTAAGGAATGGGTTCTGGATGGGGGAAGGAAAGACAGCATCTAGATCATGGATCAGAGGCATCGGTAAGTTGGAGAGGGTTCTACTGCAGAAGACAGAATGCCCTCCTCCTTTCTCAGACCCGTTCCTTTCCTATCCCATCCTGCCTATCAGACTAGCCCTCTGCATGCTGGTGGTCACTTGTAATGCACACGGCACAGTGAGTCAGTGTAAACGTGACCAATTTTTCTCCCTCAGTCCTCACCTCCCAATCATTTTTGATGGTCCCTCTGTCTTTGCTGAGAAAGTTCCTTGCTATTTTCTCTTTTGTGACTTTCCCAATTTTGCGAGAAGCCTATGCTACTGAATTGCCACTTAAGGTAAGAGATTGTCTTAACATTACGTTGTGTGTCACATTAAACTTTACCGCAGTGCTTTGGCTGTTGACTATACTGTAAAAGAAAACATCAATCAAGGAACCAGAATTGATAGACCCGGAAGGAGCCTTTTGGGTCATTTTGCCCAAGAACTGTATGAATCAGGAAATATTCACCAAACCTCCTTTTATCTCCTGTAAAACTTGCCTAACCATTCCTTAGGAATGCTGGATGATTGCCCCACAAATTCCTTGAGCAGGCAAAGTGGTCTGATTGACCTTACCAGTCTCCTAATACTCCCTATCAGCTACAGTTTGACTTTGGTTTTAGCTAACCACGAAAAAAGAAAAAGGCAAAGCTAGTAATACTGCAGACTCTGCAAACAGTTTTGCTTTCACTTTACTGCCACCGTCTACAATAAATCTGGATGTACCACAGATACTCAGTTTCCCGGCGTTGAGCTTCTGCTACTTGTAGCATCCATCTCACTTTGTCTCTGACTTTCAGAGAGCCAGCGTTAGAGAGTGCAAGAAAAATAAAGACGTATGAGAAGCACTTGAGAATTCAGAGAGCCATTCAAGTTCGCCACAGAGTTAACATATTTATTTCTATTTTCCTCTCTATTAGAATTTGCCGAGGCTGGTCCATGGGGGTTGGTGGGAGGGCTCCAGGCCTTTGGCTGCTTGCACTGTAGTGTCAAGAAATAATTCTCCCCCACTGACTGAACATACAGAAAAAAAAAAAAATAGAAATAAGGAGATGGTTGTTTAGCCATTTGTTGCTGCAATGGTAATGAATTATATGCTGGTGCTGGTCCCATAGCTCTCTGCCGCCTTTCTCTTAGCCAATATTAGGAAAAGAGGAGTTTTGCTTTCTGTAAGTGGTGTTATTAAATCACAGAGGTACTTGCTTTGAAGAGCTTCTTGGGCTGCTGTATAGATTGCCTAAGGGCTGTCTTTCCGCGAGCACCGAAACGTGATCAGAAAACTCTCAGCCAGAAGCTTCCTGCTCCGACACATGAGGAGTTAGCTTCAGGCTCCAACTTTGCTTTATACTAGAACTGAAATGAGTACCCTGCAAGAATGGCTATACCAGTCAAATTTCTGGTACCCTAATCAAACCAAATATTTTGGGTACTTTACAGTACTAGAACCAGTTTTCAATTGGGTACCTGAAATACCCAATTGAAATACTCAACCAGTATACTGAAATACCAACAACTGCTATACCAAATACCAATGTATTGTCCTGATTTGGGGAATTTTTCAGGTATTATTTCAGGTGTCTGGGTAACTTCAGGTACTCGAAAAGTTGATAATGGAATCCCCACGCCCCATTGAGAATACTACTCAATCAGTATTCAGATACCGATATGCGTATTACCCTCAGGTGCCAAATCAGTTACCATTGCAGCTCTACTTGATACCACTTCAGAAATTCACCTTGTGTAAGCAGAGTCCCAGGACACTTTCCCACATTATTCCTACATATAGATAGGGCATGGAGTGCTGGACAGACATGATTAATAATGTCATAAGTATTATAAATACTACTAATCCTTAATAATAATGATTACTCACAGGTCCTCTCTTTAAAAGGCTTAACTTCTAGGATGGACAAGGAAATTGAAACAAGATGGAGGGGGACACAGACAGAGAGAGTGATACAGTCAAGAAGTTGAGACGGTGTAGGTGCATGGTTTAGTTTACTTACAAGGGGAGAAGGAGATCCTCGAGGATACAAATGTATATGGAAAAGAATAAAGGAGCAATAAAGGCGAGTCATGAGCCACCAGGACAGGTTATTGTTTTAGAAGGGATATGAATAGGAGGAGGGAGCAGATTATCTGTGCTCTTAGGATGTGCCTTTCATTTTTGGTATTAGAATAATGAAAATGAATTAGCCTTCTTTCATTTTAGTTATTCACTAACAAAAATGAAAGAAGATAATATTCAAGATTTCTTGAAGGCTGACTTGTAAAATCAGGACCATTTATCCAATATTTTTGAATTTTGGCAGGGATGATCCCTTCAGTGAGGGGTACAATCTGTCCAAATCCTATCCAAATTGGATGGAGGACAAAGAGGTTATGTACAGAAATGTGTACACAACCTTTGTTAAGCTCACCAATTTTGAAATGGTTAAAAAATAGAGACCCATCTTTCTGTAATTTGATCATACGATTCTTTAGGTATGGGGTACAACCCTTCCAAATTTAATCCAAATTGGATGGAAGAAAAAATTGTTAGAGACGTAAATGCATTCCTCATTGAAATCAATGTAAAACAAAATGAAGGTACAAATGAAAATAAGACAATAAAATATATATATATGAAAACGAATGACATTTTAATAATCAAAACAAAACAAAACAAATTCTTTGTACATCTCTACTGTGGTCTGGAAGGGAGTTCCAAACATAAAGGGCAGACTAGGGCCCTTTTACATGAGCAGCAGGATGCAGCGCATTGAAGGTGTTTCTTGAACAGCCCCATGGGGTGCGTTTAGAGGCACCAGAAGTGGCCGGCCACCATAAGAATTGCGGCTTGCACAGTCTTTTTGAAGCCACGTTTGCGAAGCCTCAATATCGGGGTTTCCCTAATGCAGCTTCGAAAAGAGCACGCGAACCGTGATTCCTATGACGGCTGGCTACTTCCGATGCATGGAAACGCACCCCACGGGGTTTTTCAGGAAGCGCATTCTTCAACACACTGCATTCCGCTGCTCATGTAAAAATGGCCTCATAGAAGGGCCATAGATGGTTTAGGGAGCAGGGAACTCTGGGATAGAGGCCCAGGTGATATCAGAGGAGGAGTGAGTTCCCAGGTGGGAACATAAAGGGACATGCTGGTCTAAAGTTCAAGAGGACCAGTGCTATGGAGAAAAGCCTTGAATGTAAGGACAAGAAGTTTGTGCTGGATGTGAAGGGGGGAAAGAAGTCAGTGGAGGCAAAAGTGTAGTGGATGAATATGATCAAAGTGGTAGGTGAGGTGGATTCCCTTGGGAGTGGATTTTTGAGGAGAAGTGAAAGGGTCAAGGTGAGAGTGAGGAAGATTGGTAAGAAAGAGACTGAGGTAGTCAAGTTGAGAGATGACTAGGCAACTCTATAGCAAGTGGCCAATGTTTAAGCGAATGGCTCTCAAGCTTTTGGAACCAAAGGACCACTATAAAGCCTGAAGACCCCTTCCCCATGGCTCTGTCCCCGCAGAGTCTTTCTTTGTGGGGCCCTAGGGGTGGGAATACCGGTATCGGATTAATCCAATAATCTGATATTTGCCGGTACTAGCCTACTGGATTTTTAACACTGGGTGCTTTACCAGATTTTTTGCATTGCGCACCATTGAAATAATGGCTGCAATGTAAAAAACCCAGTACGCGGCCAATGTTAAAAATCCGGTACACTGGTACCGGTAAATCCGGGACCGGGGAGATCCGATACTGGTAAATCCAGTATCCAGTAATCTCCCCGGTGTCCCACCCCTACTGATCATGTTTCAGGCTCCTCTGGGAGAGAGTGGGACCCCCGCATTTTCTCCTGGTGAAATCAGGGGCCACTGTGGGAACCCTGGGAATGGAGAGAAGAATGGGGCCTAGGTCACCCTGTTGTAAGGCTGTCCTTGATAGACATAGTTATTGCCTTCTTTGGGACAGCAATAGAAAAATCAGGCCCATCTTGATAAAGCCAGGATAGTTGAGCACCTAAGTGAAAACACTACATGGTAAAGAAATAACTTGTGTAAAATTACACAACACATGATAAATCTGTGCCACTCGTTGTCAGGAGATATTGTGAAGGCCAATAGCATCACCAGGTTTTAAAATCGATTGGATATGTTCTTGAGGATGCATCCATAATTAGGAATAAGTCAAGTTGTCCAGAGGATAAGGCTTCTGACTGCTGGAAACTGGGAGGGAATAGCAGGAAATTGATCATTTCCATTTATGACCCCCTATTTGTCCTATTCCGAAGTAACTATTGCTGGCCACTTCAAAAATAGGAGGCTTCCTATATAGGCCATTGGCCTAGCCCAGCTTAACAGTTCTTACAGAATCATACAGTTATAGAACTGAAAGACTGAAAGAGACCTCAAGGGTGATTGGGCATTTTTACACACACGTTAAAGTGCTCGTCTTTCAATCTCCTGGGTTTAAAAGTCCACAAGTAAGTTCCAGATGCATTCTTCAACAAACACTTCCCTGAGGCTGCCTAAAGTAGCCACAGTTGTAGACATGAGGGGCTGCCATGAAAACCAAGTGACCACAGCTGCCTGGAGCAAAGCAGTTTACTAGAAGAACTTTTTACACACAAGAGTTCTGGGAGAAGTTCTATGCAGAAGTTATTATTATTATTATTATTAACAAACATTTATATAGCGCCAGCAGTGTACCTGGCACTTTACAAAGTAATAAAATAGACAGGGTTCCTGCCCCTAGGGCTTACAATCTGAGAGACAGGAGCTGGGGGAGAGACTTAGGAAGGGGAACAGAGGGAGAGACAAGGGGTCTAACATTCATGAAGATGCGAGGTCTCAAGTGCACGTACTTGGCTTGGTTACGATGAGAATGACAGCAGGCAGGTCCATGTTGCAAGGATAAGGGTAAACCGATCGTAGGTATAGGAATAGTGGCTCAGCAGGATAAAGAGTCAGACAGAGCAGAGCGAAAGAGGTGAGTTTTAAGGAGAGATTTGAAGGTATGAAGGGAGGGGGCAAGGCGGATGTGGACAGGGAGGGAGTTCCAGGCATGGGGGGCAGCAAGTGAGAAGGGACGAAGGCGCTTAGGGGAGCAGGGAAGGCGTGGAAGGGCGAGAGAGGGGACAGAGGAGGAGCGAAGTGCACGGGCTGGAGTATGGAGGGTGATAAGTACAGAGAGGTAGGGGGGAGCAAGGTTGTGAAGAGCTTTATAGGTGAAGAAGTTCAAAGAGCCAGATGTTTAAGATCTGGGTGAGTGATTTAGACACACAGAAAGTTCAGGATTTAACAGCAAACTTGCAGTAGAAATGTGTTTGTACCAAGTTCCAAGTCTTTATTGTTTAGGCCTTAGCCATGACAAAATTAAACAAAAATTAGACAACAAAATTCATAGTAGACCGTACATAACAAAAAACAGAGATACAAAATAAATATAAATATAAATATAAAATATAAAATACAGATGCAGCCACCAATTTATACAAGTTATAATTGCATGGGCCACATGCCCTGATCGGAGGTAATAATACCTTACGTTAAATGGCGGCTTACCCTTCACGGGGGTTATGGCGCCAACACTTGACCCCTGACAAGGCAGCCCTTACACATATGCAAGCAATCATACCCCCAATCATTTTAGAGACAGCTTACCCTTCACGGAAATGTGTTTGTAAAAAACACCCATTGAGTCCTACTCCCTGCTCCAAGGCAGAATATCTTCTGCATACAGCATTACAGGCCGATGTATTGTTTATTCATTTGGCAGCCAGCCTTAAGCAAGACTAGTGGCCCTCTGGCCCGCTATGGCCTGCCTGAGCCAGGGACTCACTGGGACATCTATTTCCAGACAACCAGATATGGGCCCATTGCTGCCCTGGACCAGGTAGGTGGCTGGCCCAGAACTGGTCTCCAGGATGGTCCCAAGCCCACAGCCTGGGTCAAGGCCATCCAGGGTCAGTGCATCTGTTTGCCACCCCATTCCTTCCAGGGATCAGGATCCACCATGGCTGGCTGTGATTGGCTGGCATGGTTGCCCATCATGGTTGGGGGTGGGGTGCTGGGAGTCCAGACCGGGGCTGCCCAGTCACATGTTTTTTTTTCTGTTCCCCTGTCCTAATGGGGTTGGGGGAGTGCTCTCCAGGTGGCCTGGCCGAGCACACATCAGTTCTGCGCTCTGACCTGACATGGCCAGGGCCACAAACCCCCTCCTGAAGCTTGTAGCCAGTGCTGCAGTGGCACGTTTATTGTTGCCCTGGGGGGTGGGGGCATGCACATGTGTGTCTGCACATAGGTTTGTGTGAAAACATATGACAGTTCTTTGTTTTTGCAAGCAACCAGTCTATCAATTGTTAGAGGCCTGGGGCTATGGAGAGTGGACTCAAATGGGGCCCCCATATTTTATTTTTGCCCTGAGCACCACAGATGCTAAGGCCAATCGGGTTTTGAAAACATCTACAACCTCCTTGGTCAAGTTATTCCATTGCCCAACGGTTCTCACAGTTCAGATTTTTTTCCCTAATATCTAACCAAAAATATGTATATGCTGCTGCAACTTACAGGGAGCTGCCTAACGGAGTCAGATCAATGGTCCATCCTAACCCAGCATTGTCACAACTTGACACGGCAGCAGTGTTTCATATCCAGCTCTCCAGCAAAGACTTCACCCAGACGTGCTACCTGAGACCCTCCTGGATCCCCGGCAGAGGCTTCACCCAGGCGTGCTACCTGAGACCCTCGAGGATCCTCGCCAGAGGCCTCACCCAGGTGCGCTACCTGAGACCCTCCAGGATCCTCGCCAGAGGCCTCACCCAGGTGCGCTACCTGAGACCCTCCAGGATCCTCGCCAGAGGCCTCACCCAGGCGTGCTAACTGAGACCCGTAAGGATCCTCAGCAGAGGCCTCACCCAGGCGTGCTTCCTGAGATCCTGAATCAGAAATGCTGGGGATTGAACTTGGGACCTTATATGTGCAAAGCATGTGCTCTATCACCTGAGCCACCCCCTATCCATTTAAGCCCACACCCTCTTGAGTGTCTATTTCACAACTGTTCAGTATCTTATTTGTGATTTTTTTAAAAATCCATTTAGATAGGTGAAAACTGCTATTAAGTACCCCCACCTTTTCTTCTTTTTAGTACGTGAAACATACCCATTTCTTCAGCTTTTCTTCATATGGCTTGTCCTCCAACCCCTTTCTACAGAGCTTTAATTAATCTGTTACAGGGCTTGCTGGGGCTCAGCCTTGAGGGGTGGGGGCTGAGCCCTGGGATATGTTCCCAGTAGGAATGTGCTCCCTGAAATGTGAAGGACCGGGAAAAGGCTGCTATCAACCATTTTGGGGTTGGCAACGAAAGCCGGGGGGGGGGGGGGGAAATAATGGCTTGTTTATTTGGCTTTCATGAATGACTTCCCTGCCCCAGCTCCACCCCCACCCCCTATGCTGTTCATCATATAGATGAAATGAGATCTCCTGTCTTATAACGGCTGTAGAGGCACGGCAGTCAAGTGGTTGGGTTGCTAGCCAGAGATTAGGGTTCAATTCCCTGCTCTGACAAACCCTGAGGCTGGGGTGTAACTATAATAGTCCCATTGCACTGGGGTCCTACATACTTGTGGAGTTCCTCTGCACGCTGGAGTGGAGTGCCCCCGCAGGGGGCCCATTCTGTCTCCTTCACCAGGGCCCATTCCCACCTAGCTACGCCCCTGCTCTGGGATGGGGAGGATGTGGCTTCTGGTGCAGGCTTGGGCCCGGGCAATTTATTTTTTTCACAAATGAACCACGGCCTTTATCATCTTAGTTGCTCTGCTCTTTTACATTCTTATTAAACCACAACATAATTTGGGTCCCACGGTGTACGTATGAACACAGTCTGTTATGCACAATTCATGTCAGCTGCTAAAGCTTTATTTGTGCACACATGCTTTAGTCATTTTCAATAGAAATACCAGCTAGAAGAGGCACACATTAAAATGTTTGTTGCAGATGGATTTCTTTCATGTCTTGACAAGACTGGATAATAATACAAACCTCAGGAAAAAATCCTGCTTTTTGCATAAATGCATCATGCACTGCTATCTTCCAACATGCTAAGTACTTCCAAATTTTTTTAAAGGAATTTATTTTATTTTATTTTATTTTATTGCTAAATTGGGCTGGATCTCATTAATAAAAGAACGGTCGAATGGAAAGGAGTTTCTAAAATTATACCGTAACCCAGAATTGTAGAATTCAGCCTGGAGAAAAGAAAATTCTGAAGCATTAGACTTACTTTATCAAGCATTACACCTGACATACTCTCATAAATTTTACATACATTTTAACTTATTTCAATATTATGCAGGCTTGGTTTAAAATATTCTCATGTAGTAACTAGAATGAGGCTGGACAGCCATAAATTAGACCACCAATCCAATTTTATATATATATATATATAAAATTCTATCTATCTATCTATCTATCTATCTATCTAATATAATTCTGTATTATATACAAATACAGTATTTATATAATTTACGGTGAATTGTGTGGTATGCATTATTAAGTTTTCCTGACCAAAGTTATCTTGCCTGCCTTGATAGTGCTGTCACCAACCCAGGGAGCTGTATGTAAGGTTAAGTGTACCCTTTTAAAAGTACCTTGTATAAAACAGTCAGTATGTTTCAATATGAGGAGACGCTCAAAGAAGAAGGTTATTCAGCTTGGAAGAGGCAAGTGATGGTGGGGACGTACGATAGACGATCTAGGAGGTAATGAATGGTGCAGAGAAGGTAGAATGGAAACAAGTACCCACAAAACGGGTATATCTGTTGAATTTCTAGTATCCAAATCAAATCAGGTATAAATTGGTACAAATCAGGTACAAATTGGTACCTGATTCCAATCCGATTAGGATAACCGATATCCGAAAATGTCAACTTCTAGTCCCGGAATATTGACTTCCGGTCCCAATTTTTTTAGTTTTCCAGTTTTCTGTCACAACTTACTGATTGGTAACTGGAAAATTGAAAAACAGGGACCAGAAATGATCAATTTTACAGGTATCCATGTACCAGGTAGCCCATCGAGTACCAGAGACCATTTGCCATTTGGTCATTTTATCATTTAAGCTTGAATAGAGAGCTTTTATTTACCACTTCACAAAAACTTGGATCCAGAAGATATACAATGAAATTAAAAGACAGCAGTCTTGAAACAAATCAAAGCACTTTCCCACACAATGCTCAATTAACCTGCGGAACTCATTCCCATGAGATGTTTTGAAAGTCAATAGTATAAATGGATCAAAAAAGGATTGGATAAGTCATCCAAGGTTAGATCCATCAGTAGCTCTTAGCTACGTTGAATCAAGTCCTTGAAACAAGTAAAATTAATCAAATAAGCTTTACTGGGGAAAAAATGGCAGTTTGGGATACAATCAATATTTGTTTATTACTTATTTATTTTATTTATTGATTCAGATGTAGACCCACCTTTCCCCTAAGGGCTAGGGCAGCTTACAATGTATAAAAACACATAAACGTATCTACAAATCCCCTAAAACTCCACCCCAACCTCCTAAAATCCAACCCCTATTTCCTGCCTGTCAAACAAGTATTCTCTGTCGAATAGTCATTTCAGGTTGCTTTCTCCAGGTTCTTCGTTTTTTAAAAAAATTGGTTATTTTGATATTTCAGTATTTCAGATATGTCATATTGGCGATATTAGCAGCACTATTGTGTATGCAGAATTGCAGAAAACAACATAACCGACATAATCAAACTGAAAAACAAAAGTAACCAATCCTGAAAAAATGGATATATGGGTATCCATTTCAGTTGCAGATATTACTCAGGTACATGAAGGACATCCACAAAATGCTAATAGACTCATGAATATACTGACGCATTTCAACTCCAATATCAGCCAAATTGGTTGGGATGCACTCGCCAACATCTTGGTGAGCAAAAAATGAGATAACCCCTCTCTCCGCCCTCAAATGACAAGCACTAACTAGCTCTTGGGCAGGGACCGTGTCAATTTTATTCTCTGTAAAGCACCAGGTACATTGCTGGCACTATATAAATGATAATAATAATAATAATAATAATAAATAAATTAATAATAAATAACTGGGAGTGCTGGGGAGTGGAGCTATGGGTCTTGTGTGCACCTCTGATATTAGTCCCCCTGGGAACAGCAACCCATTAGGCGGTTGCAGAAAGGTGGAGAGAGGGCTACCCGCTCCCCTCTTTGCTCAGAAAAAGCGCAGCTGAGAAGTCTCAGGGATCAATTGTACAGTGTGCAGGCCAGGGGAGGAGATGGGAGCAAGAAGCAGTCAGCAGTGGTTGGGACACTGGGAACTCCAACCGGCAGTGAAATGAGTCAGCCTGGGGAACATGGGTGTGGAGGGCAGGGGGCTTGGAGGCACTCACTCCACCAACGCTTCTCTGATGAGAGGTGCTTGGGTGGGAAGTGCCTGCAAATAACCTATTGGATGGTGTTCAAGGACCGCTTTCCCCCTCCCTGCACCGCCAAACAGCTGTTCAACAGTGTAGGGGAAAGCATGCAGCCGACTTTTGAAATTTACAGGCGCTTGCACCCAGTGGCCATTTTTTAAACTGCTCGCTGAGAAATTGCACCAGGAGCAAAATCATACCTCTCAAGTGTCCTGGATTTTCCAGGACACCCCTGATGTTAACACCTGAGTTAAGACTTTGTTTGTTATCTGTCTGGCAGTCCTGGAAAACTGCTGTAGACTCTCTAGGAAGGGAGGTATGAAAGACAGCCATTTTCAAGCCAGCAATAGGACAAACCAGGGATTTTTAAAGCAGAGATGTCCCAGAAAATCCAGGAAGCTTGAGAAGTAAGACCAAGTTCTAGGTCCCGGTGCTCACAATTGCGAGCATTTGCATGAGAGCAACAAAATCACTGCTGTTTCAGTCCATAATGTCCTTTTTTTAAGGACATGGTGTGTACATTTTGATGCAACACTGGTTGAGTAGCCTTCCCTTTGTGATGGGGAACCACAATGAAAAATATAAGGGAATGGACAGAAGTATTTAACAACTGACCTTGCAATAGCAACACACGTGTTTATGGGTGTAGCCACAAAAAAAGGCAGGTGGTACATTTCCACTGGGGTCCACAAATCGTGGGGGAGGGGGGCATGGTTCCTGTTTCAGCTTCATCCGCTGCCACTGGAGCAGGGAACTGGCGGGCCCATTCCATTCCACCCTACTGTGTCCCTGTGTGTAATCCTAGCATTTTATCTTCATAACACTCCTGTTTTGCAACACAACTATGCCAACCACCATTAATCCTGATGAACACAACTGTGTAATAGCTAAGCAATAAGCTCTGACAGGCGGTACACTTCAGAGTGATTATAAAATATCCCTCAGGAGGTGTTCAAAGGCTGATGTCTGAAGGAAGACACTTACACAAGTGTGTTATTGACGTACAGCGGGCATGGCATTATTGACAACTAATCATAAAGCTCCATTTGTGTCCCGAGTTCTAAAGCTATTTCAAAGTAGCAGCTAAATTACACAAACATCTAGACATAACAGCAATGTTATGAAATAGTGTCAGCTCGTTGTCATCCCGACAGAACACACCCAGCATGTGTTCATGGGGCCATGCTTGTGTTTCTTTGCAGCAGGCACTATGTTACAAACACTATGGTGATTATGTTTGAATCGTTCTTACCTGATTTTTTAAAAAGGACAATATGGCTTGTTCTTATTTATTTTTTTTCCTTCTGTTGTTTGGCAGCATTTGTCTTGCTTCTGAAAGTTACTTCTTAAAAACCAACAGGAGACTTTTCCAGTGGGCCAGGAGTTTGTGGAATCTGCACAGTATTGTACAGCAGACAAATGTTATCCCAGAGCCTGACATTTCATTTGAATGTTTGGTATTTGTTTTCACCCTTATCCATCCTTGACCTGCTGACTTGAGTTGTGGTGGCTGAGTAGCTATGGCATTGACTACATCCCTGTAGGTTGTGGGATCAAATCCTGTTTGCTTGCTTTCACACTGAATGACTGCCACTAGTCCACCCAGAAGTGAATGAGTACCTGATCAATTGAGTTGGAAGTCAAAGGTGGTTGGATGTTATGACAATCATGGGCCTGTCCCAAATCATCTGTGGCCCCACACATGAGGAGGGATATACACTGGATTTGGTTTTCTGCACCGGCCTTGATGCGGGGGGTCAATTAGTAGAAGTTAAAGGGGTAGAGCCTTTGTCATGGTCTGACCATTATCTCCTTAAGGCGTGCATCCTGACACATGTCAGCCCCTGAAAGGGTGCAGGACCTATTAGATCGGTCCGCCCCAGGAGACTTATGGAACCAGATTGGTTCCGGAATACTCTGGGGGAGTTTCCCCTGGACCTTGACACCCACTCTGTTGATGATCTCATAACCTTCTGGAACACCTTGTTGGCTGAGACCACTGACAGAGTGGCTCCCAGGCATCCGCTGCCCTCCCAAGTGTCCTGCAGGTCTCCTTGGTTTACTGAGGGCCTGCGGTGTTTGAAGCAGGAGAACAGGTGGTTAGAGCGACAGTGGCGCTGGACTCGCGACCAGTATGATTGATCGCAGCATAAGAGCAGTTTAAAGGCCTATGCTGTGGCAGTGCAGGCATCAAAGAAGCAGTTCTTTGCTGCCCATATTGCATCTGCAAAGTCACGTCCAGTGGAGTTTTTCCGGGTGGTGAAAGGTTTGGTCAGTCCTGCCTGTCTCCGCCTGGACCTGGAGCAATCCAGTGACCTCTGTGACTGGTTTATCAAGTACTTTGTAGATAAGACCACTCGCATCCGCCATGATTTCGGTTCCGCAGTTATTGCAGAGGATCATCTAGGGGCTATGGATGCTCCATCCTGTCCTGTTTTGTAGGATCAGTTTCAGATGCTGGCATGTGCCGATGTGAAGTCCTTGTTGGTGTCTGTTTGTGCCACTACTTGTGAGCAAGATCCATGCCTGTCCTGGCTGGTGAAAGCTAGCCCGGAGACGTTGGGTGAAAACAGACATGACACTGACCACCCTTTAACCACCCTTGGTGGTCATTTATGCATGTTTCAGGGCTGCATAGGGCACCAATACAGCCCTGCAACATGCATAAATAACCACCAAGAGTGGTTAAAGGGTGGTTAGCGTCATGTCTGTTTTCACCC